>OX235271.1:113293952-113893952 GCA_944472155.2 Trichobilharzia szidati
GACAAGGATCAGGTTGGAAAAGATTTAGTGATGGTCGAGCAAATATATAGCATCAGTCCATGAAATCTTTAAGAGTTAGTTTGATTCGCAAAGGGAGGTGTAGGCTTCCTGACTGGCGTCCTCTGGATGCTAAGAATCAATGGTTGGAGACAACTTGTAATATGACTCCAAAGTCGTTCTCAGTGATGTAGATGCATCCACTCACTGTGATCTGTTATATCCGAAAAAACCTTGTTACTATTGCCTGACCTTTATATTCCTGCTTATTATCGTACTTCCAAATTTCTTTTTTCCTGTTTTGTCATCCTTCGTGTGCTACATAGAGTGCGGCAACTTAAACCTCTGCATATGTGTGCAAAGTTCTATGTTGAAACCAGTCAGTCATATCTATCTATTTATTTACTTCTTTCCTCTATTTACTTACCTTTGCAAAGTGATTGAATTATTTGAATTTTATTAAATATGATGAATGTATGACGGGGGAATTTCCACAAAACTGTGGTTATTAAATTTATTATTGAAAACCAGCTAAGTTACTGGTCTCACTGATTGACATAACTGTCAGTTTCTAAACGGTTACAGAATGATGTTCTAGCAAAAGTACAACTTCATCACTGAGTGAAGTGATACGACATTAGGATACATTTTTTGTAGGATGAAGTGTATGCGGTCGACACTAGAGCAGCTTTAAATTTAGGTCCCATTATTGCTAAAACTTCTCATTCGGAGATTTAAGATAAACTATGTTTCACAGAGGAGTGGAACTTATGTTGTTTACTACTGAAATCGTATACTTTTAAGATATCCGTTATACTTGTGGACAGTTTTTAGACTAGATTCTTCTAATTATTTTATTAGTCAAATATTTTAATTGGGTGTTACTCATACGGAGAAGCATATATCTTCATACATTGCTTTGAGTTGTATACAGTATAAAACTGAACTGTATAGTAATTTAAGAAAATTCCATAACAGAATAATTTTATTTCATACAGCACATTGTGATACCATATTATTTAGAGATACTAATGACTTCTAGGGCTTAGTGTATTGCTAGTAGTTATGTCAGGGTACTCGTACAACTTTCAGTTCTTGTTTACGAAGTGTTCCTGTCTCTCATCTTTTTATCTGTTTGGTAGTAATAATGGACAATAGCTAATAGCAGATCTTCAGATCACAACAAAAATAACAGATCTATCTATCTAAATAAAACTGAAGGTTATGGTAGTAGCAAGAAATTTTACCTTAGAAGTAAATAAATGTGATATATTAAGTAAAATTATTCTCATATAGAATTATAATCTCCCATAGTGCCCAAATTCCCATTCTCGTATCAACTTAGGCAAATTTAAGCTTAATGGTGTGAAATTCGAAGATCTATAAGCGAAAACCGACAAGTTGGAAGGAGAGGTAAGCAGCAAAGATAGGAACTTCAAGTGAACACAGAGAAGACAGAGGTGATGGAGAGACTTGACCAACAACAACAAGCACTAATCACCATCAACGGGAGCAATTCGGAGGAGGTCAGTAATTTACTTATTCTGGCAACATCGTTTCAACTACACACGGTACGAATGAGGATATCGAAACCGGAGTCGGAAAGGCAAGATAGACCTTCCTTAGTCAGTGTGGAAATCTTCTGCACTAAGAATAAAGAACAGAATTCGAATTTTCAACACTAATGTTAAGTCAGTCGGTGATTCTCTATGGTTCAGAGACTTGGTGTGTCACAAAAAGCATTTCCAACGCGCACTGCTTCAGACTTTCATTAACAACTGTCGCCATTCGATACCGAAGATCAGATGATCAGAAAGGATAAGAAACAGGGAACTCTGGGAACGAACCAATCAAGAACCTATTGCTCAATAAATATGTAAAAGAAAATGGAAGTGGATTGGACTTACGCTTACGAGTACGCTAAGGAGACCATTAGGTGACTTCATGCGCCAGGCGTAACCTCGAGTGGAACCCAAGTCGGTCGCGGGTCCACGGATGATATAGTGAAGAGTGTGTGAAGAGAGAATGAAAGCGTCACTTAAAGAGGACTACAAAGAACAGGATGAGGTAAAGATTGAGCTGCTGGAAGCCTATGCTGCACTCGGGACTCAAGGGAATAACAAGCGAATAAAGTGTGTAGTGATAACTGTAGAAATTTTTGACTTCGATTTTTAATGTCGAGTACTCTATATTGTTTTTTGACTCTGACTTTGGTTTTGTGTCATGGCTATTTGTGTAGTGATTTTCTTTTATTACGTTGATTATTATTCATAGATATTATGTATAGGTATAAATGTACGTAACATCATATTATGCGTAAATAGATTTTAATGCAAGTCTGTGATTTGTATCCTCGTTATATGTATTCCTGTTAGTATATTGACTAGCGATCACGTGACTAAGTCATGTGATCATGCCTTATTCATCTCGAGTTTTTAAAACACATTTTCAATCGACCGCCGACTCAGTAGTAACCCATTTTGCAATCATACAGCTTTTTATGGAAATAATTGCAAAGTATATACTTTTAGGAAATATTATTAAAATCTCAACTAATACACTTGTTTTGTGTATTTATTTCATTATAAAGAGATAAATCATAGTTAATAATAATAATACTTTTTATTACCGGAAATCTATTCTGATACTTCTTCTAGTGATTCAATAATTAATGAATGCATAATTTTGTTTATCTTCTTATACCCCCTGGGTTTTTTTCTTATAAAAATAGTTCAATTACATTGGACGTATGTTTAATAGTAAATCATCGGAGAATTCAGAATCGAGTTACACTGCTGACTCATCCTCATCACCGTCTATGCCAAGTACAACAAATCCTAAAACATCTATGGATTGGGATTTTTATGCAATACCATTTTTAGCTGGATTATTATTACTATTTATTTTTTATATTAGACATAGAAGAATTTAATATGCCTTTAAATATTTGTACATGTAATTGTTTCTTTTGTGTGTGCGTTGGTCATGATTTTGAGAATGAATTCAAGTTTTTTTGAATGTATGTGTGTTGATGCCGCAGATTTCAAAGTTGTGATAAACTACTTTGTTTCTTTTTTTTCTTCTTTCTCTTGTCCATCTCTTTTCTAATCTCAATACTTTTTTTCTGTTTTGATTTTTTAAAATTTTTAATATGGACATTTATGTCTATAGAATGTAAAGTTAACTCTCCCGCTCCTTCCTTTGCTCACTTTTGTGTATGTGCACTTTGTCCAAGCTTCTTGCTTGCACGTTGTTCTTTCTCTCTTTTTCAAAGAATTTATCTCCCGTCACCAAATGTGTTTGCCTTTATCGCCATGTGGTGTATCTTTCCCCTGCAGATACGACTGCATACATGCATATGTAATAATGTTTTCTTTAACTTGTATCTTCTTCATCAATGCGAATTCAGGAATCTTCTTCTCTTTTTTGTCAATAAACTGTTGAAAATAATTTTTAACAAGTGATAAAAAATTCAAGGCCTGTCTTTTAAAAAAAGGTATCTTGGGTCACCTAAATTAATTAGTAAGTCGCTGATGAAACCACTTATTGTAGGAAGTAAAGTAGTTGAACACTATCTAAGAAGAGCGCCTAGTCATTTACGCAAAACATCTTGATTATTTTGTTTGCTAATCGTTGATGCCTAGTTTCTTACTTGGAAGAAAAAATAATACAACACACAAATGGTTACTTATTTCGCTTTTTCTTATTTAATTCCGAAGGATTGTGTCTTTCATTGTCTGTTATTCTAAACACCTGATGAATTGGAAAGTATATGAAGACAAGGCAATTATCCTTTTCCCCAAAATAGTTGTATATAAAGAATAAATCACACTGAATGCTGTGGACTAATTTACAGATATTTGAGAGAAAACCTAGGTCATATTCATAGCGATCTAATCTGAGAAAATTATTGAGCTCTAACATTTTCATAATGGCTTTGCAGACATGGCATTATAGTAAGTGTTACTTTTCGTCTAAGACACAAATCTATGCGTGTTTGATTAGTTGCATTTAACTAATCAGTAGCTAAATTCTGTACAGACGTTCTAGAGGAGGTCACGTCTATTTATGATATACCTTTAAGTAAAACAGGAAGATTAACACTAACTGAATTCACTTATTCCCTGAATCCTCAAGAATTGGTGTATGGAAAATTTATGCTGTAATTTAACTATCCATTTTATCTACTTTATCAAGGTATTAACTAACTTCCCAACAGTTTCTTAATGGTCTAACTATAGATATTTTAACTACACCAAATTTAGTGTCATGCTAAAGGGATCAGACTGAGAATAGTGGTAAATACTTCACTAGGTGGGAATAAAATACCAGCGGGAAGAAAATAATTAGTTTCTTTTACATGGCCCAAAAAAACTACTACAAAGTACACATAATTCTAAACGTGCACCAGAATAAAGTAAATTTTAAATTACTGTCTCAAACAACTTTGTTCTCACCAATAAGACGTTTGTTCTGTTGATAAGACCTTACAGTGAAAGAAAGCATGATAAATCATTTGATGGTTTTACGTTCATCGTAAATGTGCATAATTTCTACTTAACTGACAGATACCTTCATTAAAACGCTTCATTTTACCGCCGAGGTATTTTGCATTTATGACCGTATCGGTTTAACATTTATTAAATGTGATCGAAAAAACAAATTCAAAAGTGAATACTCACGTATAAAGCCTTTTATGGTGAAGCCAGTAACTAATCAATCCAATCAAATTTTCACCGATAATTAAGCTCAGACAGTTTCAGTAGATGCATAGGTTGCTGAAATTAATCTAACCAACAACCTCTAATTTACAACTGCAAGACTGTATCAAGTGAATTGTGTTTCTGTTCAATCATCAGCGTTGTATACATACAAAATCTTCCAAAAGGTGCTACTTCTAATAGTTTAGTTGATGATCAGTCTGTTCATTTCTCTCCTTTATTCAGATTGATTTGGATTTAAGTAATTACTACCGATTCAATATCTAGTGTGATCAAAAGCGGACGAGATATATGTAGCTCAGTTAGTAGTATCGAGCAGGTGATTAATTGTGGAGCTAAGACTGAGATGTTCAGCTATACCGAAATCGCTTCCAATCATCGAAAATTTTAGGTCCATTATCCTGATCACAGTTGTTGTGATCTCTTTTTCTCTTTGGCTTAAACAATTCCGTATGAGGATTTCATCATGAGCTGACATTGGTTAGAGAACCATCGGAAAACCAATACTTGAATTCCGTATCAGTTTACTTATGTGTGTGTGAATGTGGCCACACGCATAGGGAGGAGTAATTCTGCTTCACACATAAGGGTGAGAGAACATACGTCCAACTGGTTAGAAAAACAAGTGAAACTGACAAACGCAAATAGAAGACTACCAACTTTGTATATATCACAAAACTCATAATTTATATGAATCGCAAGATTTATAGCAAAACAGCTTTCAAGATTACTTTTCAGAAACCATCAGGAACGTATACTCAAATACGGTGAGGTGATAGCTATCCGTATGTTTGTGTAACTGGCGCTTGTAAAAATCCCTTATTGTTAATAATAAATAGGTCTGTGTTTTGACTACATATTCTATGATGTCAAGTATACGGGCTTCGTGAAAACTTAGAACACAATCCAAAATACTACTGTCATCACCGTGCGCTTACCTAACATGAGTATTAAAATTATACACGTCAAGTTCACTAATGAAATACTAAGCTATTCTGTAGAAAATAAAAGATATCCTGTTCTCATTGTTAGTTACTCACTGTATATATTTAGAATGGGTGGTTTTCAGACTAAAAAGTTGAACAGTTCTCTCCTCACACTTAAATATTTCGTCTGTCACCATATGGCACAAATGATTTATTGGGCATTCAAAAATGCGGGTTTGAATCACTAAGGTAACAAGAATTTCCCGAAATTCCTAGGTACTATATACTTATAATTACTAACAAACTCAAATCCAAGTTTTGTAGCTAGATTTCTAGTGAGAAGTTGTGACCAGCAGAATCCACCAAGTTAGATAAGAGTACAGTTACTCTTCTATGACATTTGCAGTATATACTGCTAATCAGCAGTAGTTGGAATTCATGAGCCATTTAATCGACTCCAAGTGGCTGAATGGTCTGCGAGCTCGCCTTGTAACTTGAAGGTCCTTCGTTCGATCCCCTATGGGTCCGTACTTTTTTAGAGTACTAAATTAGGATGAAAAAGCTATCCCCTAGTTTTCAACGGTTCTCTAACTGATGTCAGCTCGTAATCGAACCCGCAACCAATCAAACCAACACTTGAAAAGTTGGCTTACTATTTGAAGTCATATTAATTCACTGCATACAGCAATATTATGTTACTTAGCTTACTGATCGTTCTAATACTTCTGATTGCCAGACTAAGATCAGCGTTCACGGCTATTTAGCAGTTAACTTGCATAAATAAATCTTAGTTTCTTTTTACATTGAATAATATGAAAACGACTGGGTTCTACGCTTGAGAATTACCGAAACTAGTGTTAAAGTGTAGTCTGAAAATAACAAGCGGAGAATTGTTGACGAATTTATTAGAATAAAAACTCCTGGAGTACTGTTGAATCATCTTTTACTGTATAAAGGATTTAAACATCAGATTTCACTATCTGATTAGAATATGTTCATGAATAACTAGAATGAAACTCAAAATATAGACACTGAAATAAGCTGAAAGATTTTTTACTTTGTAGATTGTCAAGATATTTTATATTCATGTAAAGCACGAATTTTTCATAATTTTGCTAACTTCATTTCTAATGGATTTCGAAAGAATGTAAATTTTAATATCCACAAAAAGCAGTAATTTAAAGTCAGCATTACTTCAAACAACCTAAAAGTTCTGTTGTGAACTTCACTTGAACGGTTTTCCAGGATGGACAATTTCAGACAGTCGGTTCTTATGTATTCAGTAATGAATATTATGTTAATAGTCTGATTTCATCCCAGCTGTGAGGGAATTAGTAACTGATTTATCGGAGTAGAAATTTGAATAAAGTCCATTAGTTCAAGCAGTCACAACTCTAAGAACAATACTTGAAAGTCGAAAAAAGAAATAAGAATAAGTAGATGAAGATTATTGGTGATTTTTTGAGTTCAAAAGATTACTAGGCATGAATTTATCCTTAACCAGTACGAAAGATTTTGAACCATGTCACTGACATTCCCAAACCACTGATTCTTAGAATCCTGAGAAAACCAGACATGTACTTTAAGAGACTAAAACCAACAGGCAAAAATTTGGTATAGTAAAAAGAACGGTTTGTTATATGGTCAGTTCACTAATTCATGTATTAGCAGGCATCTGCATGTCTAATCCTGACAGAACAAAGCTAAAGCATGTGATCAGCAAAACGTCTTATTGTCCATATGTTGATGACACTTGTGTAGTATGTAACAATGAAAGTTTTGCATCCTATCTATTTGTATTATTCAATGCTTCACTATGGCACAATGAAGTAATGAGAAAATTCCTTTTTCTAGACGTCGCCATGCAACGCTAGGAACATGGTAGTCTTCAAAGATCCATTCACCGAAAGCGTATGTGGAATGCACAATACTTAAATTTCAATACTTTTTTTCACCGATTAGCTATAAACAAACATTGGTCAGAACTGTCCTCTATTGAATAACTGGAGGAAGAATTTTCGGTTCTCGAGATATAAAAAAAAATAAAAGTTACCCTCGGAAATTCATTAACAAGTACGGGAGGTGTGAGATCTATATGCAGAACAAATCACAGTGATAAAGAATCCTATTTGCACACAGCTCGATTTCAAAAGCGATAATATTTCAGGAGTAGTCAACAGAAGGTTAAATACTTGACTACGCAGAACCTATCCTGTAGCTAAGTTGATTTCCGTCTATTGAATATGCTTTCTGGTGCAATCGAAGTTTGATAGATGCCTTTTTTATGTTAGCTCTAACTGTGAATACAAATTTACATGTATATGTGGTAGCAGTTACATTAGGAGAACAGAAAAAAGGATACACCTTTGATTCTCTGAACACATACCAAGAAACTTACATATCAAGGAAACAAACGCTTTCAATAGTATCATTGCCAGACATCTCGTTAATACAGATCATGAAATCTATTAAAATTATCAACAGACAACATAGTTCAGTTCTTCTAAATTTTGCCAAGGCGATTACTAACAAACACTTGAAACCCGATTTATATGTTAGGAAAGAAGCAGTTATCAGCCTCCCCTTGCCCTGTTAACCCAATGGTCTTGCTCTCCACTCCAGTAGATTACGTGATCTTTGGCTTTAACCTCTTTATCTTTGGCTGTGATGTAATTTTGTTTATCTCACTGTCACGCAACTCACTGGTTACTTATCATCTTATCGATCTCCTGTCACTATTACGGAACTCCGTTTCCACTGTATCCAAGACTTCGTTATTTTCTGGTCCTGTTTTGTCTCAACTTCAACTTTCTGGGTATAAGTTATACAAGTGTAATTTCTGTAAACTGTTTATTAATTTGGGAGTCTCCTGGTAAGTGAAATCATGTCACCTTCGCAAGCACGTCAAAACTGTTTTGTACATCAACGTAAGGTGCGTCGGTGGCACACCGGCAGAATGCTCGCAGGCCACGCATGTGATTTGAATTAATATTCACCGTTTAGGAATTCAGTGCCACAACACGAGTACAATGTCGTAGCCACTTCAATCAACGTAACTTAACAACCTCATGGTTTAAATCTCCGCTTTTACAAATCTAATTATTACTGAATATATCAACACACATAATATGGGGAATTGAACAGGAGCATCTATAGTCAGAAACTGTCAATCTCTTCACATCCACCTTCAGCAGCTATATCTCACTGCTATCAGGCGAAACGGTGAGAAGTGCCGCACAGACGTGTCACGTGTTTTTCACATAAATCATTACATTTGAGAGAATAAATCCAAAATGTTGACACTTCTACAGATTTGATACCCCCAAGAGAGAAAAAGTTAATTACAGATGGCGGCTTTAAACACTTTGAAAGTGTTACTTAATTTATGATGAATGAGCGACCTTCTTATAAATCGGTTTTGTGAACTTATCATCACCTTAAGAGACACTTATCTAAAGCATTTCAATGTGTTAATGTGCCAGATGTTACTTGGAGATGTATCGTACTATGGTACGACTAATATGACATATCAGTAAACATGTAGATAAAATAATAAAAAATAAAATCATTCAGGAGAATCGAATTCCTTACTTTTGCCACATTCCCTATATTTAATTTATTGTAATATAGTCGACTAATTTGTCATTATAACGAATAGTATAACTGTTAACCACTTTTACATGCAAATTAATTATATTAATGAAATAATTTTCTCCAGTGTTGACAACAATAATGCTCGGAAACAATTGTTAGTAGCATTACAATTAACCAATATCTTTTAGGTGATTAGCATTTGCCTTCATAAGTTGCATCTCTGATAATAAACGCATATCACCATTAAATGAGAATGATGGAGAACCTTCTGGATATGCACCAAAAAATGTTCGTTTATTTTCAAAACCAACATTTGCAATGTGCTTATGAATTGTTTTGCTGGGGTATGTGATGATTACATCTTGTGAATATGGACTGTCAAATGAATCATAGTAATGTTGAATTCGGCGGCTTAAAGGACTTGAAGATACTTGATGATAAGGCATCGATTGATATTCATTGTCTGTTGTATCATAATTAACTGGATAGGCAATTACATTTGTATGAATAAAATATGATAAAGTTTTAGGTAGAATAAATATCATTAGAAAGGTCCTCATTAGTTGACAGTAATAATTCTTTTTAACTGCACTACAATGCATTGTTTGATTTGTATGTAGTAATAACAGTGAGTAAATAACTTAATATTTTTTTAGGTATTCAGTGATTTCTATTTCTTATACTGTATAATTTAAGACTATAAGTTGATATTGTTAATAAGCAAAAAGGTAATTAGCGGTAAATATGAAAAGATTACTTATGCGTATTGAATCTGAAACGTATATGCCCTGCATATATACATATATTTGTAAAGGGGAGCAGTATATTGATGATAGCAATCGAAAAAAGAATTAAAGGGATCTTTAGTTTCAAGTAATTAGCTGCGAAGTGATACTGACGAATCAAAAATTAACAAACTTCATCAAACTGTCCACTTCTTCATTTCTCTTACATGTGTTGCTCAAACACATTTTCAGAGACATAGCAACATATTGGTGTTTTAATCTACCAATCACCATTTGACATTTTTTTAAAAATAAGCTTTCCCTTTTTTCCTACTCATTTCACTTGTGGTTTAGAGTGTTCAAGTCGTTTTATTATTATTATTATTATCCGTAGTGTTGTTTTACTGACCAATGTATTCACTGTTTCGGTGAGTACTGAATTAAACCGAACAAGCATGTATGAATGGATGTATGCACAACTATAATCGAATATTAAAACTTGAAACAAATGACATATCAATATTAGATAAAATATACGATAAAGCTAGAAAGCCGAGATTAATTATAAAGTATTTAATAAAGAGTACTTCTATTACTATGGAAAAAGTGATGAAAAGACAAATCTGACTGGTAACAGGTAGTCTTTTAGGGTGAAACTTTGTATCTGCCTAATCTACATATATGGATTTCAACTCAAACTGGTTTACAACTATTAGGAAATTAACAATGCCAACTTAACTGTTTTCCTCAGGTTAAACTTTAACTATGGAAAATCATTAAAATTTCTTAGCTGAACTAGAGGCAGAAGAGAAGTTGCAACATGCTAAGATTATGGGGAGTTTTCAATGAGATATACGATTTTTTCATATACATTTGATGATATCTTCAAATTCATTATTTTCACTTAATTCTTTTGTGTTCCTAGTGAAACGTAGGGTTTTAAGCTTCAGCTATGGAGTTTCACTAGCGGTGATTTTGTCTTAAACGAGATGGGATTGCTTGCCTCAGGCCGAATCTTCTGTCTTTACCTGGCTAGGTGAGATTTCGCAATGCGTCGGCCGTAGATCGGTCCCCGGACTACGTGCGTGGTTGGTGAGCAATCCACCACTAAACCACTGACGCACAATATATTCAAACACAAAATTCTATTCCAAGGTTATGGAAATTATAGTTTCTTTCATGTATATCCCATTCTCTTACGACTAAATGCTAAAACTAAATCAATAATTTTGAATGAAGTATTGTAATGCAAGCTACAGAAAAACTGCAAAAACTAAATAGTTAATTAGCCGAGTTGATTTACGCTGGCATTGTTATTCCTTTGATTCAACTCTACTTATTTACAAAATTCAATACTGCACTCCGTGCTTATCAGAATTTATGATAGTATGGAATACAGTCAATCAAAGTAACTGTCTGATATTTCACTAGTAACAATTACCGTTCCCTCATAATTTGCTTACAGTTAGCATGAATACAACAGATTAATTAAGACTTAACTGATATCCATATATTACATTTTTAAATTCTGAAGATATATTAGACTATAAGCCATTTGACTATTTTTTGTAAGTGAATGCAGTTACAATAATTTGTACATTGAACTGTAGAACATTGGTAGTGAGAAGCACAATATCAACCTCATCGTATACTTGATAACTAAATTTACGTTGGGCATAAAAAGTGAATTTTCTTGAACATTTATATATCTTGTGTTTACTGGTATATTGTCTCTTTAACCAGGCGTTTAAGAGTTAAATTTCATCATTATTATTACTATTATTATTAGTACTAGTAGCAGAGTACTAATAAAATAAACCTAAAAATAATAGCATTGTTTTATTTATTTATTTTTTACTTTACAAGGGTCGATAAAGAGCTTAAAGTAACCTCGTTAATGTGTCTTTTTACTTATAAAATTCAGGTTACATTCAATTTCACCAATTGTTTAAATTCTTATGAATTTTTATTCTGCATTTGTTTCAGTTGAATTCATTTTGTACTTGACCTATAGTCATTTTATACAGTTACAACTTTTTGATTTCTTAAAATAACATTATAATGTCTCTTAGATGAAATACTTGAGAATATACATTTTCAAGAAACACATTCATCGCTGGTTAGGTGTAGTGAATCAGTAGTAAACTAGCTAAAGAATGACAACTCCGTGACTACTGCTAATTAATTTCAAAGGAAGATCTCCTAGTCTCTAATGAGTAAATTCGACCACTTCGTCATATGTAGGCAGGTCATCATAAAAGTTATTAACCTAAATCATGTACATTTGAAAAAATAAATTTGAATCGATAATAAAGTGGCTTTTTTGTACCTATTTACTATTTACAACTGACTGAGAGGGCTTCAGTTAATTTGACATTTCTAATATTTCAAAGGCTGCTTGTAGTTAGGACTTCATCCTGTTACTCAATCTTTCTGAATAAGAGCGATATCATATTGTATTAGATAATGATGATAATGTATTTGTAATTTATGACTCAACGTACAAATTGTAATGACCAAAACTCATGTATTTCGGTTTGAACATAGGAAACCAATCAATGCGTTCTTCTGTATAGCTTAACAAACTTCCGGGAGTTACATGTTATTCAAAATCATATTCCAACAATATCAATACATGATTTAACGTGATAGTATCTGTGATACTATTGAACGACAGTAGTTTTTACATAAAATATAAAACTACCCCAACACTGCTGTGTATTTTTTTAATTTCCTTCACGTTCCCCAGTGGAACATAGGGCGTCAAGCTAGTGGCTATTTTTATTTTTACAGGATGGGGTTGCTAGCCTCATGCCCAACCTTTCCTCTTCACCAGCATTATTTCCGGCTTAGCGAGATAAAGGAGTGTGTCGGCCGGGGATTGAACCCCGGACCATGTGCATGGTCGGCGAGCGTCCTAACCACTATGCCACCGACGCACGCCGTGTATAAGCTATACAATCTAAAAGTTGCTTAAGTATGAAATCCTTACTGTACTAAAAAAGTAATTGGTCAATCACAAGCGTAAAATACCTAAGAATCAAGAAGAGTATACCCAGCAAAACGAAATCGAAATTCTTTCTACAAGAATCAAACAGAATCAAACACTTTTTCGGAGAACAATTCAAGGTAAAATAGTCACTGCATAGCTTAGTTTTTAATTCATTCAAACAAAACTATATCAGTAAAACAACACACTAAGGATTAATCAAAAACAAAGATGAATAATTAGGATTAAGTCAAAAGAAGATATGCAAATGTTAGAATAGTGACACCCAGGTCAGGAGAAAAGGACAGTAATTACAAAATTAGTTGAAATATTCAAATAAGTATCTGTATTATATATAGATTGTTTATGAAGGGATTTGCGGAGCAGTTACTCTGCTAAACAAATGTAAAGATGGCTTTTTTAACTAAAGAATTACGTCTCCATTATTATTTGCACACAAATTTTGTATCGGTGTCAGAATTACAGATTTTTGTCCACAAGAAAAGAGATGCAACAAAACTTGTTGTGTTTTACTGAGGAAATAAAATCAGTATGGAAGCCTGTTACTTTAAAAAGAAAATCATGATAATATAGACGGATAGTTTTTTAAAAAAAACCTTTGCAACCACAGCAGTACATTCAGAAATTTCTTTTGGAATTACACAGTGGTAACAAAACTGTAAAGGCACAGACAATCGAATACATTGGTAAAGACAGTTGGACAAAATGACGATAATTGATTAATTACATCTTCAGTAGAAAAATTGTTTCCTTGTTCAATATGTATATTGGGATCTTACAGGCTTAAAATGCATTGAACAACTTAGTAAATACATTTTTGAAAACCCTCTTCTTTACCTCGGTTTTAATAATGTTCTTTCTAAACGGTTGGTTTGAATTTGTCTTCCTTATCATCACAGTAATTATTATTACTATCTTGATGTTAATTGTTTTTCATGAAAACATTCAACCGGATTTCTGTATCTTAGGGACAATTTATTTCTTTAATAATCCTTTCTGTATTTTATCCATTTCAGCTCTACCACTGATACCAGTTTTTATCATACGTACTGGTGCGTCAGTGGCGCAGAGGTAGAATGCTCGCCAACCGTGAACGTGGTCCAGGGTTCGATCCCCGGCCGACGCACTCCCAAACCTAGCTTAGCCAGTTATAAGCCCGTCAAAGAGGGAAGGTTGGGCGTGAGACTATCAACCTCACCCCGTAAAAATAAACCCATTGCTACGGAAACTTCATAGCTCTTGCTTGAAGCCCTGTGTTCCACTATGAACGCAAAGGAATAAAATTATCATACGTATTGACTGAGGAATTTTAGTGAGACTAACTGCCATTTTTAACATAACATAAATACAAGTGTAAGCTATAGAATACAAAGCCTTTGAAAAGATAATGAATCTTTATTTATCTTATTGGTGAATATCTCGTTACCTGAAGAAATACAGGATGTCACCACTTTCACAATAATCTTTATACAAAGTTATACCAAGTTATTCAACATTACTACGTACATATAGGCAACACGAACAAAAATAATAACAAGATTATCAGCTTTATTCTGAAATTTCTAGCAAAGTATTGACTTCCCGTATAGAATCTTCAAGTAAAGTACATATCGACAGTATAGCGTGTGACACGACATTACTATTTCTGAAACAAGACTCAATCCTCTATAACATCTTTCCTTCATTTTCTTCTTGAAGCCAATTAAAAATTCGCGTGAGTTCATATTGCTACTCAAAAACATAATTAGAAGATTAAAACAACAAGAAATGGAGGAAATTAGATGCATTATGTTGCATAGAAATTAAAGTAGCCCACTGGTTTCAGCATACCTGCAGAAACATGTGAGTTAAGATCCTGAATGAGTAATAAAAGTCTAAATAAAATGAAAGTAAGTCATATCTATTAGACTAAATAAGGTTATCCTTTAAATAAGGATGTAGACTTATCAGGAAGCGTATAAATAGTATACAGCACAAAAATGAAGAGAATTTGAGGTTAATTTTCACATACATGTATGATAATAAATCAGCTATTTACTCAGAATAAATAAACCGATCATCTGTTTGATAGCAACTAGCAACAAGATTCAGGATTTGTCAGAAAGATGGATATGTATGCTAGACGGTTTTTATGAGACTGGAAACCAACACTTATTACTTTAAATATAAAAGGATTAACAATCAGACTAATGTATCATAGGTTTGATTACGAGCTGACATCAGTTAGAGAACCATTTGACGATCTGTGAGTACTGGACAGACATTGCATCCTGGTTTGCGGCTCCTCAACAGTACGCACCCACTGAGGTTCAAACCCAGGACTTTCCGGTTACAAGGCGAGCTCGTCGACCACTCAGCCGCTGGGACGCGATCCAAGAGGCCATGAATTCCAACTTCGGCCAATTCGTGATATTATATAGCGCAACCACCAGTCAAAGTCATAGTGAGAAGTTGTAACTAGCGGCGTCTACCAAGTATGGTAAGAGGACAGTTACTCTGCTGTGACGTTGGCTGGTGGTTGCGCTATATAATATCACGAATTGGCCGAAGTTGGAATTCATGGCCTCTTGGATCGCGTCCCAGCGGCTGAGTGGTCGACGAGCTCGCCTTGTAACCGGAAAGTTCTGGGTTTGAACCTCAGTGGTTGTGTACTGCTGAGGAATCGCAAACCAGGATGCAATGTCTGCCCAGTACTCACAGATCGTCAAATGGTTCTCTAACTGATGTCAACTCGCGATCAAAGCTGTAACCAATCAAATCCCTGCGAACTAACACCTGATTAACTGTTTACATTATATTTGATTCAATTATGCTGATTAATTAGTCAGACACAAAACAACGGTAGTGAATAAGTGCTTATTATCAAAATAAATGAACTATTTGAATTAAGCTCATATATATATACATTCTGGAAGATAGAGTTGGGTGAATACATTAACATTTAGTTGTTATAAAAAAGACATTTTAACTATTTCAAAATTAAAATTGCTTTCCGAAATATAATTAGGCCTCATGTATACATTTTACATGCTTTCACTATGAAAATCTGCTATAAGTTTAACCGTTGGTGATTCAGGAGTAGCATACTCGCCAACCGCTTATGTGGTCCGGGGTTCGATCCCCGGCTGACGCACACCAAGACCCCACTTAGCCGGTAGTGAGCTAGGTAAAGAGGGGAGTTTGAGTATGAGGCTAGCAACCCCACTCCGTAAGAAAGAACCACTATAGCTACTGAAACTTTAAAGCTAAAGCCTGAAGCCTTATGTTCCACTCAGAACACAAAGGAATGGATATTTTGTGTATATAAGTTTATTTACCAAGGATAATGACAGTAGAAACACAATATATCGTAAAGGAAATAAGAATAATTGACTAGATTATGTGGTTTTTGGTCAGTAAAACAGTGGCTTTTACCTGCAATTTTTAATTTATCTAAATAAATTGCTGGAAAGAGCATTTTAATCAAATTCATCATTTTGAGCCAATTACTGTTAGTTATCTAAACATCAGCATCGGTACACAGTAGTTCGAAGGCGTTCTATCAATTCATTATATAAGTGATCCGATTACTATTTTCGATCAGCTGTTGAGAATGCCCCAGCACATTTACTTAATCGCGAGCGACACATACATATATTTGGTTTATAGAAAAAACCATAATGATTTTTTGTTTCACATCTGGCAATTGTCTTATTGATCTGCTTACCAAAATTTGTACGCTTTCTTGTCACCATGACTTGTTTTTCAGCCTGCGTGTTCTGTATATCAAATGACGTGCACAATAAATGTGTTTCAGTTTTATATAACTTATTGTGAAATACTAGACACATAAGGATTTTTATAAAAATCAAAAACCAAAGAAATGCCTGAAAAGGTTCAAGTCGCCCCAAGAAAGATGCTGATAGTTAACCTCGAATTTAAGAAAGATACCGAAGAAGAACTTCTCTGTAGACGGTTTTCGAAGTGTTTCAGTAAAACATACTTCCCCGCCAGTCTACAAGTAATAGTTTCCTGCAAGAAACTATTCAACCAGCATATAAATGACAAGCTGTCGCAATGAGGCACTTTAAAATACATATACCAGTTCACTTGATTGTGTGGAGTCGAGTACATTGGCTGTACCATGCGTCGGCTTTCAAATGCACCCGGGAACACTATCCAGCATGGTTAGCAAAGGAGAATGCGATTGTGTACATAGTTTGGTAACAGAACATCTGGTGAACTGAGGACATTCAGCTCCATTTTAAAAGTCCTTCAAAGTCATATACAAGCACCGACCAAACCTATCACAAGGAGTGGAATTAAAGCATCTAGGAATACCTGAGGCACTGGAGATCCAAAAACTCAAGCTCACTGTATGCGTTCATAAGAAATACGTCCAACCGTTGTCCCTACCGTATCCCTTATGAAAAGTCAGTCCCACCAATAATGATTATCCTATTAACTTTCTTGTCCAACCTTCCTGTTTATTTCTGTTATTTTTATGTTTTTAATTCCTATCCACATTTCTAGATTTTTTTGGCTCTATATGCGAACTTCCTATCTATTTTGTTATTACTACGTCCTTAATTCGTAATTGCACAAACAGTCAGGTTTTTCAGTAATTATGATCTTATTATGTCTTCTCTACCCGGTCTTCCTGATTATTACACTTTGTAATTTTATCGATTTGACCTTTGACCGAAAATAATTCTGGAACTTTCTCCCACATTTACTATAAATACACGAATGTACAGCCTAGTTGATGACTTCGTCGAGAAGAAAATCTTCGCTGCAACCATCTTTTTATTAATTCCTATATTAAAGTAACTGGCTAGATTGTTTCTCAGTGTGGCTAAAGGAACTGACGGTACTTCATTATCAAAATATTAGAATTGTGAGGTGGAAGTAAATGTGACAGTACTATGACAAAATTAAAGTTATATTTTTTTGAATGCGATACCGTTACAGTATAAATTCAATATAAATCACAAGTCTAAACCAACTACGTGCGTAGGTAGCACAGCGGTAGAATGCTCACCAACCACGTCGGTGGTTTGGGATTCGATCCCCAGCCGGTTCACTCGTTTACCTTGATAAGCCAGTAATAAGACTGGTAGAGAGAGTAGGTTAAGTGTAAGGCTAGCAACCCCGTCCCTTAAAAATAAATGCCACTTCTACTGAAACTTTAAGCCTCTAGCTAGAAGCCCTGTGTTCCACTGGGAACCAAAAAGAAATAAAAATAGCCAACTGCGTTTCTTTACAGAGTTATACATATTTTTTCTTTACATTACAGAAATTTTATTTACGATTTTTAGGGAACTTCCAGAGCACTTTATAGATAATAGTAGTAAATTCATAAACTACTCTAACAATTAACTCTCAGATTTAACGAATTAAGATGTGATTAATTATTAGAAACGAGAAGTGGCTATAAAGTAAAAACGAAATTGAGAAATTTTTAGCGTTATAATAAGTTAGAGTAGTCAAATAGATTATCTGTTGAAAGATTATAAAGATAATTAAAATATTTGTTACTGCTGAACCAAGTTTTTTATAGTTATTAAATTTGTGACACTCTGTTAATGAAGTTGATTTCCCTTCAGTAAAATTGTATGGCCTGATAAAGCCTTTCGTAAAACAATTTTTAAACACAGGTTTATCCAAACACACTAGGGAAAATAACTAACACTATACAGTGATTTCAACTGAAAACAAAATAAAGATTGCCTTCAAAGTGAAACATGGTTTTCTTAAGCGACTATTTCAAACAAAAAGCATCATGGAGTTCAGATTGTAGAAGCTGATTTGATTAGCAAATATTTAAAAGAATGAACACTGAACAAAGAATACTCTTTTCGATAAATTCATCATCAGGTTCTACAATTATATATACATTATAATGAATGAATGAATTAGTCTTATGAACGACATTAATGTTTTAATAACATCAAATCAATAATATTGATAGATTAAAGGTGAACAGCATCAACATAAAATAAACTGAATGTCAGAAGAATTATGAAAGATAATAGTACAAATTCATGAAATTATAGTTTCTACTGAGGGTCAGGGCAGTAGTAGGGGCTGGACTTGTTTCTTTTGAACACAGAGCACTGGTTGTTTGAGGCGAATTGCAATAGCCTTTGCTGTTTGAAGCATGCGGTGCTTCGACGATTTTGGTAATTTGTTAGGCACCCGGTATATTATAGAGAAGGATTCTTCTACGCTGGCTTTGTGACCGGTTTGCACCAGATGGTCTAATATCGAGCTGTTAATAGTTTTAACTGCACCTTTACTTAGTCATAGTGGGATATGTTCTCGAGCACGAAAAATCAAGTTCCTAGAGCAACGGCCAATATAACTCGCTCCATGAGCGCAGTTGAATTGATAGATACAATTTGAAGTGGCTAGTCTAGGTACTTCATCTTTCAGTCTAGGTAGCACCATCAGTCGTGTAGAAAATAATACGTGTAGTTCGCCAGCATTAAAAGTTCTTTGAACTGATTTTCTTCGTAATTATCTCGCTTGGTATATCGCCCATGAATTGTAGTCGTATATATAAAGGCTTCTTGTTTACAGACAGTGAGTAGTCCTTTTCCGCTTTCTTTGTCATGTGTTTCTTGATAAATTTGTCAGGATAACCATTTTCGATCAAAGTATCATATACAATGCTTAATTCATCTTCAATTACTTCTTCTGAGCATATAGCTCTAACTCTGTGGCTGAGGGTCTTCACTAAATTTCTTTTGTAATTGATAGGAACTAAATTGTATTATGAATTTGAGAAACTAAACAACCAGTTAGTCTTTAACTATGAATGCACATTGCATGATCTCCTAAGTAAATGGTCAGAAATGCAGTTGTTTCAACGTCATGGCTTTTTCAGTAGAATAATCTTATACATATAAATGACAATTTAGTGGAATGATAATATTATGAATATTATTAACTTGGTATTATTAGTTTCCATTTGCTCAAATAATTCACTTGCATACATTATGCGAGTTTTATGTTTATGAGCTTATTATAAACTACAGGTTGAATACTTTTATATTAAATAAGTTTATTTAATAAAGTACTAATAACTGAATGACGTTTCGCAGTTAATTTATTCCTCAAGTTCATATTAATGTATTCACTCGACTTGAGAACTTGGTCTACATAACCTTACTCCTTGTTGTTTTATATTGCTATTCTCCATATGCCAAGGATAGGTATTGCATTATTTCAAATGATTGACCCTGCTAAGTTAAATAACCTAGAAAAAAGTTGGGTCATTACATTGCATTCACTTGCATGTAGGTGGATGAAGAGAGAGGTTAATCATCGAACTTTTGTTATTCAAATCAAGTGACAACTGGCAAAATCGAAATAATACAACACCTATTCCAGATATCTGACAAATCGTAATGAAAAACAACATGGAGTAAGATTACATAAAGCATGTTATCAAGTTGAGTGAATATATTGATATGATTATCGGATATAAAGTGTACTCATTGTGATCGAATTCCGCTTTTTACATTATAGGTTGAATACAATGATTTCCAAAACAAACCACGGGCAAATTTCAAATGAAATTACATACTTGCCACGAAACTTACCTGTTTCTATATCGGTATTCTTCTTATCATTTCCAAATAATTACCTGTTTTATAAATTCATTTGAGAAATCTTGATAACAAACCTCTGAATATATAAATTATTGATCGGTTTTAATATATATTTGCCATTAAAACTGGAAATTACCCAAATTTATAGTGGAAGTATTTTTCAGCGGATACTGAATATTATTCAATATTCAATATTGTTTTAATGTAAGGCTATTTTTAAGATATTCTTTCAGATATTTTTTCCCACACAAATGCATGTAAGGCTTTACATTCATTACATTAAAGCATTACATAAAGCATTAGACAATCAAGATAAAGTGAACTTCATTACTACTTTTTAAAAGTTTTAATGCGTTCATAAAATTACGGAATTATATTTCGAGAGAAAAAATTCCGTGCTGATGACGATTATTTCTGAAACAAATGAGGTAGAGAAATAAGAATATAAATAGTAATATAGTATCGCATTAAGAATACTCTTTGTGTTACATTTCTGACAACAGATTTCATAATTTGTAAATGAAACACCCAAACTAAAACTCGTCTCCATTATTTCAAGTAGAAAAGAAAGTGAACAGGTGTAAATGATCTCTCAGAAATATGAAAATTAAAAGTAGTTAAGCCATATAAAAAACTATTTGAGGTGCTTTTTTCAAGTGAATTACATAATCGCTTTTGAAAAATAAACTGAATAAGGACAAAATATAAAAATCTGTTATAGCTACACTTGTAAAGTGATAATCAGATTATTTCATGTTGTAATGGAATCTTTTGTTTGAAGTTTGCAGTCATACTGTATGCGTTTATTCAGAGTCTTTATTCAAAATGATGAACTACGTGCTGTTCTCCAACACATTAAGTAATTGTGTGCAAAGTGGTGCTCAGTACAAACAAACCCAGGAGAAGTAGGCGGCCTTTAGGCCAGAAAGGAGTATTCGGTCGGTCGGTTTTCGACATAGAACTTTGCACATATGTGCGACAGTTCAAGTCGCCACAATCTATGTAGCACACAAAGGAAGAGAAGAAAGTAGGAGAAATGCATAATATAGACAGTAAACAGAGGTGTGAGACAAAGGAATAGTAATAACGAAGAACAAAACAGTTTAATTGGAAATCATAAGTCACAAGGAGTGGATGCATCTGCGCCACTGAGAACGATTTTGAGCCATGTCACCAATTGTTTCCAACCATTGGTTTTTACCGTCCCAATGTCCCCAACCAGGAAGTCTACATCTCCCTACGTGACTTAGACTAACTGTTGTGGATTTCATTGACTGGTGCCATGTTTTCGTTTGACCACCTCTAGCTCTTTTCCAGCCTGACCCTATATCAACTAACATTGCCCGTCGAGGAAGGCGATGACTAGGTATACGTAGCACATGTCCTAACCATCTCAGTCGACGTAATTTCACAGTCTCGTCGACTGATTTTCCCGCCTTAACCAGCACTCGACGCCTAACCTCAATACTGCTCACCTTATCATACCACTTCACGCGGGAGATAGAACGCAGACACCTATGATCGAAGACAGCTAGTCTTTTCATGTCTTCTGCTCTCAATGACCAGGTCTCACAGCCATAAAGGAGGACGGAGCGGACTGATGAGCAGTACACACGCCCTTTGGAACAGAATTGTATTTACACAAAAGAGATATAGAATTTGATAAGAAATAAGAGGTACACACTTATCTGGAGGTGAGACGGTGGTCAGCTCGGAGAGTGTACTGGATGAAAGTACAGCGAGAGAGTGAAACCGAAACCGTACAGGAGGTTCAGGAATACAAAGTGGAAGTTGGGTTTTAAGGTCAGACTGAGTTCATTCAAACAAAAGTTGGAAGGTACAATGTACACTACAAGGCGTTTATTGTAAGCGGAAACGTATATTTATAGAAAAATGCATAAGAAAATGGTAAAACGGCTACAATGGGTCCTGGGTTCCATCCCCGATTGAGTCATTGGTGTACACTACTGAAGAGTTCCAAACAGGAATGGAAATGCTGTCCATTGCTCCCTGGATTCCACTGGTTGTCTAACTAAATTCACTTCATGATCAGTCCTGACAGGGACAATTGTTTTGTGTGCAGGTAAACTTTAGAAGACTCGAAAAGTTTTTAAGAAATTATGTAGACTATATCACAGATAGAGATATAACAATGTATTCACTTCCAGAATAAATGTATCTACATAGTG
Organism: Trichobilharzia szidati; assembly: GCA_944472155.2. Classification (NCBI taxonomy): domain Eukaryota; kingdom Metazoa; phylum Platyhelminthes; class Trematoda; order Strigeidida; family Schistosomatidae; genus Trichobilharzia; species Trichobilharzia szidati. The sequence continues at coordinate 113,316,710 of OX235271.1, forward strand.
CATAATTGATCAGTGTAAAAAGTTGGATCACATCCATTTTTATAAGTGGATTTCATCACACAGGTTAGACTGACTACAATAACTTCAAATTAGGACCAGTAGTTTTCTTTTTGTTAGGCTGTTTCTTTTATCTCACTACATGCTGATGAGTTTGCTTCAAGACTAATCAGAAGATTACAGAAGGGTTGGACGATCTCTATCAACGATTCTTCTTCTTACTAAACGTTCCTGTTTAAGTTTCTTTATTAGAAAAATACTCAGTGGAGGTAAATAACTATACCATTCTAACAATAAAGATTCAGAATGACACGGCTGTTACACTCAACTTGGCATGCGGTTTACAACAAAAAGAAGCTTTGTGCAAGATAAGGTCATTTAAAAGCATTAAGACATTGTTTTGAATCAATCAATATTCACTGTCACTACGATGACTTAGAAACGTCAAAATACGAGAAATGTATTTAATTAATGAGGAAAATAAAAGACACTTCAACGAAGAAAGCTTTTTTTATCGACGAAATCATCTTTAGAGTCTGTACAGTCGTATTTATACTTATAATAAATGGGTGGGAAAGTTCCAGAAAAATATCCCGTCAAGGGTCAAATTAATAAAATTACAATTAGGAATTATATTTACGAAAAATGTATAGTAGTCCATTATTGAATAATAGGGAGTGACATGATTGATATAATTACTTAGAAGTGGATTTGAAAGTAAAAACTAAAAGTTATAAAATTACATGATACTCAACGGCAGAAAGGAAGAAAGAGTTAGACATTTGGTAAGGTTAAAACTCTTACTGAGTGAGAATAATGGCAGATGAGTGTCCGTTTAACAAGTGTGAGGAGGATGAGAAAGTGTACAAAAGGAACACGTGAGAGTGGTAATAGTGAATTAATTATTAAAATAAAAGCATAGTAATCATTAAAAATAAAAAAATTACAGGGAACAACTAGTGAAGAGGTCAAGACGATAGTAGAATAAGAAACTGGACAAACTTTTTGTGTATACAGAGTTCGAGGTTGTATTGACGAATTGCCAACGCCTCCATCATACACAAATGGCGAAACCTGACGCCATTTATACCATTTGACCTCATCTTGAAAGACAACTCTGGTGTAGCTGCGTGGCTTGAGTTTTGGTTAAACATAAATACACCTGTACAGCCTGTGAAGATGATTCTGTCGATCCCGACCGAAAGCTGCTACCTTACGTGGTGTCGGTTGACACGATGACCAACAAGTATACTGGCTGAACTTATGTCGCTTGAGTCTACATCAGAAGTGTTGGATAGGTAACAAAAGCAGTTACCACCAATGCTATGATCAAAGTAATCACAAATATCATGCCGGATCGGTGGCCGGATTAACAACGACTGCGCTTCCTGCTGCCGTGTCACAGGGCAGAAGTGATATATATGCTACTGAGACACACCAAATGAAAAAGAACAAACAAAAACAGGCCTCGTGTGACCGGCCTCAAGCAGTTGTCCCCTGAGCTCTGCGGTCACGCAACCAACTTCCACGGTGTGGGCAGCCGGGAAGTAACAACCGCCCTCACATCCCGAAATGCACGCGAAATCTCTCTAATCCTCACTCATCTTTGTCTTCATCTTCATCTCTATTATCTTGCCTTCCTTCTACTAATGCAACTCCTCTACTTGATGGATCTTCACTTTCTCTTCACTCTGTGTGCACTGAAAACGACGGAAGCCAAAAAACCACCACCGATAGTCTCCTAAAGCCACGCCATCAATTTCATATAGGAGCATTTAATATTAGGACACTTTGCCAAATAGGACAACAAGCATCACTAGCCAAGACTCTGGCATCCCGAGCCATTGATGTATGTTGTGTTTCAGAAACACGCATACAAGACCCAAGTGTGGTTATTCACCTAACCCCACCTGGCCAACAGGATGAATCTGCAAAATTCACCTTGAGGGTGTCAGGAGATACCACAGCTAGCTCACGATGATTAGCTGGTGTTGGGATAGCTATGAGTACTAGGGCAGAAAAGACATTACTTGACTGGATCCCGGTAGATAGCCGAATGTGTGCTGTCCGTCTGAACGGATCAGTAAAAAGGAGAAAGGACTGCACTACTCGCCGATGCCTTTTCGTAATCTCCCCCTACGCCCCCACTGACTGCAGTTCGGATGAAACGAAGGATGAGTTCTACCAAAATCTGTCTAGTTTGCTGCGAAAGGCTAAACGCTCAGATATAGTCGTTCTAGCTGGTGACTTTAATGCTCAAGTAGGGAAATTGTGTCAATCTGAGGATGTCGGTGGCACATACGGAGTTCCGTGCCAGCGAACCGACAACGGCGACCGTCTCCTACAGTTCTGTTCAGATAATCACTTGTTTCTTGTAAGCACTAACTTCAAACACGAGGAGAGACACTGTTTGACCTGGCGACCCCCATCATCAAACCAGCGCTGGACACAAATAGACCACATAGCAATAAGCTATCGTTGGTGTGGATCGGTAGGAGATCGTCGCTCCTTCTGGAACACGTGTGTAGATACCGATCACGCACTGGTCCGCGCTCGTGTGTGCTTACGACTGAACGGACGTAGGAAACATCTAGCGGTAAACCCATCACGTCCCCAGCTCGATCAGGAAACTAAGTCCCTATTTGAGGAAGAACTAGCTAAACACATATCTGAGTTCGACAGCTGTGCTCACCCTGAAGAAGCCTGGAAGAATATTCAGTCAGCCATAGATACAGCTGTAAAAGCTGTGAATAAGGTAAATCCAAAGGTGAGTAAAAACCATTGGATTTCGACTGCCTCATCCGAACTGATAGATGCTAGAAGACTTATTCCGTGGAGCTCCGAATTCAATGAGGAGCGAAGGCTGCACAATAGGAAACTTACGAAAAGTCTTCGCAAGGACCGTGAACAGTGGTGGTTGACAAAGGCGAAAGAGATGGAAAAAGCATCGGCGATAGGCAACACTAGGCAATTCTTTAAACTCATCAGGGAAACGGGTGGGAGAAAGCAAATCATAAGTGAGACTATTTGTGAGAAAAATGGCTCCTTAACTAGCTCTCAGGATAGACACCTTGAACGCTGGAAAGAACACTTTGAGGAACAATTTAACTTGCCTACAGCCACACTGAGCCTCCCCGCCATCCAGCACACACCCGAATGGGACATAAACACTGGCCCGCCGTCTGTAAGTGAGGTCACCAAAGCTATCTGTAATTTGAAACGAGGCAAAGCGGCAGGACCCGACGGAATTATTCCGGAGGTGTTTAAATATGAGGGTGACATACTAGTATATAGTTTAACTAAGGTACTAGGTAACGTCTGGGAATCAGAGACGGTTCCATCAGACTGGGGTAAGTCACTTATTATACCAATATTCAAGAAGGGAGACAAGTCGTCATGTGATAATCATAGAGGAATCAGCCTGACGAACATAGTCTCCAACATCCTAGGCTCAGTAATCATGCACAGACTAAGCCGAACTCGGGAGGAACAAACGAGGGAAAATCAAGCGGGCTTTAGGCCAGGTAGAGGGTGCATAGATCATATCTTCACTCTCCGACAGATTCTAGAACATAGACACACTTTTCCGCGTCCAACAATTGCCATATTTCTTGACTTGAAGGCGGCCTTCGACTCCGTGGATCGAAAGGTACTATGGCAATGTTTGACTGTGAAGGGAGTGCCAAGAAAGTACATTGCACTAATCAAGGCACTCTACTCAAACTCACGTAGCTGTGTAAGGGCTTATGGGGAATTGTCATCTGAATTGATAACAACCAGTGGTGTCCGTCAAGGATGTCCACTTTCCCCATTTCTGTTTAACTTCATCATATATATACTAATGGAAGTATCCTTAACTGAACTTAACGACTTAGGAATCGACTTGTTACCAGGGAATAGTCTTATAGACTTAGAATATGCAGATGACATAGTCCTGTTAGGGGAGGATGCTGACAAAATGCAGTCTTCTGAACACCTTGAGCAGCAATCTTCGTATGTTTGGCATGCGATTCCCCCCTGTGAAATGTAAGATGCTGCTACAGGACTGGACTACGTCTACCCCTAGCTTAGTAATAGGGAGTGAAGTGATAGAACATGTTGACCACTTCACCTATTTGGGAAGTTGTATCAGCACCAACGGATCGATTGGTGACGAAATCTCAGCACGGATCCGAAAAGCTCGGGCTGCTTTCGCTAACTTACACCATCTCTGACGTTGGCGTGACATCCGACTATCAACCAAGGGACGTGTGTACTGCTCAGCAGTTCGCTCCGTCCTTCTCTATGGCTCTGAAACATGGCCAATACGAGTTGAAGACATGAAAAGGTTGACTGTTTTTGAACATAGATGTCTACGATCTCTTTCTCACGTTAGGTGGCATAATAAGGTAAGTAATGCTGACGTTAGGTGTAGAGTTTTGGGCAAAGAGGGAAAATCAATCGAAGAGGCTATAAAGTTACATAGATTGAGATGGCTAGGTCACGTGCTGCGCATGCCTAACCATCGCCTCCCCCGACGGGCATTACTAGCTCATATAGGTGCAGGTTGGAAAAGAGTAAGTGGTGGCCAAACAAAAACATGGCATCAATCCATGAAATCCTTGACAGTTAAACTGAGTCAGGTAGGGAGATGCAGACTTCCGGGTTGGGGCCCTCGGGACTCTAAGAATCAATGGTTGGAGACAATAGGCGACATGGCTCAAAATCGTTGTCAATGACGCAGATGTATTCAGTCTCTTTAATCTTTCATATTCCTTTCTACCATTACTCATTCTGTTTCACTCTTATACTTGTCAAAACTCTATTGATTCTCTTCACTCATTTTCTTGTCTACCTTTGTGTGCTATTTGGAACGTGGCAACTCGAACTGCTGCACTTCGTTGCCAAGTTCTATATTGAATCCAGACAGACAGACAGATTCTGTCGATAAAGAAAGTCTTCTCTCAATTGTCTTTAATTTTCTTCATGACTCAGTGAGTATTTTCGGTGATTTAATGAAGAAACAACCATAGATTCCACACGGACGCGCTGTAATTAAAACGTAGTGAGAAGTTGTGACCAGTGGGATTCAGTGTCATGGTGAAATGAATGTTCATCGAAGGCAATGGTGATGGTAGTATCATATCACAAAGTTAGAATTAACAGGTCACTGAATTCCGGGACAAGTGGCTAAATGGACAATGAGCCTGTTCTGGTAAACTGAAGGTCCTGGGTTCGACGCTTGATGGGATCGTGGGTGTGCACTGCTGAATAGCCCTAGAAAGAGGGCGATACAGCTATCCAGTGCTTCCCGGTTTCCAATGATCTCTCTAACCTACGTTCGTCCGTGACGAAACATAGCAAGTGAAATTAAACTGGTAATAGATTGGCAAGGAAAGAAGAAAAGCTTCATATTTATCCCTTAGTGGAACATTTCAATAATCTAGTAAGATCTTAAACAGTATAAAAGTCACATAGTTTTCTGAGAAATTTTTCACCTGAATGATCATAATTGACAGAAGTTTAGTAAAAACAAAAACACAAACGGAATTTTCCTATGACAAAATTTTGTCTTATACATCACGTAATTATTTAATGATATAATAGTTTTTTTTCTTTTTGAGAGTTATAATTACGTTGAAAAAACATCTTCCGCCTATTTAATTCTAAATAATTTCACAATATACCAAAATGCAGATAGTTCTTATATACTACCAGTGAATAGGACTGATATATCCCGAGTGAGTCCTGTAATCGATCTTAGGTGATTATCTGAATAATTGTCACTAAGTTATGTAACCTAAGCCTGTTTTATTTAGCACAAACTATTAGAGTTTTCTCGGTAAACACCTACTTAGAACACGTTTCTGGACATTCGAACGTTTTGAAGAAGCAGTTACTTCAGTATTGTTTTTAAGTACAGAGTATGAAAAATCTTCATTGCCTTAAACTGAAACAGTGATTTAGGTTTAACATTTCAATGAATTCATAAAACTATTCATTCTTTAACTTTGGGTAGAGGAGAAAAGTGTTTTTGTTTGAAATTGCCATATTAGCATACCTTTCATTTAAGCTTGTGTTTCATGATGACTTTTTAATTTTGGCACTGTTTTTAACATATATTTGTGTCCTTATGTATTTCCTTCTAAATGCAGATGATAATTACAATAATTAGTGTTTATATTTAAACTCAACTGCATTTATGCTTTAATATGCTTGTAGTTGAGTTGCGCTTCATTTTCTTCGCTGTTAGTTGTCTTTTTGTATGCAAGTTGCAGGCTTGACTGTCTATACAAAAAATCGTTTCAGTCATGGTCGCAAATTACAGAAGCAGAAAAGTATTTATACGTATGCTTATATTGAAGATAATAAAATGATGTAATAGTATTCTCTCAACAAAAAGACAATCAGAATAGCAATTACTCTTTCACTGATATACTAGGGGAAATAACTATTTTTTACTTAAATTAATTTAGAACAACACATTTAATTAAATTAATTAATCTGCTTCTAAACTTGAACAAACATTTATCATCTTTCACAAAGATATAGCAGTCATGCGTTGTTAGTTCATTGGTAGCATCCTTGCCAACCACACGCGTGATGTAGGAATCGACTCCCGACCGACGCCCTCCTAAACCTAGTTTAATAGGTAGTAAGCCGGCTGTTGAAACTTCAAGGCTAAAGCTTGAAGTTCTGTGTTCCATTTGGAACTTAAACGAAGGGAACAAAAGTCTCCTATCAGAATTTACAAAACCGACCACCTAAATTGGTGGATTAAAGTGATGTAGCGTTCTAAATTAAGGTACTATTCACTGGAATTAACTTGGAAATTAGAATGCAAACTTATTTATTTGCTGTGTAATGCGATATAACTGACACAGAAACGGAAACCCAAGTCCCAGTAGAACTCTAGTTATCAGTACTTAGCTGATCAATATGCATGAATCAACCACCTAACCCAGCTTTCACCTAAATATTCAATGGATTCGGTAAGTTTTCAAATGGATAGATTCAATTTAGTCCTTTTACATACACTAAACAATCTGCATTATTAGACTTTTTTATTTTCAATATGAGTAATGCTACACTGAAAGATTTAAAGAAATCTTCTACACTTTAGGTCGATCTCATGACTTGTGAATTTCAGTACTTGGTTTTAATTTATTCAAAATAATCAGCAATAGCTTATTGATGCAAATAGTGTAGTGCTATTGACATGAATCTTATTTTTAAAAATATTTGCAGTTTTAGAAAAAAAACAGTTGGCTTTTAAACTTAGTGGCTGTGTTTTTCTGTTTTGTGCCTCTAAATACGTCTTTCTGTGGTACTCAAACCACCATCACTTACTTCATGGATATTTTTACGTTTACAAGCACATAATACTGAATGGCTTCCTGTAACCAAAGCGCAGGACTGAACAAATAACTCTTCTTTTGACTAAAATAAAACGAAAATTATATATGACCATGATTTTAAAATCCATTTTACTACAAAAATGCTAAAGATCAGTAGTGCAGATTTTGATTTCTCCCAACAGATAACTCAAACAGCTGAAATGAAAAATTAAATTTAAACAGACATCAAGCAGCTTTCGACAAAACCCACAGAATTTCTATTCTGAAATATACCATTTTATACACTAATAATAATAAATAGATTACAGAAAAACGGTTGTTTTCAAAAATTAACAAATAATCATTTTACTATTGTCATCACTGAACGACTTATTACCTTCCCAGCTTGTGTGTTTCGAGAAGAGTCAGTTCTTGAATGCAGTTCATAGAAATCCCCAACCTTATTTATTATTTCCCTTAATACATTATTAACAAGGTAAATAAATCTAAGCAAACATAGTCTGATATCTTACCTCAAAATTCAATTCGATCATTTACTGATAAGTTTAAGTTTGTTTGAGTTTTTGTATTTAAAAGGTCAAATGTCTCTTAAACCACTCCTACTTTTTGGGATATTCAAATTGTCTCTGCTCATTAACATCTCTTTCCTCAATCTTTATATAATCTATATTTTTACCTCTAAACAAATAGTTTATTCTTAATATTATGGCCTAAAATACTTAATTATCTAACTTAAGTTTATTCTCCGTTTTTATACCTTGGTATACTGATTATTATTATTATTATTACTCCTTGTCACAGTCGTTATTATTCTTGAAATGTCTTTTCGAATTAAGAAAACAATTTCACTGTTCACTTATTCTTCATTTTATGACTATGCCTCAGCTACTCCACATGGAATCTATCACTGACCTTTTAGTCTAATGAGAGTGTATATGAATTCATTTAGGTTCAATATCTTTCATCATCCATATTACTTATTTTCACATACACGCGGTAACAGCTGTGATAAAATCATGTAAATAGTTAATGAATGCTTTGGTCAATGGTGAGTGTGAGTCAGAAATATTATTTGAAAAAAAAACATTCATCAGAACACACTTGTTATTCAAAAAATATCTACCTAATTAAGTTATGATTTGCAAATAAATATAAGACGTATTTTCCCTAAACGAAATGCATAATTTGTAGGATACATAATATACCTGATAGTTGATTTCATTAGAGCTATCATATACAAAGGTGTGACTTTTGTTTTATGTAATCAGTGGATTTATTCAGCAAACGTGTAGTCAGAATGGTATTCCATGATACGAGAATGAAGCATACCTAGTTAACTATTAAAGTCTAGGAAGTTGAGACTCTTGTTTTCTATTTAATTTCTATGAAAACAATTATTGAGAACTTGGGTAAAATTTTGAGAATTTAGTTATAAGGTATATTTGAGCGACTTGGAGTTACAAAACAGATCAAATTTCCCCAAACTAATAAAAGTCTGATCTCTTTGATACACGCAGGTAACCTTGTAATCTTCATAGAGACATTAGCGAATTACACTAGTTTATGCCATATCAACAGAAAATATGTTTACTGTTTTATCAACGTGATTCATTACAAAACAAACACTGGACTTAATAGCTCGAAAATATTATTATTATTAAAAAGAAAACTGGGTATATTTTGAACAAGAGATGCGCCACACAAAATCTCATAGTTTGTGCGAGGGGCACCGGAACAACCAAACCGGAGCAAGTGGTTATTTAAGAGGCCACCTCCTACGAGACTTTGACCTGAAGTCTGATCCACAAGGCAGTGGATCAGCGTCAGCAGTTACTTTCTCATGGTTCTGGTGACTAAAACAGGCTTATATGCCATTCGATCAGTTCAGATTCTGGAGCTCATGTACACCAGAGGTTTGGAATTAGGATTTTTCAGCTCTTTTAGGTTGACCAGCATGTCCACTAGTCCAGCTGTAAGCGCCAGACTTTTTCGTTCGTCCTTTCACTTTTGTGAGGAATGCCCTCACCGTGTGAACAACTTTACCGGCAGAGGCTAAGAACTCACGACCACATGATAGCGTTTCTAGAGAAAGAGCCAAATCTACCCACCCTCAGCCAGACTAGGTCCTTTATGGTGGCACGAAAACAAGCTTTGAATGATTCAAATTCTGCTAAAATTATTAAGTAACCTACTACACAGATTATTTAAGAGTAGTTAGTACTAACACGAGAATCTTACTTGCATATCGATTTAGATAATAAGTTAACAAGATTATGATCATGGCTTTGTAACACACTATTTGACTATCTCCAAATTCTAGAATATAATCTACACGTTTTTCTTCAACTGGCTTATATAACTACTTAGAATTGTTTATGATAGTTATTTATAGATGCATGAGAAAAACATCACATTGAGAGTTTAGAGCTCAATTGACCACCTTTACATTGTGTTGATACTTTATAAAATCCATGTTGTTGAATAGAATTTACTACTATTACTATTATCATTATTATTATTCGAATAGGTTTAATATCAGTAATGCTTCGACTGACTAGATAAATAATAAATATGAAAACATGATGATGTAGAAAAACATGACTATGAAGATTTATTTGTTTATAAAATTCATTTCTAACTTGAATGTTATAAAATTTTACTATTAGAAACAGAATAATTAATGACTACAGTAGACCTCATTAACTTAAGCTTTAAGACCATTGAAATAAACTAGTTTGTTCCATGGCTTTTATGGGCAGCGCCTGTAAAACGTATCATTAAAAGAATACATATACAAATATCTCAAAAGCGTTAACTTTGAAAGAATAATGAATGTTTATTGTTGAGTTTCAGAATAACATTTTTTTAAAATTTGTGTAAGATGAATTCGTCACAAATAACAGATCCAAAGAAATCATGAATAACAGATTTCGTGGTTAAAATTAACTGCTAGTTACCTCTTTTAAGTAAATAATTTTCATTTTCCTAAATTATGAACAGAACACACGATGCTTATTACATATTTTATTATATTCACTTATAAATCCATCAAAGTGGTTGCAGTTTTATGATATAAGACTTGAATTTTGGTACTTTGCTTTGAAGTTTCAGTATCAGTGAGTTTGTTTTTTAAGGGGTGAAGCTGCTATATTTATGACCAATCTTCCCATTTTGCCGGGCTTAGGAGCGGTCCAAGGCTTCCTGTCGATTGCCTCCAACTATCTAATACCAACAATTCACAGTCCACCGTGATGGTGAGCCACCTAGAATGGAGACCACATCACAAAACTTGACTGGCAGAATTCAGTCTGCACCAAACAAAGGACTAGACACATTACACTAGTTACTAACTAGTATTCAATCAAAAGTATCCAGTACAATCCTACAGGAGGTCAATCGCGAGCCCAAATAGCTCAGTGATAACGTCTGTGACTGCAACACTGAGTGACAGGGGGTCGAATCTCAGAAGGGACATGAGTTCCTTCTAGATTATAGATATGTCTTGCTGACTGTTGAGTGCCAACTAGCACGAAATCTAGGTCCAAGGCTTCGTTCCGATTTCCTCCAACTATCTAATACCAAACTAGGCAAGATTATCTGGACACTGTTATAGAGTATAATCCCATCACAGAATAAATTTATTTGATAAAACATACAATTTATGAATGCTCACCTTGACATGATTATGAACAATAATCTGGGCTCAAAACGTCATCAGTAAATAACACTGGAACACTGTGTTCTATCTAATAAAATTTTATGATATTAATTTTATTAGGTTTTAAAGCTATGCTGGTGAAAATGAATATGTGAACGACGACTCTGAGAACTAAATGGTTGATTAGCATATCCTTGTGAATTTGAATGCAACTGACTGTTTTTTGCAGTTTGTTTTACTTACTGTTGGTATATTTTTATTGACCTTTCTACTAAATATACCTTTGACCATTTGCTGTTTTTTGTAAATGTCAGTTGATTGTTTAGAAATATTCACTGGAAATTTCTATATACCGACTAAGCAACATCAATATACTTGCTGATAACTTGGTTAGGCTCTGCAGTTATATATCTGTATTAGTTTTAGGGATTGTTTATTACTCTGGGCGTTATGCTGTTAAATATTCTGCAGCATTCTTTAACATTCCTATTTGTATATTAGTATTAAGATTTTCACAGCCCACTCCTTTCTTATATTGATGCAGGGGGTCTCAGCTAACGTGACAATGAAAGGTCCACGATTGAACACCCTAGTTTGAAGAACACACCTTAGCAAAATCAATCCTGTCTGCGACAAATAATCACTTCCAAAAGAATATTTCTGACCAATTATGCAAATAAAATTAAAACCTTATAAAGTATTCCATATGCCTAAAGTGAGAGATAGTTGTTAGAGAACCACTGGAAAACCTGGGAGTACTGGACAGCCGTTTCGTCCTAGTTTGGGACTCTTCAGTGGTACCCACCCACCGAGTTATGAACGTGGGAAATTCCGGTAACAAGGCAAGCTTGCAAACCATTCATCTCCCGGAACCTCATCCAATAGCTCCAGAATTCCAACCTCTGCCATATCATGAAACATATCCCAGCTGCTAGCAAATGTTGCGTTCTTCCCTCCTACGAGTTCTACGAGCTTGCCTTGTAACTTAAAGGCCCTGGGTGGATGTGCACTGCTGATTAGTCCCAAATTAAGGTGAAACGGCTGTCCAGTACTCCCTGACTTTCAATGGTTCTCTAACTGATATCAATCCGTGGTCAAACTCGAAAAATAATTATTGAATACCACATGACGGTTAACATATAAAATAAACTTATTTATTTATTTATTCCTACCAGCCTTGAGAATTCATCGCCAGTTAGCAGACTATACCACATGTGCTTATTTGGGTCTAATATCTCATTGATAAATTTAACCAAAATGTTGAATTTTAAGAAACAACAACAGAATGAGAATGCTGTTCGTGGATAAACAAAATCAGAAGTTGCCTATTTCATCTAAAAAGAAAACAATTTATTATAACTCTCAATAATAAACAGTTATATTTTGTAGGGGGCTACAATCTTTTTCAATAGACTTCATAACATGCTGTCTTCAGTTAACAGTTGAAAGTATCCACCTTCAAAATTCCTCTAGAAAACCAAAATGCATAGGTTCAATTAAACTGTAAGATACTTATTAATTTGCAAAACACTGAACTTCACTCAAAAGGACTTCGTTTCCCCTGACAATAAATATATATTTGAAGATAATATTTACTAGATAAATTTTCTTTGGATAAGAATGTTTCCCTTCATGGAAAATACTACGTGTAAAACTTGTAAACAACCACTAATTCATAAGAGAATAAATAAAAACAGAATTAACGAACTAGAATATTTGGCTTTAATTTTCAAGACGGTTGATTCAGTTTCATTCGAGCAATAAAGATAGTTTAGGAATGCTCCAATAATAAAAACAATGCGGTTATTCAGTTCGGATAAGCATTATCTGACAACTGTGAAATCTATACTTCTTTATATTATATCTGTGAAAAATTGTTAGCTATAGTTAAAACTGTTTAAGAAAAACATTTTTGTTCTACTTCAAAAAACTGTTTTCACCAATAAACAAAAATATAATGAAATAAAGAATATCACAGTGGAGACAATTATTCCTGCGATAACCTCATTTCTGCTAATGAACAACTGTGTCCATGTATGTATTGGAGTAGAAATTAACATACGTTCAATCTACATGAACATTACACCTTTGACAATAACTGGAAATATTGAATTTGGTTGAGAACCTTGTGAACTAAAAATTGGTTCAAAAAATGTGACTGGGACTGAAGGTCGAGACAAAGTACACCAAACATACGAGTTAATAAAGGAATGTTGAGCTAATTTTTAATGAAAGGTGTTACTGAATATTTGAATCATTTCACAGATAATCTTTGCATAACTGTCAGCATCAATTCATGAAATCATGACCGAAACGATTAGAGCAAAGAACATTTCATCGCACCAAAACAAGTGCCCTGATATAATGAAAATAAAAGTATAAATAGCTTACGCTTGCAAATTTCTGGCTTCACATATTTTTTCTTCAAATTTTCGGCTGAGTAAAGCAAACGAAAACCATAATCGTTTTGGAAATTTCGTCTGATGTTGCAAATAGTGTTGACAGATACATTAGAAGCCACATGGGAGTGGTCAACAACTATAAGCCACAATACAGATAAATTAGTTGTGCATTCGCATTTAATTAGCCAGGTCGGTAGTTGCTCTCATGCGCAATAAGATATGGTTTTACACAAAAGTCTTACTGACTTAATTTCACACGAACAGATGAACTACTTAAATACACACGGAATTGGACGGTTGACACATTTCCTTGACATTTAAATGCAGCAGTGAAAAGCTTCTACAGACTATTTATGAAGTCACTACAATGTTCCTCCTAAATTCTAAACTTAACAGTTACTTGATCTTTGGTTAGGTTTTCTGCTCTGGATTTCCTTTGTGTTATTTATTATTACTGCTCCACACAAATTTTCGTGAGTATCCAATTTCCACAAAACTTTATTTAATTGTTTAAATACTTCAGTAACACTGTCCTTATCACTTCTTTTTCAGAAACGTGCTCAGAAGGACTAAATCACATTCATTTTTCTGCTTAAAGGGAAGAAGTTATGACAATTAATTAGTTACCCAGCCCATGTGAATTCCTTATTAAAGGATCTTTTTGAAAGTCTATCAATTTTTCAAGTAAGTAGCACATCAAAGGGAAGATATTCCTCAATGTCTCTCTTCCCTCCTACATCAACTAAGTAGCATGCCGACCACTATTGATTATTTTAAGAGAGCACTTGTAATCAATCAATATAATAAAAGTTTCATCAGCATACGACTTATACAATCTTAGTTTCTTGATGGTCAATGAAACGTTATTCTTCACTCTAGCTATGAAGGAAAGCACTAGTAAAGTGTGTGACGGAGAGTTCACAGGAAGCTTATTTCTTCATATATAAATTTATTTATTAAAGTTTAGTGTAAACTGAATTATAAGTTTCTTCATGTATGATGATGGGAATTATCAATGTTGCACTTCATTTAACGGTAAGTTACTAAATAGCAAGCACTGATGCTGGCATGTATGCCAGTTCGGATTAGTAAGGCAACCTTCTTTACTTCATTTATTTTGGTGCGATGAAATGTTCTTTGCTCTAATCGTTTCGGTCATGATTTCATGAATTGATGCTGACAGTTATGCAAAGATTATCTGTGAAATGATTCGAATATTCAGTAACACCTTTCATTAAAAATTAGCTCAACATTCCTTTATTAACTCGTATGTTTGGTGTACTTTGTCTCGACCTTCAGTCCCAGTCACATTTTTTGAACCAATTTTTAGTTCACAAGGTTCTCAACCAAATTCAATATTTCCAGTTATTGTCAAAGGTGTAATGTTCATGTAGAGTGAGCGTATTATTATTATTGTATCCTTTAATTCCTACAGGAACATAGGGCTTCAGCCGTGCGTCTCCATTGCGTTCTGTTCTCTGCTAGGGTCTTCACCTGGCTCCATGTCTGCCCACACGTTTTCATCTCCTCTTCACATGACCTCCTCCAAGTCACCCTCGCACTGACGACCAACTCGCCGCTTCCCTTTCGGCCGGGTTCCACTCGAGCAATGGCTTGTCTAGTGATGTCACTTGATGGTTTCCTCAGAGTATGGCCAATCTATCTCCATTTCTTCCTGCCTATTTGTTTCACAATCGGTTCCTGCTATGTTGGTTCGTTCCCAAAGATCCCTGTTGCTGATCTTTTCTGGCCATCTGATCTTGAGTATTGAGCGAAGATAACTGCTAATGAAGGTCTGTAGTTTGTTTGAGGTGCTCTTTATGACGCGCTAGCCAAGTCTCTGATCCGTATAGTAGCACTGACTTCACATTGGAGTTGAAAATCAGGATCTTATTTTTGATGCTGAGTGCTGTTGACCTCCACACAGACTTGAGAGTAGTGAAAGCTTGTCTTGCTTTTCCGATCCTTGCTTTGATATCCTCGTCAGTTCCGCCTGTAGTTGAAACGATGCTTTCAAGGTAGGTAAAGGAGGTTGTTTCTTTCAGGTTCCTCCCATTTATGCTGATTGTTGTCAGTTGTTGTTGCTGTTGGTGGTGTTGCCCAGGAATTTTCATCACCTCTGTTTTATCTATGTTCACCTGAAGTCCTATCTTTGATGCTTCTTCTGTCAACTTGTTGCTTTTCGCTTGCATATCTTCCAGTTTGTGGGAAATCAGACATCTATCATCGGCGAAGTCCAGATCCTCCAAGTTTTTTGTGAGTCCATTTTATGCCTGTTTCCTCATTTCCCGCTGTTTGTCGCATTATCCAGTCTACTGTAATCAAGAAAATCATTGGTGATAGTAGGCAGCCAGCCTTGTCTTATTCCTGTCCTCACTTCGAAGGGCTCCGTAAGTTTCCCATTGTGGATTACTTGGCATACAGCATTGTCGTATAGCTGTTGGATGAGATGTATAATTGTCGGTTGCATCCCATATTAGCGTAGTAGTTTCCAAATCACCTCTCGATCGACGCTGTCAAAGGCCTTTTCAAAGTCGATGAAGTTGAGATAGACAGGTGACTGCCATTCCAAGCTTTGTTCAATGTTGATCGTAATGTGGCGATCTGATCAATGCATGACTTGTTTCTCCTGAATCCAGCCTCTTCCGGTCAAAGTTTTTCATCCAGGGCTGCATGTTTGATTCTCTCCAGGATGATGCGACTTAGTATTTTGCTTGGGATGGACAGGAGCATAATTCCGCGCCAGTTCTTGCATTGACTTAGGTCTCCTTTGTTTGGTAGTTTGAATAAGTATCCTTTCTTCCAATCCTCGGGTACTTTGCCTTCTTTCCACACCTTCTCCAGTAGTGGCGTCATCAAGTCCGCTGTGGTCTCTGGGTCCATTTTCAATGCTTCTGCTGGGATTCCATCTGGTCCTGCTGCTTTTCCAGCTTTTAGCATCTTGATATCCTTCAGGACTTCTGATTTCGTCGGAGGGTTGGTGTTCACTGGTAGCTCTGTCTCCGTTGTTGGTATTGTTGGGCGCGTTGTCGGTGGTGGTCGATTTAGGAGTCTTTTGAAGTGTTCAGCCCAGTGTTTCCTTTGTTCCACTTCTTTGGTGAGTGGCTTTCCATTGTCATCCTTCACCGGCTTGATTTGTGTCAAACGTTTACCCGATAGGTACCTAGTTGTTTGGTAGAGTGTTGCGAGGTCTCCTTTCCCTGCAGCTTGTTCTGCTTCCCTTGCCATGGTTTCATAATACTTTCTTTTGTCTTCTCTGGCACTCTTCTTTACTCTTTTGTTCAGTGTCTTATAGTTTGCATTCAAATCCTGTTTCTGTTGCTCATCGGTGCACTGGAGAATCTTTTGTTTCACCATCCCTCTCTCTTCTATTAGTTTCCAAGTGTCCGTAGTGAGCCATTGTTTGTCCTGTCTCTTCTTTCTGCCTAGGACTTCCATGCAGATTTGACTCCACACTGTCTCCAAGTTGTTCCAGTGCTTTTCGACGCTGACCTCTTCGCCGGTGTTGATTTGTGTCTCGGCTTTGTCCTGTATGCTTGCAGTGAAGATCTCCTTTGTGTCCTGGTCCTTCAGTTTCTGAGTGTTGAACTTGGCTTATGGTCTATCTGCAGCTCCTGATTCTCTGAAAGCTTTTAATTTGATTTGGATTGTCCCTTGTACGGGATAGTGGTCTGAGCCAACGTCTGCTTCTCTTCTTACTTTTGTGTCCAGCAAGCTGCGCCTCCACTTCGTTGAGATTGAGATGAAGTCGATTAGGTTTTTGGTTCGCCCATCTGGTGACATCCATGTAGCCTTGTGGATATCCTTGTGTTTGTATACGCTGCGACCAATCACTAGTTCATTGAAGGCACAGAAGTCGGAGAAGAGTTTTCCGTTTTCATTCATTTCTCCGAGAGCTTCTCTACCCATGATGAGTTCCCTTCCTGTGTTGTCTGATCCCAGTTTTGCGTTCATGTCTCCCATTATTTATATATTTATTGATACTCACCTTAAATTATTTCTCATTTAACTAATTTTACCGGCCAGCATAGCACATTGGCTGAGGTGCGCACTACATATCACGAACCAATAGAAGTTAGAATTTACGGGTCACTGGATTCCGACTCAGTGTCTAAAAAATGTCTATATAGTCATCTCAATTCAAAAAGATCCTAGGTTCGTCTCCTGGTGGTATCATAGATGTATACTGCTGGAGAGTTTCAAACTGGCATTTAGAACCTTCTCATTACTCCTTGCTTTCCTAAATAATTTTGGTCCGCAATCAAAAATATTTTGAAATCAATTAAATACCTTTAAAAATGACACTTGGAAATTAAATTATTCATCCTGTTATACAAATGAAAACATTCCATCATTTCCACTGAATTGTCATATTCTGAATAACGTTACATGAAAGAAATTCTCAACCACAAATGACACTACAAGCTTTATCGTAATACATTTTATTTTCAAAAGAATAACTTAGTGACATTTAAATAAAAGCATGTTAACAAGAGAAGTATGTATATCTTTCTTTTATTTTCGTATCTATTCATTCAAGAGGAAAAAGGAAATATTTCACACCATTGTTAAGAGATGCATGAAATTCTTTCTTTTCCCTCTAACCATAATGAAAGTTGTTACTAATACATCTCTCTTCTCTCATTCTCTTTTGTCATATGGATCTCAAAAGATGTTTTGCCTTTCATAAATATCATCGAAAAATAACAGTGCTGTTAAATAGTAGATTAAGGTTATTTTTAACTTATCGGGAATGAAGTCTCTCGGGCACACACTCATACAGTTGTATAAAATTCAGATATGAACAGTACTTACTGTTTTATAACTGGTGATACTACCTATCTGTAATAGGTGAAGTGTGATTCAAACCCTGGAGTGCTTTGATTGTCAGTTGACTGGTTAAGCCGATAAGTTAGATCCCCACAAACAAGGTAATAACTATCACAAAGTTTATCAACTCAGACATTCATGTGTTATAATGACAGATCACAAGTTACATGCACTTATATATGCAAAAACTAAGGCTTTCACAATGGCTAGATAGATGAAGTTTAATCCTGTTAAGTAGATATTTTTATCTCCACATGTATGCGTACATCTAATATTCTAAGCGACTATAGCTTGAACAATATGCACAAGTTAACGAGTCAGTAAATGAATGCCTTATTATTTTCAATATTATCCAATTAAAGCTAGTCTCCGTAAATGATGTCAGTGTGTGATAGAATATATGAAACTTGGTCAAATAACCTTACGTAATCTAAAACACTCAGTGATGACTACCATTCAGAAGTGGCTACTAAATCACAAGGTCTTAGAAGCAGTTACGTTCTTCTCAAGAAGGGATTCGTAGTAAGCGTTTATATATATATATATATATATAAATATATATATATATATATATATATATATATATATATATATATTCATAAATGAGAACTAAGAAGCTATATTACCATCATCAGAGGACGTTGCAGAAACTGTGTAGGTTGGAACCAGTCAACGATTTGACTTTCTGCTACATGTTTAACTTCTTCAACGTGAAACCTTCAAAGAAACAGTTCCACACTTTATCACTTGGGATTAAGTTTTTACACCAAACCTCCAACAAACCTCACCTTCATCCAAAAGTGCAATTCGACTGTTTGGTTAGTCAAACAAAAGACTTGGTTTCTGTTACTGGGTTAGAACTGTAACACTTCCACTTAACTGTCCTTGACTGCATTCAAAAACTTAAAATATCCAAAGAGAAGTACTACAGACATCTGATTAAGCAATAAAAATGTGGTTATTACACACCAGATATTGGAGTTTTATTCCTAAACAGATAAGGTGGTATAAAAAGAAAGTTAAACATGTCTTCATGATGACATCAAATTCACAGAGCTAATTAGACAGAAGAGTAACAGTACACAAATAAAGGAAACAATTAGTAGAAATCCTTTCTAAAAGGGAGCAGAATTCAATCATAAATGATGAGGCTTCTGAAAACTATTTAGAAATTTGACTTCTTTCTAATTTCCTTAAGATTCAAACAGTTTCGGTATTATCCAACTGTTAATATGCCCAGATCACCCTAACATTCCGTCGCACGATGAGCAGTAGACTTTCTAGAATATGTTGGCAGGGTAGTCGTGAATCACCTTCAGTTTCGTTAATTGAATTAATCAGATGAACATATACATGGCATGTTTATGGTTTCAACAGATATCCTCTCTTTGTTCACCAATGCTCCTATGGTAGAAACGGTGCTCTTCGCAAATTTATTTACTGAAATAATTTAAACGGTGGTGTGCCTACTTAATGTATTCAGGAGCTAATACTAAGATGCACAATATGTGTCAAATTCTTATTTAGTGCTGAAATATGTTGACAAAAATATGGAGAAGACACGGGATCTCCGCTTGGTCCATTACTTGCTAAATGGTTTGTGAAACAGTTAAATTTAAATGATAGTAAATGTAACAAACTTCTTACTGAATAACTTTGAGTAACCAATCTGAACAGGAACATGATAAAAGCAAGTTAAGCAATTAGAAAATTATATTTAAGACAAGTAAAATCACTAAAAACTCATTTAAACATAATCACAATCTCTAAATATTGCTAAAGTGAGTCACCGATTTCCTCATATGAGTAGGAATTGACAAGTCAAACCCATTCGCATACTAAAATTCACCAAGATGGCTACGTGCCTTCTTAAAAGAACCATTTATGACTAATTCTGATTTACGACGCAAAATAACATTCTTCTATGTCAATTTAGTCTTGAAGAAGAAAGTTCCTACAAAATCTGAATTATGTGAGCAACGTACTATCTGAAACGAAAAAATGACTGAACATCAAAATAAGGATGGAATTGTGAGCTGAACTCGTGAACGGCAAGATAGTTTATTTTGCACACTAAGATGTCTGTGAAAAGCTCTGAATAACACAAAATTCGAGACGCTTTTTCTTTCCTCTACACCGTTCTTAGCCTGTGAGTCAGTCAAACCAGCTGTGACTCACTTACTGGTATTCCTTCCTATCGGGAGTTAGCAGAAAAATGACTCTACCACTTGACCATCTACAACCTCGCCTAGTTTGCTAGCTCGCTA
Organism: Trichobilharzia szidati; assembly: GCA_944472155.2. NCBI lineage: Eukaryota > Metazoa > Platyhelminthes > Trematoda > Strigeidida > Schistosomatidae > Trichobilharzia > Trichobilharzia szidati. The sequence goes on from OX235271.1 coordinate 113,337,201, forward strand.
CTTTTCTAGTTGGTCCTAAGCTCGGGAAAAGAGGGAGGGTTGGGTGTGGGGCTAGCAACCCTACATCACAAGACCAATCAAACTGCTACAGAGACTCCAGCGCACAAGAAATATACTGAAAATACTGGAAATATAAAAAACAAACTTATTCTTCTCTGGAGTAGGAAAGGCGGTGAAAGCAAGAATAAGAATGGGGATGCGAAATGTCAGCACAATGTACGAGGCTCGGAAGGCTGCCCAGGTGGTCAAAGAAATGAGAAGATTTGGTATAGAAAAGCTGGGAATCCGCGACAGCAAAAGGAATGGGTGTGGACTGGTGAAATTATCAACTATCGAGTCAGTAATTTACTACAGTCAACCAGACGACAACCCACCCAACACATACTTGGGTTTTTTTGCTAATGCGAAGACAATATATCTATATCTCTTAATGAATGACTAGCTAGCAGATTGTACTCACAAAGTAATGTCAGAAAGGACACAAACCATGTAATTTCACCATAAATCAGATTCATGTAATGTAAATAATGCTTATCCATACCTGTACAACTGGTGTGTCCTACATAGATACGAACAAATATATTATTATTAAATCTAAACTACGAGCACACTGAGGCAGTAAGTGGCTATCATTGTGCACCCAGTGGCAGCCAAAGCCCTAATGCAGTGGGAACCAATTTCATCCGGGATTATGGCAGCATGGTTCAACTCAAAAGGAAAGACTGTCACAATTACTAATGCCTTAAAACAACTCGAAACAAGAGAAGGAAGAAGATTTCTTAAATGGCGACATTAAAATACTTATGAGCAGTATTAATGCCATGGAGCAGATAATACAAGAAGAGAACTCATTATGCCTTGAGAGGTTCTCGCTTGCTTAAGTGAATGGTAACAGAAAACTATTCGCAGACTTCAGTGCCTTTAATGACTTAGTGATTGGAGCTAGCGTGTACAAACACAAGGATATACACAAGGGAACACAGATTTCACCTGACAGACACACAACAAACCAAACATATTTCATCTAATCGCTGTTCAAAGAAGTGGCGACAGTCCGCTGGATACAAAGTCGAGAAGAGAAGCAGATATGGGTTCAAACCATCACCTAGTTCAAGAAACCTTCCAGGTGAAGCTGAAATCCTTCAAAACAACTGGAGACAAATCATAATTCAAGTTCAACATTCAGAAACTGAAGGACGAAACTACAGATAAGAGCAAAGTCGGAGACGCTACGCAGTAACAATGAGGACACCTGCGTGAAAGAACCTGGGAACTCTGAAGGCGGAATTCAAGGAAACGTTCTAGGAACGTCCTACAACTGTTCTAGGAAGAAGGAGGAGACAAGAAGAAAGGCTCTTAAGGGACCCCCACCTGGAAGCTAATAAACAGAGGGGAGAACGGTGAGGAAGATGACTCACTGTGGAGGGAGAAGCTGAGTTCAGTGTACATCTCACTGAATAAAGAAGTGAAGAAGAGTGCTAGGAAAGAAAGAAGCCAATTCTCTACCACACTGGTTGGCGACTGGAGCAGAACTGGATGCAGGTAAAAGAGACCCCAGGACATTATATAAGATGACCAGGTCTCTATCCGGGAAGAGATAAACCCAGATCACGAAACCAATGAAATTTGCTCAAGGGAACCTGATCACCAAGGGGGAGAAACAAATCAAACAATGGCCTGGCCACTTTAAAGGACTCTTGAATCGACCACCCCCGGCAACTCGCCCAGAAATACTACCAACAGCACACACGGAAATGCAAGTGGAAACCACTCCTCCAACGAAAGAGGAAATCTTGAATGTGATCAAGCTACTGAACACCAGCTGGGAAGGCAGCAGGACCAGACGGCATCCCTCCCGAAGCACTGAAGAAGGGCCCAGAGATTACGGCAGATGTTCTCACTCCATAACTGCAAAATGTTTGGAAAGAAGGAAAGGAAGAAAGGCTACCTCGTCAAATTGCCAAAGAAGGACCACCTAATTAGGCATCTGCAAGAACTGACTGCCATGGAATAATCTCTTTGTCCACTTCAAGTAAAATACTAATTTGCCTTGTCCTGGTGAGAAAAAAGGATGCGTTGGATACAGAACTCCGCCAAGAACAAGATGTATTAAGGAAAGGTGAACCATGGGCTGATCAAATTACAGATGGACGCATCATTATCATTTTCAGAGAACAGAGCATGGAATGACAGCCAAACCTCTATATCAACTTCATCATTTTTGGTAAAGCCTTCGACAGCCGTGACTGCGAGATGATTTGGAAACCAAAACTGTGGTGCGCCCCGTATCCTGATGTCAGGTGATCCACAATGAATAACTCAATGAAGCCACTGAAATGAATACAGGAGTAAGACAAGGCTTCTTATTATCACCAACGATGATATTCCAAATTGTGGTGGACTGGAATATGCGGGACACGGTGCGTGAAGAGCGCAAGGAGAGGGATACGTTGGACCAAAAACGGGACTCTAGAAGATCCAGATTTCGTGAACGAACTCGTAGACCTGTAGGCAAAAACTAACAAGCTGGCAGAAGAAGCCGCTAACACAGGAGAGGTAATGGAGGTTATGAAGGTACCAAATAACCCACAACAGGAGAAATTTGAAGGCGGTCACTTTTTTCCCTCTCCTGGCTACGCAGCAACGTTAGAAATACAGGCGAAAGGGATGAAGATGTCAGAATCAGATGAGAAAATGGAAGGTACACCTTCAGCGCTCTGAAATCTTCTGCACTCGCCATAAAGAACAAGATTTGGATTTTCAATACTTATCACAAGCCAGTTCTTCTACATTGTTCAGAGACTTGGCATGTCACAAAGAGAATTTAGAACAGGTTGCAGGCTTCTAACAGCGACTGTCCTCATTCCGTATCGAAGACTAGATGTCCAGAAGGAGTTAGCAACATGGAACTCTATCAACGAACCAACCTAGAACCAACTGCCCAAGAAATATTCGGAAGAAGGTGAAGGTGGATAGAGCACACGCTAAAGAGTTAGCCGGACGACATCTAACGCCAGACCTTCAAGTGGAATCCGAAGGGGGAAAGACGAGTTGGGAGGGTGTCCAAAGGTGACACAGAGGAGATTGTTTGAGGAGGAGATGAGATACCATGGGCAGTCATGAGGCCAGTTGAAGAGAACCAGAGGGAATTGGACAAAGTGGAGATGTGCTGCCGAAGCCCCATGCTCCACTTCGAGGCTAAGAGAACAATTATAATAAAGCAGTAACAATAGATCTCCTAGTTTTCTAAACTTCAGCTTTTGCCACATGATCAGGTAGCTCTTTAGGTTCATCCAGTTCATCTTTTTGACAAGGCCGTTGTCGACACCATGCTAACTAGTGTGTGCATAATATAATACTTAAGGCTATTCAAGGATGTATGTAGCTAATGATAGTACTACAGATACAAATTACGGTAATGGCCATATTTGGAGAACTATCATCTATCTGACGCAGTTAAACAACTCCACGTGACTATGCTTGATATTCCTCTGCATCGAATACAGTTCACTCATGATGCTATACTACGATGACACTGCTGTGAAAATGATACAAATATGCTAATCATTTTAAATAAACCATCTTACCATAAAACAGGAATAAAATGCAGTGGTATTCAACGCAAATTTACATAAGAGGGTTGACTTCAAGCATTTCCCCTGGTATCCGTGATCGATCCAGTATAGACGTGGGTGTTTTTGATGATGTGAAGACAATATCTATAAGTTTCTTTATGTGCTACATTCACTGACTACTTAGGCTGTTACTACTAAGTGGAGTCGAAAAGAACAGCAAACGTGTGAATTCATAATAAACCCAATTTATGTAATTTAAACAATAAATATCCATGCCTGTACAGTTGGGATGTTCATGAATAAACAGGAACAAATATATATTATAATACTATTAGTAAGACAGAGTATTAATGCAAAATAATTGAACAGCGCAGTAACAGATTGAGCTCAAGAAGTTAAGTGGCTGAAGTTCAATTATATTCACGACATTTTTCATTGTTTACAATTGCAGTACCCTTATACCAACGTAAAACCAAAAGGCTTTTGCGAAGAGTACGATAGTATATTATAGCAGTAGTCAAATTTTCAAAAATTGTGTCAAGGCAATGTTCGACAGTAAATTGACAAATGTTTGCGAAGTACATATAAAATTGGTCTGTGTAAACCTATAATATATTCACACCTCCTAACATACATTTCAAGTTGAAAATTTTGATTTCAATTGGTTTCCATGCTCATTTTGTTCACAACTATAATTCGTACTATCCCTGCGTCTCTAAGACTCTTGTAATTCATATCAAGTTGAAAATAATTGCCAACTTTCATTCGCCTTTAAAATTATTTCTCCAGTAATAAGTATTAATTTTGCATACGTTGTAACTGCTCTCTAATCATATGCAATCGTGTCTCTGAGCCCCTTTTAATCTATATTCGTGCGTCCATACATTTATATCAACTTGAAAATTATTATCTCCTTCGTTACTACGTGGAATTGAATAAATAATAATTGTATCCATGTAAAACAATGTATATTAATGCGATTGTACAGCTTTTCAGAAGGAAATCGCCAAAAAGATAAGTTGCTGAACGTCTTCTTCTTTTAAATCTAAAGTCACGATAGGTATTTTCCATCATTATGTAAACGACATACTATCTGAAACGAAAACATGACTGAACATCGAAATACGGATGGAATTGTGAGCTGAACTCGTGAACGGCATCCAGGTTAATAGTAAGCTGTCCCACTGGTTGTTAAAGGTCATTTGGTGAGTCATCAGCTCTGGTTTACACTCCTTGTGTTTGCCAACTTCCTAATTAGATTTCCAACTTTCCTGAAGAGAACCAGTGAAGAAATTTGAAGACTGATTTATAATAAATCAGGATAAATTCAAGAGTTAACCAATTTTCACAGTTTTATGACAATAGTTGAAGGGGGGAAACTCATCGACTGTCTCCTCAAAGTGGTAAGATATGGATAAAAGTAGTATAATCGTTGGGAAACACTCTGGTTCAGAATGCCTATCCACTTTCATTGACTAGCAAACATTTGAAGAAGAAGAATGATAATTCACACAACCTAGAATTGCAAAAAGCCAATTTAGCTGCCAACCTTAAATTCGAGATTGAAACAAGTGGCAAAATCGTAATAAAACGACCGTCAAGCTAAATTCGTAAGATAGTCTTCGTAAAACTGTCGAGTTATACTTTCCCAATGCAACCTTTTCTTCATTAAAAAAATACCGAAGAAAATTTCCACTATTGACTCCACAAATGTGTACATATTAATTCACTTTACTGTGTAGAACTAAGTATATAGTTTGTACCGGGAGGATGCTGCTTAGAAACGCTCATAAAAATCTTTCAATATGACTATCTAGATGATAGGAGAGACCAACTAATAGCAAAATTCTTGAACACCTTGTTGTGCAGCGTCATTCTGCTGCATTGAAAGATAAATTATCAAAGTAACACACAAGGTAATTCCTGGAATGTCTTTGACCTGCTGTATAGGAATTTTTCATACTATTCACTCTCATTTCTTTTGCCAAAATCTTAACTGTTTCAGAACCTAGTACCTATTTTTGAATCTCTTCTTCTAACTAAATCCCATTCAATTAGTGAACGTTTGTTAAAGTAGTTTTCAAATAGTTATTAAGTTACTCCGGACTACTTGTTAGTAGCATAAAACATTTTTTTAAATATTTTCACGAGAAATCAATCAACTGTTCTACTTATAGTTTTTCTGTTTCTTGTTTCAGAATATGACAATTAGACATAATTTCAGACCTTTAATTACGCTGGTGACTGTGGTTGTAACACTGCATCTGAACTTATGAGCAATGTACAAAATATCAATGAACTCACATTTGATGTGATGTAACGATTTTAGCAAGTGCCGATATGCTCTCAGTGTTGTCTCCATCACTAAAAGATATGACAAATTATTCGAACACGGACTGATAAACAATAAACCTTTTGTTCACTAGAGTATCACAAATGTAATGCATGTAGTTCTTAGTGTTCACAGAGCCAAAGAGTAAGTTCCCTGACTGTAGTACTGGTTGGGGAGAGTTAGAATACCAAAGTGAACACCGATGCCTTTGGGATTTTAGATACACCTTACTGATGAGTGACAATAAGCAGGAAACCTCAGCCAGGGGCTTCATAATGATTACCCATAACAGTCTAACATCAATAAACAGTGACAGGAATAAAGTGCAAACATCTATGAGTTACTTCAGAACTCCATAGTTTTCTTCCAGAAGCTTGTAGTCTTCAAAAAAACTTTTAGAAGTAGGCTGAAAGCTAGCTAGGATTGTCTATGGAAAGCTTACAGGAAGGAGTCTTGCAAAAACTTCATCCAGCAGCTGATTTCGGAATTCGCCTACCCGACAGGCAGACATGAAGCATCTCAGAAATTTAGCAGCTTGCAGTAAACCTATACCAACTATAAACATACGCTTCTAAATCTAATCTGCATAACTATATTATATGTTTACACAGACCGATTTTACATGTACTTCGCAAACATTTGCCAACTTACTGTTGAATATTGCCTTGAGAAGGTTGCGTGCGCTCCTTGAATACAACGTGCTCTCTGTGGTAAGACCAGCTGTCTCGAACTACTACCAAAGCTTCAGGTGCCTCATCTGTACCTGCATCTTCCTCACTCGTTCAAATAAACAAGACTTGTTGGTCTACCACGTGATTACTGTGAAGACGATCATCCAGAAAGTACTAGGTAAAGTCGAAAACCTTTTCTTTTTCTTGTTTTGTACTTTTTCAGTCTTATTCATGTTCTTGTGGGTAGATACTGTTGCACTCTTATTCATATATAGCATAAGTTTTAGTGATTGTTAATATGGCTGTCGAAAGTAACCTTAGAAAAGGCACTAAAACCATACTCTGTAGTCACAAGGGCTTCAACCAGAGAAGGTAAAAACCCTGGGACATCAACCCCTTCCCGCACACCAATCCTGAAGACTCGTGTAGATCTCGTCTGTCCTGATACTACGCCTGCATTGCCACAGTCTAGTACTGAAACGGCACAGGCAATACCAGGGGGGCAGGATACTGCACCTGAATCAACTGAAAGCCAGTGTGTGGAAAACAGCAAACCTAAAAGGAAACGTTCAAGACGTCATAAGCCCTCGAAGGCGTCATCAAGTAAGGGAGACGAATATCAGGCGTGCAGTATCATAGTTTCTAAAACTGACTCAGCGTTTGAATGCAATTTTTGCAAACGATGAGTGCACTGCCGTTGTGACAAAGAGGTGCAGAAAGTATACTACGAGTTTATGAGAAATAACCCATGCCCGTGGTTTTGGTACATCTGTCCACTTTTTCGCCCACATAGCGTGTCTGTGGATAGCAGAAACAACACGCCGCTCTTGTGTCCCAACATGGTCTTATGCAACTCCCCACCTGCTAACATCACACTGCCAAAAGTCGGTAGAGACAGTAAGAAGGACACTATAGTCCCACTGAATGGAAATGCCAATTTTCACAAGATAAAGATTCACAAGGTTGCACCCACAACATCAAGGGAAGATAGGATTAGAAAAGCACCACTTGCATCCACAAGCAAGCTTGGCAACACAACAAAGGCTGGTCAGAACCTGATGAAGCCTAAAGTTGCTGACGCTGCAAAGGAATACAAGAAGCCAAAGGCCAAACCTAAGTCTGGGGTTAATCGGTCTAATTCTCTTATCCTTTTTAACGTACCTGTGAACAGGGATAGCTTGCTTGAACAACGGGCCCTGTTTGATCAGGAACAGTGGTCCAAGCTGTGCAGTAAATTAGGTCTGAACATTAGTTCAGTGAAATTGTGCAGGCTGTACAGGGGTGTCCACACGCCTCAGGGTAAGCCACCCCCATTAAGGGTTACACTGGACTCTGCCGAAGAGTACTACTGATGGCTCAGGTACTAGCCATCGACATAAGTTCGAACATAAGGGTGAGACAAGATAGACCATGGGCTATCAGACAAATGGCGAGGGAGTCACCGGAACTGATGCCTTCTACCTCTGTGGTGGTACACGATGTTTCGGAGCTGGAAACGGACACTGCTTGTGAAAAACACATGCATGACATACAGCAATGGAGATGGCTGTCATCTCAGATGGTCCTTGGCGCTTCTGGAGCCATCTCCATTTCCCGACTACCTCGCCCCGCTCATCTCACACTGATTAGCTCTCCAAAGCTGCTAAGTGTCACATTCAACTCCCCGAAGCAGTTGGCCATAGCACTTCAACGGTGGTATAAGACCGAGGGAAAAATGGGAGGACACATCCGATGCTGCTAAAGCAGACCTCGAACCATAAGGACACAGCAAATTGAGGCTTTAATACGTCCCCAAGCTTCGGTGACACTAGAGCGATGCAGTTCTGAGAATAAAAGTCTGTGTCACCCAAGTGTCCTTCCTAAATCCATGGAAAATAACCACAACGGGACAGTTCCATCAGAATCGGCCAACTAGTCCTAACATTAAGTCCCCTACCAGCAGACAGCTTCACGCGCCTTAGTAGGCCCAAACGGTCAATATCTCACTAGTCTGGAGATGGCTGAAACATTCAGTTTAGCCTTCGCCAAACAGCCAAACAGCAATGTGGGTATTACCGTTACGGACCAAAATGGTGGCACTACTATTTCACAGGAGAGAAGACCTAGTAGCTACTCCCCAAATAAACCCCATAATAGTACTAGGGAAGCTACAGCGACTCACACCTGGGAAGTCCCCAGGTTGTGACGACATCTGTTCTGAAACAGTGCGCCGAAGCTCTCTGTAGGCCCTTATGCGACTTGTTCCAACACGCCATGGAATCGGGAAAACTGCCAAGGGAGTGGAAAAGAGCCATCCTTTTTTCGATCCTCAAGGGTGGGGATAGGCAAAATGCCACTAATTATAGACCAGTAGTTCTACTCCCAGTGGTATCAAAAGTACTGGAAAGTATTATTGACGATCACATCAGGGAATATCTCGATAGGTCTAATATACTCCATGAAGCCCAACACGGTTTCAGGAAAGGCAGATCCTGCGTTACTAACCTACTATCAGCTTGGGACGATTGGACATCATGCTGGGATATGAATGTTCCAGTCCATGTGGTCTTCCTAGACTTTGAGAAGGCATTCGACACTGTTCACCATGACCTTCTCCTACACAAAGTAAGCCAGGCAGGTATAGGTAAGTCACTTCTGTCATGGTTAAAGGACTACCTAGCTGAAAGGCAATTTTGCACTAAGGTCAATCGAGTCCGATCATCTTGGCACAGCTCGTCATCAGGAGTGTCACAGGGTTCTATCCTAGGACCACTGATGTTTTTGATTTTTATCAATGATCTACCATGCCGTCTAAGCTGCCCGACTCTTCTATACACTGACAACGTGAAGATATGGAGGGCGATAAAGTGCCCGGAGGACTCAGGCTACAGGAAGATCTAAACCTTCTGGAAGACTGTGTGGTGGCCAGTGGCATGACTTTCAACCTGAAAAAGTGCAAAGTAGTGAAGTTACGCACCTGTAGACTGCAGAATGCAATGAAAGCTTGTCCTGCACAACGTCGGAACGTGACTTAGGTCTAGTTCTAACGGAGAAAATGGGTACAAGCGTAAATTACACGGGGATGTAGCGAGGGCACATGCGGTCATACACTTTACACATAGACAGGTGCACTCACTCCTGAGCTCTTTCTAAGGTTGTACAAAACATACGTCAGGCCACACCTTGAAGTGCATAATATTATTACACCCCTCAATGCTTAGAAGAGATGCCAACCTCTTGGAAAGAGTCCAACGACGGGCAACAAAAGGATTGGTTGATCTCCGAAATAAACCATATGATGAAAGGCTGAAGAATTTAGGCCTATTCACACTTAGCTACCGTCGTCTTAGGGGGGATTTAATTACTGCCTACAAAATAACAAATGACCAGAATCACCCAAACAAAGGTGTTCTGCCATTAAGTAGGTATAGGCTACCTCGTGGAAATCCTAGAAGGATAGCTCACCAGAGGGAAAGGACCCGGGTGCGCTCCCACTTTTCCCTGCGGGTTTGCCACCCCTGGAATTCCTTACCGGCAGATGTAGCTATGGCACCATCTGTGGACGCTTTTAAGCGAAGGCTGGACAACCATGCATCGACACAAGGACTTCATCCAAATGGCCTATCTCCTTAAAATCGCATACACCATTCAAGGGTAGACAATTAAACTTGTCGTTTTACTTCTTTACATTCTCTTCCGTCTTACTCTCCTGACAGCTTTAACTACACCTATTATTATTATCATTATTACCGGTATATATATATATATGTATATATATACCGGTAATTCATATTATTCTTCAAATTTAATCAGCTGACTGTTGTTACGTTTTCTTACTCTTTTTCTGTCTGTTAGTCTGAATAATTTCACTAATTACATCTATTATTATTATTATTTTCTCTTTTCTTTTGACGACGATACCGGAGGACTAACTGGTGAAAGGATCAACTCCATTCACAGTAGTAACAGTCTTAACACACCTCATACTACAAACCACACACACTACTGCTGTAATACACGATCGTACGCTTCGCAAGTGCCTTTTGGTTTTACGTTGTGGGCGTCGAGTAGTCACAACGTCTATGCACAGTGAAGAAGTACTAGACAATACGTGTACGCTAATTTAGTCAAATAAAGCACGCAACAAATTGGTGAGCCCGACGTGATCTTGTTGACCCCGACGCATCGTTACACTTGCTGGATTAATAAAACTCTAACTTTCGCGGATCTATATATATTAGACATTTGGAACTCACTCTTGTGCTTTCTCATTGCACAGCCTACAGTGATTTGCGGTAAGCATCTGCATTGCATGTTTTTCTGTTTTGCCATATTCTTAGTGTGCATGATTTTTGCTACTTTGCTACTCTTAAAGCATTTTTTACGAATTGTAACATGTCTTCCAATACCTCTGATAACTTAGAGTTGGGATCTGTTAGTACTATTTCTCTTACTGTACCAGTTTTTAAGCCCAGAGACCCTCATCTTTGGTTTGCACGACTGGAGCATTATTTCACTACCAATAAGCTCACGTCACAGACGGCTAAATTCGGCATTTTGAGTACAGTACTACCAGACGAAGTCGCTGAGCAGGTACGACAATACATCGTTCAACCCAGCACAGAAGCGCCTTACAACAAGTTGAAGGAAGAGGTACTTCGATGCACTTCGCTTTCGGATAGGCAAGCACTCGATCGTTTGCTAAGCAATGTTGAGCTAGGTGATAAAACCCCATCGCAACTCATGAGGCATATGCAAAGCCTAGTAGGAGGAAGAGAAATCGATAAATGTCTCTTTTATCAAATCTGGCTGGGACGACTTCCTGCAAACATTCAGCAAGTTCTTGCTTTCGGAGACGACGACAATGACATAGGAAAACTCACTGAAATCGCGGACCGTATGTACGAGAGGTCAACACCTCAATCTGTCGCTTCCACTAGCAGAATACCAGACGCTGACGACAGGATACAGACTCTAGAACACAAAGTCGACACCTTACTGAGTCAGTTAGCAACACTGACCACACACACACGACCAAGCCGTTCTAGAATTTCGTCTCGTCGACGTCTTTCTCGGTCACCTAGCACGTCACGACAGCGCGATAATATTTGCTGGTATCACCGTAGTTATGGAAGCCATGCACGACGGTGCCGTTCACCTTGCAACTTTCAGGCTAAACCAAAAGATATATCGTCATGTGTGAAAACTTCTACTGTCGGCATTCTACGATCTAACAGTCGTTTGTTTTATGTAACAGATAGAAATACCGGTACTACATTCTTAGTCGACACAGGAGCAGAGGTGAGTGTTCTCCCTCCGTCTATGCAGGAACGTCAACATCATGACCCAGCAGTTACGCTCCAAGCCGTTAATAAGTCCAGTATTGTTACATATGGAAGTAAACGAATGACTTTGGATTTTGATCTGCAGACTACCTACACTTGGTCGTTCATCATTGCAGACGTTCCATCCCCAATCCTCGGTATCGATTTTCTACAGCAACACAAACTGCTAGTTGATCCGATAAGCCCTAAGCTAATAGACTCGCTCAATAAGACGTACATCGCTGGTACGGTTAGCCGTGCATCATCATTGAACTTGATGGTCACACGCACACCAGCATCTCCATATACCGACTTGGCAAATCAGTTTCCTGACCTTCTACAACCTTCTTTTTGAGGAACAGAACCAAAGCATCACGTGGTTCATCACATTAAAACCACTGGACCACCAGTTTTTGCACGTCCCCGACGCCTTGACCCACATCGACTTAAAATCGCAAAAACAGAGTTCGATAAAATGCTAGAGCTTGGTATTATTCGACCATCCAACAGCTCTTGGTCTTCACCGCTTCACATGGTGCCCAAAACGTTTTCTGGTGAGATAGGGCCGTGTGGTGATTATCGAGCCTTAAACAAGCGAACGGTACCTGATCGATACCCAATACCACATATCCACGATTTCGCTAGCAACTTGCCAGATGTTAAAGTTTTCTCCAAAATCGATCTTGTCAGAGCGTATCATCATATCCCCATCCACCCGGATGACGTTCCGAAAACCCCCATTACCACACCATTCGGCTTATATGAATTCGTACGCATGCCCTTCGGACTAATGAACGCCGCACAGACATTTCAACGCCTAATCGACCAAGTACTCCGTGGCCTCCCTTTCGTCTACGCATACATCGACGACTTACTAATTGCAAGTGCCGACGAAGCCGAGCAATTGGAACATGTGAAGACTGTGTTTGAAAGACTTCACCAATACGGCATGACTATCAACTTAGACAAATGCGAATTTGGTAAGACCTCACTGAAATTCCTCGGTCATTTAATCGACAGTCAAGGAATCAGACCAGTCCCTGATGACGTACACGCTATCAAAGATTATCCGTTACCAGATTCTTTTAAGAAATTACGGCGATTTTTAGGTCTCGTTAACTTTTACCGGCGTTTTATCCCGAACTGTGCTAAAGCTTTGCAACCGTTAACCTACTGCTTACGTGGACATAGTCGTTCATCCCATTTGTCCACAGAAGCTGTTAAAGCATTCGAAACTGTTAAACAATCGTTAAATGACAAGACACTCTTAGTCAGACGCCAAAATGACGCCCCCTGTCTCTCATAACAGACACTTCAAACGTTGCCATTGGGGCAGTTTTACAACAGCAGGTACACGGTGAATGGCAACCCCTTGCATTCTTTTCGAAACGACTGAATCCTACTCAATGTCCCTATAGCACCTTTGGTAGAGTTATTAGCTGTTTATTTAGCAATCAAGCACTTTCGACATATGCTGGAAGGTACATCTTTTACTGTCTTTACAGACCATAAAGCTCTAACGAAAGCCTTATCAGGAAAACAGGACAACTGCTCTCTGCGCGAACTACGACATCTCGAGTTTCTATCCCAGTTCACCTCCGATCTGCGACATGTAAAGGGTAAAAACAATGAAGTGGCAGACGCCTTATCACGTATGCACATTGACAACATTGTATACCCAGGCATCGACTCCGAACATCTCTCAAACTTACAACGAGATGACGTCGAACTAAAAAAGATCATGTCTTCTAAAACAACATCTTTAAAACTCGACGCAATTCCTTTTGGCACCACAAAAGTAATCTGCGACACCTCTACGGGTAAATATCGACCCTTCGTTCCAACAGCTATGAGACATACCATATTCGAGAAGTTACATAACTTGTCGCATCCCGGTGTCAGCGCTACTATCAAACTACTAAGAGAAAGATTTACATGGCCGAACACTAACAGCGATGTTAAGAAGCGGACACGAAATTGCTTGTCCTACCAAAGAGTCAGAATCAACCGTCACACCAATGCACCACTTGATCGCTTTCCGAACCCGACTCTAGATTTGACCATATACATGTAGACATAGTTAGTCCACTGCCTCCTTCCAATGGTTTCAACTACATTCTAACTTGCATCGATAGATTCACTCGTTGGTCAGTAGCAGTTCGATTAGCCGACGTCTCCGCTGAAACGGTAGCTAAAGCTCTGGTCGAAAACTGGATAGCTAACTTTGGTGCCCCATCCATTATCACTACAGACAGAGGTGCTCAGTTTGAAAGCCGACTTTTTCACCAGCTAACTGAATTACTGGGCATTAAACGAATGCGAACGACCGCGTATCATCCTAGTTCCAACGGTATGGTTGAACGACTTCATCGACAACTCAAAGCTGCGCTCGCTGCTTCTTTGACTCAAAACGACTGGTCAACCAAACTTCCACTGGTACTACTTGGTATACGAGCTGCTCTAAAGAAAGATATTGTCTGCTGCGTTTCCGAGCTAGTCTATGGAACAACATTACGATTACCAGGAGAATTTTTCACCCCGAGTAACCAAGTTCCACACGATATGACTGGTTACGTGCACCAGCTAAAACAACACATGAACGAACTCAAGATATCACTTCCATGCCAGCAGGAACGAGCGTCATACATCCCGCCACAACTGCCAGATTGCACTCACGTCTTCGTCAGGAGAAAGGGTATACAACGATCACTTCAACCCGCTTACGATGGCCCATTCAAAGTTCTAAATAGAAATGCTAAAGTTATCACGATAGAACGACTGAATAAAGCAGAAGCCATCAGTGTCGACAGAGTCGAACTAGCGTTCATCGACGATTTCGAAGTCAACGGTAAAGACCAGCTGAACGACGTGCCAACACCTACATCCACGCAAGCTTCAACGTCGCCAGAGAAACCTGTGAGAAGAACACGATCTGGTAGGAGAGTCCATTGGCCTAAACGTTACGTGCAAATCATCAATATATAACTTACTACGAATTTCCCTTTTTATTATCTTTATTCGTAATTGTCATTTGACTACTCATTTAACTGATTAATATTAATATTTTCATACGTAAATCACGTCGCTACTACTTTAACATTGATATTTCCTGCATTATTACATTTAATCATATAGCGCTTACTATTCGCGTATCGTTTCCGTCTACAGACTACAGATCCCTGGTCGATTATTATCATTCCTTATATATTCTACCATGATTATCAATCCTACTTTTCCTCTATTATCGCATTTATTATCGACCTTATTAACCGCATTAAACTGCTCATTTTTCAGCTTAATAAATCGCCTTCTATGTACTAT
This sequence comes from Trichobilharzia szidati, assembly GCA_944472155.2. Taxonomy (NCBI): domain Eukaryota; kingdom Metazoa; phylum Platyhelminthes; class Trematoda; order Strigeidida; family Schistosomatidae; genus Trichobilharzia; species Trichobilharzia szidati. The sequence goes on from OX235271.1 coordinate 113,352,403, forward strand.
CACTTCTACATATTACGCTGACGCCTGTTATTGTCGAACACTTAAATATATTTTTTATATTTCAGTGTTCTGGTGGGGGAATTATGTAATACCCCTGTACCAACTATAAACATACGCTTCTTAATCTAATTTGCATACTTATATTATATGTTTACACAGACCGATTTTATATGCACTTCGCAAACATTTGTCAATTTGAAGAGAGAAAGAACGAACATGTTTGCAGGATAATACGAGCTCGTTTTATTTCGTGGATACTCATCAACTGCATACATCCTAAACAAAATCAAATTATAAGTTTCAAAAAAGGTTTTGGAACATACTTTTTCATAATTACTTGGAGTTATAGATAGAAGGTATGAGGAACATAATTCCAGAATTTGATATAGGTAGACAGATTATTCAGTGTCAAAAAACTAATTATATATAGTGGAATTAGATAAGAGGAGTTAGAGTTCAGATTTCTATTGGAAAACACAGATTCATTAGAGGCATATTACAGGTTCAGGGTCAGAGAACAGAGTGAATTTACACATCTTGTGGTGGAGAGTTTAAGAGGGTGGGGGTGAATAGTGAAGTAACATTTTTTAACTTGAATAGACAATTAAGTAGATTCAGAAACTTGAAAGTCAAAATTGAGTAGAATGTTTCGTAACAAGACAAACACACAGGCATACTGACAAAAAGGCAAAACAAAAATAAAATAGAATTAGGGTTATCAGGGTAGTGAAAGACTAGTCACACTATCTTTCTGTATACAGAGGTCTGGTCGAAGTCTCTTGATAGCGATGGCTTCTGCGAAACGAAGTAGCCATGGGTTTCTTTGTGTATTGATTATTTTGAAGGCTTGGCTAATTTCTACTGTGTGTCCTGTGTCAATTAAATCTCTGGCGATTGCACTCGATAACACTTTTCTTCCTTTTGTACGGAGACTCTTAGGAATGTGCTCAGAAAATCTAGTAGATGCTCTCCTCTCAGTCCTTCCTATGTACTTGCTTCCGCAAGTGCAAATGAATTGGTAAATGCAGTTGGAGTTGACGTGAGTAGTGTACTCATCTACTTTTGACTGGGTTAACGAGCACACAGTGTTGTGAAATAGGATCAGTCTGGTGGCTGGAAACGTTCTTTTTAGTGCACCTGTGATTCTTTTTTGTGTTCTTGTGGATACGTCTTCCCCTTTGTACGCTAGGCAGATGAAAACTGGTTTATTTTCAACGGTGTCAGGTTTCGGTTTGTGTGCTTCTTCATTTCTATACTTTATTATGAACTTTCGGGGATATCCATTCTCAATAAGGTTCTTTTCGATGACCGCGAGTTCTTCTTCAATCTTGTCGTCCGAACATATTTCTTTGGCTCTGCTGAAGAGCGTTTTTACTAGACCTCGTTTGTAACTGGTTGGGCAAAAGCTGTGATAATTTAAGTATTGATCAGTCCAAGCTTCTGTTTTGTAGACAGATTTTTGAATAGTCCCATCGTTTCTTCTTTTCATGTTGACATCTAGGAAATGGAACTGGTTGTTTCTTTCATAGTCAATTGTAAATGCAATGTTGGGATGAGCCGCATTGAGTTTCCCAAACATTGCGGACGCGTGTTCTATATCACTACAGACCACAAACGTGTCGTCGACATATCTGCAGTAATAGGTGGTTCTTTCTATTTCTTCTTTCATTCGAGTCTGTTCAAGAGGACAGGACCCATTCGGAAAAAGCTGGCAGCTGACAGTATCGAAGATTTTTTCCAGTTCAGCTATGGGTTCAACTCTGAGTCCTGTTCTTGGAGAAATATTCATGGCTCATCTTGAACAGACTCGAATGAAAGAAGAAATAGAAAGAACCACCTATTACTGCAGATATGTCGACGACACGTTTGTGGTCTGTAGTGATATAGAACACGCGTCCGCAATGTTTGGGAAACTCAATGCGGCTCATCCCAACATTGCATTTACAATTGACTATGAAAGAAACAACCAGTTCCATTTCCTAGATGTCAACATGAAAAGAAGAAACGATGGGACTATTCAAAAATCTGTCTACAAAACAGAAGCTTGGACTGATCAATACTTAAATTATCACAGCTTTTGCCCAACCAGTTACAAACGAGGTCTAGTAAAAACGCTCTTCAGCAGAGCCAAAGAAATATGTTCGGACGACAAGATTGAAGAAGAACTCGCGGTCATCGAAAAGAACCTTATTGAGAATGGATATCCCCGAAAGTTCATAATAAAGTATAGAAATGAAGAAGCACACAAACCGAAACCTGACACCGTTGAAAATAAACCAGTTTTCATCTGCCTAGCGTACAAAGGGGAAGACGTATCCACAAGAACACAAAAAAGAATCACAGGTGCACTAAAAAGAACGTTTCCAGCCACCAGACTGATCCTATTTCACAACACTGTGTGCTCGTTAACCCAGTCAAAAGTAGATGAGTACACTACTCACGTCAACTCCAACTGCATTTACCAATTCATTTGCACTTGCGGAAGCAAGTACATAGGAAGGACTGAGAGGAGAGCATCTACTAGATTTTCTGAGCACATTCCTAAGAGTCTCCGTACAAAAGGAAGAAAAGTGTTATCGAGTGCAATCGCCAGAGATTTAATTGACACAGGACACACAGTAGAAATTAGCCAAGCCTTCAAAATAATCAATACACAAAGAAACCCATGGCTACTTCGTTTCGCAGAAGCCATCGCTATCAAGAGACTTCGACCAGACCTCTGTATACAGAAAGATAGTGTGACTAGTCTTTCACTACCCTGATAACCCTAATTCTATTTTATTTTTGTTTTGCCTTTTTGTCAGTATGCCTGTGTGTTTGTCTTGTTACGAAACATTCTACTCAATTTTGACTTTCAAGTTTCTGAATCTACTTAATTGTCTATTCAAGTTAAAAAATGTTACTTCACTATTCACCCCCACCCTCTTAAACTCTCCACCACAAGATGTGTAAATTCACTCTGTTCTCTGACCCTGAACCTGTAATATGCCTCTAATGAATCTGTGTTTTCCAATAGAAATCTGAACTCTAACTCCTCTTATCTAATTCCACTATATATAATTAGTTTTTTGACACTGAATAATCTGTCTACCTATATCAAATTCTGGAATTATGTTCCTCATACCTTCTATCTATAACTCCAAGTAATTATGAAAAAGTATGTTCCAAAACCTTTTTTGAAACTTATAATTTGATTTTGTTTAGGATGTATGCAGTTGATGAGTATCCACGAAATAAAACGAGCTCGTATTATCCTGCAAACATGTTCGTTCTTTCTCTCTTCAAATTGACAAATGTTTGCGAAGTGCATATAAAATCGGTCTGTGTAAACATATAATATAAGTATGCAAATTAGATTAAGAAGCGTATGTTTATAGTTGGTACAGGGGTATTACATAATTCCCCCACCAGAACACTGAAATATAAAAAATATATTTAAGTGTTCGACAATAACAGGCGTCAGCGTAATATGTAGAAGTGATAGTACATAGAAGGCGATTTATTAAGCTGAAAAATGAGCAGTTTAATGCGGTTAATAAGGTCGATAATAAATGCGATAATAGAGGAAAAGTAGGATTGATAATCATGGTAGAATATATAAGGAATGATAATAATCGACCAGGGATCTGTAGTCTGTAGACGGAAACGATACGCGAATAGTAAGCGCTATATGATTAAATGTAATAATGCAGGAAATATCAATGTTAAAGTAGTAGCGACGTGATTTACGTATGAAAATATTAATATTAATCAGTTAAATGAGTAGTCAAATGACAATTACGAATAAAGATAATAAAAAGGGAAATTCGTAGTAAGTTATATATTGATGATTTGCACGTAACGTTTAGGCCAATGGACTCTCCTACCAGATCGTGTTCTTCTCACAGGTTTCTCTGGCGACGTTGAAGCTTGCGTGGATGTAGGTGTTGGCACGTCGTTCAGCTGGTCTTTATCGTTGACTTCGAAATCGTCGATGAACGCTAGTTTGACTCTGTCGACACTGATGGCTTCTGCTTTATTCAGTCGTTCTATCGTGATAACTTTAGCATTTCTATTTAGAACTTTGAATGGGCCATCGTAAGCGGGTTGAAGTGATCGTTGTATACCCTTTCTCCTGACGAAGACGTGAGTGCAATCTGTCAGTTGTGGCGGGATGTATGACGCTCGTTCCTGCTGGCATGGAAGTGATATCTTGAGTTCGTTCATGTGTTGTTTTAGCTGGTGCACGTAACCAGTCATATCGTGTGGAACTTGGTTACTCGGGGTGAAAAATTCTCCTGGTAATCGTAATGTTGTTCCATAGACTAGCTCGGAAACGCAGCAGACAATATCTTTCTTTAGAGCAGCTCGTATACCAAGTAGTACCAGTGGAAGTTTGGTTGACCAGTCGTTTTGAGTCAAAGAAGCAGCGAGCGCAGCTTTGAGTTGTCGATGAAGTCGTTCAACCATACCGTTGGAACTAGGATGATACGCGGTCGTTCGCATTCGTTTAATGCCCAGTAATTCAGTTAGCTGGTGAAAAAGTCGGCTTTCAAACTGAGCACCTCTGTCTGTAGTGATAATGGATGGGACACCAAAGTTAGCTATCCAGTTTTCGACCAGAGCTTTAGCTACCGTTTCAGCGGAGACGTCGGCTAATCGAACTGCTACTGACCAACGAGTGAATCTATCGATGCAAGTTAGAATGTAGTTGAAACCATTGGAAGGAGGCAGTGGACTAACTATGTCTACATGTATATGGTCAAATCTAGAGTCGGGTTCGGAAAGCGATCAAGTGGTGCATTGGTGTGACGGTTGATTCTGACTCTTTGGTAGGACAAGCAATTTCGTGTCCGCTTCTTAACATCGCTGTTAGTGTTCGGCCATGTAAATCTTTCTCTTAGTAGTTTGATAGTAGCGCTGACACCGGGATGCGACAAGTTATGTAACTTCTCGAATATGGTATGTCTCATAGCTGTTGGAACGAAGGGTCGATATTTACCCGTAGAGGTGTCGCAGATTACTTTTGTGGTGCCAAAAGGAATTGCGTCGAGTTTTAAAGATGTTGTTTTAGAAGACATGATCTTTTTTAGTTCGACGTCATCTCGTTGTAAGTTTGAGAGATGTTCGGAGTCGATGCCTGGGTATACAATGTTGTCAATGTGCATACGTGATAAGGCGTCTGCCACTTCATTGTTTTTACCCTTTACATGTCGCAGATCGGAGGTGAACTGGGATAGAAACTCGAGATGTCGTAGTTCGCGCAGAGAGCAGTTGTCCTGTTTTCCTGATAAGGCTTTCGTTAGAGCTTTATGGTCTGTAAAGACAGTAAAAGATGTACCTTCCAGCATATGTCGAAAGTGCTTGATTGCTAAATAAACAGCTAATAACTCTACCAAAGGTGCTATAGGGACATTGAGTAGGATTCAGTCGTTTCGAAAAGAATGCAAGGGGTTGCCATTCACCGTGTACCTGCTGTTGTAAAACTGCCCCAATGGCAACGTTTGAAGCGTCTGTTATGAGAGACAGGGGGCGTCATTTTGGCGTCTGACTAAGAGTGTCTTGTCATTTAACGATTGTTTAACAGTTTCGAATGCTTTAACAGCTTCTGTGGACAAATGGGATGAACGACTATGTCCACGTAAGCAGTAGGTTAACGGTTGCAAAGCTTTAGCACAGTTCGGGATAAAACGCCGGTAAAAGTTAACGAGACCTAAAAATCGCCGTAATTTCTTAAAAGAATCTGGTAACGGATAATCTTTGATAGCGTGTACGTCATCAGGGACTGGTCTGATTCCTTGACTGTCGATTAAATGACCGAGGAATTTCAGTGAGGTCTTACCAAATTCGCATTTGTCTAAGTTGATAGTCATGCCGTATTGGTGAAGTCTTTCAAACACAGTCTTCACATGTTTCAAATGCTCGGCTTCGTCGGCACTTGCAATTAGTAAGTCGTCGATGTATGCGTAGACGAAAGGGAGGCCACGGAGTACTTGGTCGATTAGGCGTTGAAATGTCTGAGCGGCGTTCATTAGTCCGAAGGGCATGCGTACGAATTCATATAAGCCGAATGGTGTGGTAATGGCGGTTTTCGGAACGTCATCCGGGTGGATGGGGATATGATGATACGCTCTGACAAGATCGATTTTGGAGAAAACTTTAACATCTGGCAAGTTGCTAGCGAAATCGTGGATATGTGGTATTGGGTATCGATCAGGTACCGTTCGCTTGTTTAAGGCTCGATAATCACCACACGGCCGTATCTCACCAGAAAACGTTTTGGGCACCATGTGAAGCGGTGAAGACCAAGAGCTGTTGGATGGTCGAATAATACCAAGCTCTAGCATTTTATCGAACTCTGTTTTTGCGATTTTAAGTCGATGTGGGTCAAGGCGTCGGGGACGTGCAAAAACTGGTGGTCCAGTGGTTTTAATGTGATGAACCACGTGATGCTTTGGTTCTGTTCCTCAAAAAGAAGGTTGTAGAAGGTCAGGAAACTGATTTGCCAAGTCGGTATATGGAGATGCTGGTGTGCGTGTGACCATCAAGTTCAATGATGATGCACGGCTAATCGTACCAGCGATGTACGTTTTATTGAGCGAGTCTATTAGCTTAGGGCTTATCGGATCAACTAGCAGTTTGTGTTGCTGTAGAAAATCGATACCGAGGATTGGGGATGGAACGTCTGCAATGATGAACGACCAAGTGTAGGTATTCTGCAGACCAAAATCCAAAGTCATTCGTTTACTTCCATATGTAACAATACTGGACTTATTAACGGCTTGGAGCGTAACTGCTGGGTCAGGATGTTGACGTTCCTGCGTAGACGGAGGGAGAACACTCACCTCTGCTCCTGTGTCGACTAAGAATGTAGTACCGGTATTTCTATCTGTTACATAAAACAAACGACTGTTAGATCGTAGATTGCCGACAGTAGAAGTTTTCACACATGACGATATATCTTTTGGTTTAGCCTGAAAGTTGCAAGGTGAACGGCACCGTCGTGCATGGCTTCCATAACTACGGTGATACCAGCAAATATTATCGCGATGTCGTGACGTGCTAGGTGACCGAGAAAGACGTCGACGAGACGAGCTTCTAGAACGGCTTGGTCGTGTGTGTGTGGTCAGTGTTGCTAACTGACTCAGTAAGGTGTCGACTTTGTGTTCTAGAGTCTGTATCCTGTCGTGAGTGTCTGGTATTCTGCTAGTGGAAGCGACAGATTGAGGTGTTGACCTCTCGTACATACGGTCCGCGATTTCGGTGAGTTTTCCTATGTCATTGTCGTCGTCTCCGAAAGCAAGAACTTGCTGGATGTTTGCAGGAAGTCGTCCCAGCCAGATTTGGTAAAAGAGACGTTTATCGATTTCTCTTCCTGCTACTAGGCTTTGCATATGCCTCATGAGTTGCGATGGGGTTTTATCACCTAACTCAACATTGCTTAACAAACGATCGAGTGCTTGCCTATCCGAAAGCGAAGTGCATCGAAGTACCTCTTCCTTCAACTTGTCGTAAGGCGCTTCTGTGCTGGGTTGAACGATGTATTGTCGTACCTGCTCGGCGACTTCGTCTGGTAGTACTGTACTCAAAATGCCGAATTTAGCCGTCTGTGACGTGAGCTTATTGGTAGTGAAATAATGCTCCAGTCGTGCAAACCAAAGATGGGGATCTCTGGGCTTAAAAACTGGTACAGTAAGAGAAATAGTACTAACAGATCCCAGCTCTAAGTTATCAGAGGTATTGGAAGACATGTTACAATTCGTAAAAAATGGTTTAAGAGTAGCAAAATAGCAAAAATTATGCACACTAAGAATATGGCAAAACAGAAAAACATGCAATGCAGATGCTTACCGCAAATTACTGCAGGCTGTGCGATGAGAAAGCACAAGAATGAGTTCGAAATGTCTAATATATATAGATCCGCGAAAGTTAGAGTTTTATTAATCCAGCAAGTGTAACGATGCGTCGGGGTCAACAAGATCACGTCGGGCTCACCAATTTGTTGCGTGCTTTATTTGACTAAATTAGCGTACACGTATTGTCTAGTACTTCTTCACTGTGCATAGACGTTGTGACTACTCGACGCCCACAACGTAAAACCAAAAGGCACTTGCGAAGCGTACGATCGTGTATTACAGCAGTAGTGTGTGTGGTTTGTAGTATGAGGTGTGTTAAGACTGTTACTACTGTGAATGGAGTTGATCCTTTCACCAGTTAGTCCTCCGGTATCGTCGTCAAAAGAAAAGAGAAAATAATAATAATAATATAATAATAATAATAGATGTAATTAGTGAAATTATTCAGACTAACAGACAGAAAAAGAGTAAGAAAACGTAACAACAGTCAGCTGATTAAATTTGAAGAATAATATGAATTACCGGTATATATATACATATATATATATATACCGGTAATAATGATAATAATAATAGGTGTAGTTAAAGCTGTCAGGAGAGTAAGACGGAAGAGAATGTAAAGAAGTAAAACGACAAGTTTAATTGTCTACCCTTGAATGGTGTATGCGATTTTAAGGAGATAGGCCATTTGGATGAAGTCCTTGTGTCGATGCATGGTTGTCCAGCCTTCGCTTAAAAGCGTCCACAGATGGTGCCAAAGCTACATCTGCCGGTAAGGAATTCCAGGGGTGGCAAACCCGCAGGGAAAAGTGGGAGCGCACCCGGGTCCTTTCCCTCTGGTGAGCTATCCTTCTAGGATTTCCACGAGGTAGCCTATACCTACTTAATGGCAGAACACCTTTGTTTGGGTGATTCTGGTCATTTGTTATTTTGTAGGCAGTAATTAAATCCCCTCTAAGACGACGGTAGCTAAGTGTGAATAGGCCTAAATTCTTCAGCCTTTCATCATATGGTTTATTTCGGAGATCAACCAATCCTTTTGTTGCCCGTCGTTGGACTCTTTCCAAGAGGTTGGCATCTCTTCTAAGCATTGAGGGGTGTAATAATATTATGCACTTCAAGGTGTGGCCTGACGTATGTTTTGTACAACCTTAGAAAAAGCTCAGGAGTGAGTGCACCTGTCTATGTGTAAAGTGTATGACCGCATGTGCCCTCGCTACATCCCCGTGTAATTTACGCTTGTACCCATTTTCTCCGTTAGAACTAGACCTAAGTCACGTTCCGACGTTGTGCAGGACAAGCTTTCATTGCATTCTGCAGTCTACAGGTGCGTAACTTCACTACTTTGCACTTTTTCAGGTTGAAAGTCATGCCACTGGCCACCACACAGTCTTCCAGAAGGTTTAGATCTTCCTGTAGCCTGAGTCCTCCGGGCACTTTATCGCCCTCCATATCTTCACGTTGTCAGTGTATAGAAGAGTCGGGCAGCTTAGACGGCATGGTAGATCATTGATAAAAATCAAAAACATCAGTGGTCCTAGGATAGAACCCTGTGACACTCCTGATGACGAGCTGTGCCAAGATGATCGGACTCGATTGACCTTAGTGCAAAATTGCCTTTCAGCTAGGTAGTCCTTTAACCATGACAGAAGTGACTTACCTATACCTGCCTGGCTTACTTTGTGTAGGAGAAGGTCATGGTGAACAGTGTCGAATGCCTTCTCAAAGTCTACGAAGACCACATGGACTGGAACATTCATATCCCAACATGATGTCCAATCGTCTCAAGCTGATAGTAGGTTAGTAACGCAGGATCTGCCTTTCCTGAAACCGTGTTGGGCTTCATGGAGTATATTAGACCTATCGAGATATTCCCTGATGTGATCGTCAATAATACTTTCCAGTACTTTTGATACCACTGGGAGTAGAATTACTGGTCTATAATTAGTGGCATTTTGCCTATCCCCACCCTTGAGGATCGAAAAAAGGATGGCTCTTTTCCACTCCCTTGGCAGTTTTCCCGATTCCATGGCGTGTTGGAACAAGTCGCATAAGGGCCTACAGAGAGCTTCGGCGCACTGTTTCAGAACAGATGTCGTCACAACCTGGGGACTTCCCAGGTGTGAGTCGCTGTAGCTTCCCTAGTACTATTATGGGGTTTATTTGGGGAGTAGCTACTAGGTCTTCTCTCCTGTGAAATAGTAGTGCCACCACAAACTCAATTAGAAACAAGCTTTGTCGGTTAAAGGATCCTGTAGAGCCTTTAAAACAAAACAATTTAGTTTATCTAATACCCTGCAATGATTGTCAGGTCAAATACATAGGTCAAACTAGTAGAACAGGGGCAGTCAGACTAGCTGAACATAAAAGCTTAGCAAAATCTAGATTGGTTGACCCGAATAAGATAAGAAATCTAGAGAATAATTCAGCTATAGCACTACATGCAGTCACACACAACCATACAATAGGATGGGATAGGATGACAGTTTTAAAATCTAATGTCACAGGGTATAGGGAGAGATTGATAACAGAAGCTTTGTTTATCGAATCAACTACAAATACATGTAATAGGAATGATTCATCACCTGTCCCCGATATTTGGAAAATTCTACTACCCATACGACAAATGGGGGAGAACAAAGAAAACTATAAAACTCAAGTGTCAAAGTCGTGTGATCACAATTGATATGATTATGAACAATAAATTTTGTTCGAAACGTCATCCAGTAAATAATACTGTTTCACTGTGTGATATACCTAATAAACAAACTAATATGGAATTACTTACTACCACAGTGCCCAAGTTTTACACATATATTAATATGACTTATGGTCTTCCTGTACGAAGACTTATCAATAAACTCACTCGACTTTCACAAACTGAAGCAAGATATGAAAATCATCGTATTTTCAACATTCGATGCCTAAAAAATGAAATCATTCCTAAATATCTACGTCTACGAGCTCCAGTTCCAACGGACAGAGTTAGAAGCAGAATAGAAAGCCTACAAAAATTATGCCTGAAAGAAGAAATCCACAGAATCGTTAAAAAGTTGGAACATATCAGATCTGAAATTGAGCAATTAAAACAAAAGATAAAAGGAATAGTTACCAATACAGATTATGATCTTATAACACAGTCCTCCAGCATTGCAAAATCAGCAACTTTCAAAAAGTCAAAAAATAGTCAAATCAAAAAGTTCAACAAATTATTAGAAGAGAAATCTTCATCTCAGAATAATGAAGTCAACAATCCAAAGTCAACGGCGATCGATAAATCAAAGTGGGTTATCAATCTCTCAACACATATATTAAGTCCTACGGAAATAAGTGTTTTAGAAAAGGGACTAAATTTCAATGTATCTGTAGACAAGCTGAAACCTGAGGATGTCATCCCTAAAATAGAAATAGCACTAAGTGGAATAGACAAAACTACGGCTGATGAAGTACGGGCACAATGTGCACTAACATTAAAACGACAAAAATGTGGAAAGCCAAACCTGACAAAACAAGAGTTAGAAGCCCTGAAACACCTTAAGAATAACAAGGATATAGTTATCACAAAGTCAGACAAAGGAAATGCAACGGTAGTATTAGACAAATCAGACTACTTGGACAAGGTAAACACTCACATACGAACAGGACCATATGAGGAAATTAATAAACCAATTGATACAGTTATGAATAAAGTTAAGAAATCCACAGCGGATCTTATACGCCGAATGAAGCCGTTTCTAGGTGAGTCTAAGTGGTTTAATTTAATGCCCAAAACTAATAACCCCAGTAGGATGTATGGTGTTGTTAAAGTTCATAAGTCAGGATACCCTATTAGGCCTATAGTTGATTTTAGAAATTCACCTACTTATGAATTATCTAAATATTTAGCCATGGTATTAAATCCCCTAAAAATCCACTCGAAATCTAGACTAACTAATTCTTATGAACTCAAACGTAGATTAGATAATTTAAAATTAGATAATGAAGAAAAAATGGTTAGTTTTGACATAGTCAGTTTATACACACGTATACCAATAAATATGGCTATAGAGGCAGTCAGAAACGAACTCATTTCTGACCAAGAACTCGAACTTAGGACAAAAGTGCCACTTGAGGACATAATGCTGGGAGTACAGCTATGCCTGACTTCCACAGTATTTAAATTCCAAGGGAAAATATACAAACAAACTGAGGGAGTTGCCATGGGATCACCAATATCCCCAGTGGTAGCAGATATATTCATGGATAAGTGGGAAAGCATAGCGATTAAAACGTTCACCCCCACCCCAAAAGTATGGTGGAGGTACGTAGACGACACATTCACTGTACTTAGAACACAAGATATAGATAGGTTTTTCGAACATATCAACTCTAAGGTTGAAGCAATTCAATTCACTTATGAATTGGAAAATCAGGAAGGGGAGCTCCCAATGTTAGATTGTAAGGTAAAGAGGAAAGAAGATGGGAAGGTAAACACTAGTGTGTACAGGAAACCCACACACTCCAACAGATATTTGGACTTCCGATCATCCCATCCTATGTCAGTAAAAATAGGATTGGTGAAATGTTTAAATGACAGAGCACAAAAATTAAGTAGTACCAAAGAAAATCTAAAACAGGAACTAACACACATAAAAGAAGCCTTAAAACTTAATAATTACCCGGATAAATTAGTCAGGAAATATGTAAAGAAAAGTAAAAATAAAATAAATAATGATAGTAGCGATAGTGATAATAACAATAATAATGATAATGATAATAGTGATAATAATAATAATATTAATGACGACACCAACAATAAAGAATCTAAATCATCAGTAGTAATTCCATACAAGGAAGGAACCTCGGAAGCCTTACGCAGAATTCTTAACAAGGCAGGAATAAAAACGGCATTCAAACCCACAAACTCAATTAGAAACAAGCTTTGTCGGTTAAAGGATCCTGTAGAGCCTTTAAAACAAAACAATTTAGTTTATCTAATACCCTGCAATGATTGTCAGGTCAAATACATAGGTCAAACTAGTAGAACAGGGGCAGTCAGACTAGCTGAACATAAAAGCTTAGCAAAATCTAGATTGGTTGACCCGAATAAGATAAGAAATCTAGAGAATAATTCAGCTATAGCACTACATGCAGTCACACACAACCATACAATAGGATGGGATAGGATGACAGTTTTAAAATCTAATGTCACAGGGTATAGGGAGAGATTGATAACAGAAGCTTTGTTTATCGAATCAACTACAAATACATGTAATAGGAATGATTCATCACCTGTCCCCGATATTTGGAAAATTCTACTACCCATACGACAAATGGGGGAGAACAAAGAAAACTATAAAACTCAAGTGTCAAAGTCGTGTGATCACAATTGATATGATTATGAACAATAAATTTTGTTCGAAACGTCATCCAGTAAATAATACTGTTTCACTGAGGGACAAGTTTAATTGTCTACCCTTGAATGGTGTATGCGATTTTAAGGAGATAGGCCATTTGGATGAAGTCCTTGTGTCGATGCATGGTTGTCCAGCCTTCGCTTAAAAGCGTCCACAGATGGTGCCAAAGCTACATCTGCCGGTAAGGAATTCCAGGGGTGGCAAACCCGCAGGGAAAAGTGGGAGCGCACCCGGGTCCTTTCCCTCTGGTGAGCTATCCTTCTAGGATTTCCACGAGGTAGCCTATACCTACTTAATGGCAGAACACCTTTGTTTGGGTGATTCTGGTCATTTGTTATTTTGTAGGCAGTAATTAAATCCCCTCTAAGACGACGGTAGCTAAGTGTGAATAGGCCTAAATTCTTCAGCCTTTCATCATATGGTTTATTTCGGAGATCAACCAATCCTTTTGTTGCCCGTCGTTGGACTCTTTCCAAGAGGTTGGCATCTCTTCTAAGCATTGAGGGGTGTAATAATATTATGCACTTCAAGGTGTGGCCTGACGTATGTTTTGTACAACCTTAGAAAAAGCTCAGGAGTGAGTGCACCTGTCTATGTGTAAAGTGTATGACCGCATGTGCCCTCGCTACATCCCCGTGTAATTTACGCTTGTACCCATTTTCTCCGTTAGAACTAGACCTAAGTCACGTTCCGACGTTGTGCAGGACAAGCTTTCATTGCATTCTGCAGTCTACAGGTGCGTAACTTCACTACTTTGCACTTTTTCAGGTTGAAAGTCATGCCACTGGCCACCACACAGTCTTCCAGAAGGTTTAGATCTTCCTGTAGCCTGAGTCCTCCGGGCACTTTATCGCCCTCCATATCTTCACGTTGTCAGTGTATAGAAGAGTCGGGCAGCTTAGACGGCATGGTAGATCATTGATAAAAATCAAAAACATCAGTGGTCCTAGGATAGAACCCTGTGACACTCCTGATGACGAGCTGTGCCAAGATGATCGGACTCGATTGACCTTAGTGCAAAATTGCCTTTCAGCTAGGTAGTCCTTTAACCATGACAGAAGTGACTTACCTATACCTGCCTGGCTTACTTTGTGTAGGAGAAGGTCATGGTGAACAGTGTCGAATGCCTTCTCAAAGTCTAGGAAGACCACATGGACTGGAACATTCATATCCCAGCATGATGTCCAATCGTCCCAAGCTGATAGTAGGTTAGTAACGCAGGATCTGCCTTTCCTGAAACCGTGTTGGGCTTCATGGAGTATATTAGACCTATCGAGATATTCCCTGATGTGATCGTCAATAATACTTTCCAGTACTTTTGATACCACTGGGAGTAGAACTACTGGTCTATAATTAGTGGCATTTTGCCTATCCCCACCCTTGAGGATCGAAAAAAGGATGGCTCTTTTCCACTCCCTTGGCAGTTTTCCCGATTCCATGGCGTGTTGGAACAAGTCGCATAAGGGCCTACAGAGAGCTTCGGCGCACTGTTTCAGAACAGATGTCGTCACAACCTGGGGACTTCCCAGGTGTGAGTCGCTGTAGCTTCCCTAGTACTATTATGGGGTTTATTTGGGGAGTAGCTACTAGGTCTTCTCTCCTGTGAAATAGTAGTGCCACCATTTTGGTCCGTAACGGTAATACCCACATTGCTGTTTGGCTGTTTGGCGAAGGCTAAACTGAATGTTTCAGCCATCTCCAGACTAGTGAGATATTGACCGTTTGGGCCTACTAAGGCGCGTGAAGCTGTCTGCTGGTAGGGGACTTAATGTTAGGACTAGTTGGCCGATTCTGATGGAACTGTCCCGTTGTGGTTATTTTCCATGGATTTAGGAAGGACACTTGGGTGACACAGACTTTTATTCTCAGAACTGCATCGCTCTAGTGTCACCGAAGCTTGGGGACGTATTAAAGCCTCAATTTGCTGTGTCCTTATGGTTCGAGGTCTGCTTTAGCAGCATCGGATGTGTCCTCCCATTTTTCCCTCGGTCTTATACCACCGTTGAAGTGCTATGGCCAACTGCTTCGGGGAGTTGAATGTGACACTTAGCAGCTTTGGAGAGCTAATCAGTGTGAGATGAGCGGGGCGAGGTAGTCGGGAAATGGAGATGGCTCCAGAAGCGCCAAGGACCATCTGAGATGACAGCCATCTCCATTGCTGTATGTCATGCATGTGTTTTTCACAAGCAGTGTCCGTTTCCAGCTCCGAAACATCGTGTACCACCACAGAGGTAGAAGGCATCAGTTCCGGTGACTCCCTCGCCATTTGTCTGATAGCCCATGGTCTATCTTGTCTCACCCTTATGTTCGAACTTATGTCGATGGCTAGTACCTGAGCCATCAGTAGTACTCTTCGGCAGAGTCCAGTGTAACCCTTAATGGGGGTGGCTTACCCTGAGGCGTGTGGACACCCCTGTACAGCCTGCACAATTTCACTGAACTAATGTTCAGACCTAATTTACTGCACAGCTTGGACCACTGTTCCTGATCAAACAGGGCCCGTTGTTCAAGCAAGCTATCCCTGTTCACAGGTACGTTAAAAAGGATAAGAGAATTAGACCGATTAACCCCAGACTTAGGTTTGGCCTTTGGCTTCTTGTATTCCTTTGCAGCGTCAGCAACTTTAGGCTTCATCAGGTTCTGACCAGCCTTTGTTGTGTTGCCAAGCTTGCTTGTGGATGCAAGTGGTGCTTTTCTAATCCTATCTTCCCTTGATGTTGTGGGTGCAACCTTGTGAATCTTTATCTTGTGAAAATTGGCATTTCCATTCAGTGGGACTATAGTGTCCTTCTTACTGTCTCTACCGACTTTTGGCAGTGTGATGTTAGCAGGTGGGGAGTTGCATAAGACCATGTTGGGACACAAGAGCGGCGTGTTGTTTCTGCTATCCACAGACACGCTATGTGGGCGAAAAAGTGGACAGATGTACCAAAACCACGGGCATGGGTTATTTCTCATAAACTCGTAGTATACTTTCTGCACCTCTTTGTCACAACGGCAGTGCACTCATCGTTTGCAAAAATTGCATTCAAACGCTGAGTCAGTTTTAGAAACTATGATACTGCACGCCTGACATTCGTCTCCCTTACTTGATGACGCCTTCGAGGGCTTATGACGTCTTGAACGTTTCCTTTTAGGTTTGCTGTTTTCCACACACTGGCTTTCAGTTGATTCAGGTGCAGTATCCTGCCCCCCTGGTATTGCCTGTGCCGTTTCAGTACTAGACTGTGGCAATGCAGGCGTAGTATCAGGACAGACGAGATCTACACGAGTCTTCAGGATTGGTGTGCGGGAAGGGGTTGATGTCCCAGGGTTTTTACCTTCTCTGGTTGAAGCCCTTGTGACTACAGAGTATGGTTTTAGTGCCTTTTCTAAGGTTACTTTCGACAGCCATATTAACAATCACTAAAACTTATGCTATATATGAATAAGAGTGCAACAGTATCTACCCACAAGAACATGAATAAGACTGAAAAAGTACAAAACAAGAAAAAGAAAAGGTTTTCGACTTTACCTAGTACTTTCTGGATGATCGTCTTCACAGTAATCACGTGGTAGACCAACAAGTCTTGTTTATTTGAACGAGTGAGGAAGATGCAGGTACAGATGAGGCACCTGAAGCTTTGGTAGTAGTTCGAGACAGCTGGTCTTACCACAGAGAGCACGTTGTATTCAAGGAGCGCACGCAACCTTCTCAAGGCAATATTCAACAGTAAGTTGGCAAATGTTTGCGAAGTACATGTAAAATCGGTCTGTGTAAACATATAATATAGTTATGCAGATTAGATTTAGAAGCGTATGTTTATAGTTGGTATAGGTTTACTGCAAGCTGCTAAATTTCTGAGATGCTTCATGTCTGCCTGTCGGGTAGGCGAATTCCGAAATCAGCTGCTGGATGAAGTTTTTGCAAGACTCCTTCCTGTAAGCTTTCCATAGACAATCCTAGCTAGCTTTCAGCCTACTTCTAAAAGTTTTTTTGAAGACTACAAGCTTCTGGAAGAAAACTATGGAGTTCTGAAGTAACTCATAGATGTTTGCACTTTATTCCTGTCACTGTTTATTGATGTTAGACTGTTATGGGTAATCATTATGAAGCCCCTGGCTGAGGTTTCCTGCTTATTGTCACTCATCAGTAAGGTGTATCTAAAATCCCAAAGGCATCGGTGTTCACTTTGGTATTCTAACTCTCCCCAACCAGTACTACAGTCAGGGAACTTACTCTTTGGCTCTGTGAACACTAAGAACTACATGCATTACATTTGTGATACTCTAGTGAACAAAAGGTTTATTGTTTATCAGTCCGTGTTCGAATAATTTGTCATATCTTTTAGTGATGGAGACAACACTGAGAGCATATCGGCACTTGCTAAAATCGTTACATCACATCAAATGTGAGTTCATTGATATTTTGTACATTGCTCATAAGTTCAGATGCAGTGTTACAACCACAGTCACCAGCGTAATTAAAGGTCTGAAATTATGTCTAATTGTCATATTCTGAAACAAGAAACAGAAAAACTATAAGTAGAACAGTTGATTGATTTCTCGTGAAAATATTTAAAAAAATGTTTTATGCTACTAACAAGTAGTCCGGAGTAACTTAATAACTATTTGAAAACTACTTTAACAAACGTTCACTAATTGAATGGGATTTAGTTAGAAGAAGAGATTCAAAAATAGGTACTAGGTTCTGAAACAGTTAAGATTTTGGCAAAAGAAATGAGAGTGAATAGTATGAAAAATTCCTATACAGCAGGTCAAAGACATTCCAGGAATTACCTTGTGTGTTACTTTGATAATTTATCTTTCAATGCAGCAGAATGACGCTGCACAACAAGGTGTTCAAGAATTTTGCTATTAGTTGGTCTCTCCTATCATCTAGATAGTCATATTGAAAGATTTTTATGAGCGTTTCTAAGCAGCATCCTCCCGGTACAAACTATATACTTAGTTCTACACAGTAAAGTGAATTAATATGTACACATTTGTGGAGTCAATAGTGGAAATTTTCTTCGGTATTTTTTTAATGAAGAAAAGGTTGCATTGGGAAAGTATAACTCGACAGTTTTACGAAGACTATCTTACGAATTTAGCTTGACGGTCGTTTTATTACGATTTTGCCACTTGTTTCAATCTCGAATTTAAGGTTGGCAGCTAAATTGGCTTTTTGCAATTCTAGGTTGTGTGAATTATCATTCTTCTTCTTCAAATGTTTGCTAGTCAATGAAAGTGGACAGGCATTCTGAACCAGAGTGTTTCCCAACGATTATACTACTTTTATCCATATCTTACCATTTTGGGGAGACAGTCGATGAGTTTCCCCCCTTCAACTACTGTCATAAAACTGTGAAAATTGGTTAACTCTTGAATTCATCCTGATATGTTATAAATCAGTCTTCAAATTTGTTCACTAGTTCTCCAGGAAAGTTGGAAATCTATTTAGGAAGTTGGCAAACACAAGGAGTGTAAACCAGAGCCGATGACTCACCAAATGACCTTTAACAACCAGTGGGACAGCTTACTATTAACCTGGATGCCCTTCACGATTTCAGCTCACAATTCCATCCGTATTTTGATGTTCAGTCATGTTTTCGTTTCAGATAGTACGTTGTTCACATGATTCAGATTTTGTAGGAACTTTCTTCTTCAAGACTAAATTGAGATGGAAGAATGTTATTTTTGCATCGTAAATCAGAATTAGTTATAAATGGTTCTTTTAAGAAGTCACGTTGCTATCTGGGTGAATTTAAGTATGCGAATAATAATGATAATAATAATATTACTTTATTCCAAAAACAGTACTTGTGATACAGAATAGAATTTTCAGCATTAATCACAATATTGCATCTAATTTCCTCAAATTATAAATAAAATTAATCACATAGAAAATTTTTCTACATTTACAATAGGGTTAATATAAAAAAAATAAAAAAAAATAAAAAACATGCAGCATATATAATGGAAATAATAATAATGATAGCAGCTAAGGTAATGATAATAATAATACAAGTGAAAATTGCCGTCGGCTTGTTTCATGTTGCTAACTCCTTCTGGACATCTGATCTTCGATACGGAATGAGGACAGTCGCTGTTAGAAGCCTGCAACCTGTTTTAAATTCTCTTTGTGACATGCCAAGTCTCTGAACAATGTAGAAGAACTGGCTTGTGATAAGTATCGAAAATCCAAATCTTGTTCTTTATGGCGAGTGCAGAAGATTTCAGAGCGCTGAAGGTGTACCTTCCATTTTCTCATCTGATTCTGACATCTTCATCCCTTTCGCCTGTATTTCTAACGTTGCTGCGTAGCCAGGAGAGGGAAAAAAGTGACCGCCTTCAAATTTCTCCTGTTGTGGGTTATTTGGTACCTTCATAACCTCCATTACCTCTCCTGTGTTAGCGGCTTCTTCTGTCAGCTTGTTAGTTTTTGCCTACAGGTCTACGAGTTCGTTCACGAAATCTGGATCTTCTAGAGTCCCGTTTTTGGTCCAACGTATCCCTCTCCTTGCGCTCTTCACGCACCGTGTCCCGCATATTCCAGTTCACCACAATTTGGAATATCATCGTTGGTGATAATAAGAAGCCTTGTCTTACTCCTGTATTCATTTCAGTGGCTTCATTGAGTTATTCATTGTGGATCACCTGACATCAGGATACGGGGCGCACCACAGTTTTGGTTTCCAAATCATCTTGCAGTCACGGCTGTCGAAGGCTTTACCAAAAATGATGAAGTTGATACGGAGGTTTGGCTGTCATTCCATGCTCTGTTCTCTGAAAATGATAATGATGCGTCGATCTGTAATTTGATCAGCCCATGGTTCACCTTTCCTTAATACATCTTGTTCTTGGCGGAGTTCTGTATCCAACGCATCCTTTATTCTCACCAGGACAAGGCAATTTAGTATTTTACTTGAAATGAACAAAATGATTATTCCATGGCAGTCAGTTCTTGCAGATGCCTAATTAGGTGGTCCTTCTTTGGCAATTTGACGAGGTAGCTTTTCTTCCAATCAGTAGGCACCTTTCCTTCTTTCCAAACATTTTGCAGTTATGGAATGAGAACATCTGCCGTAATCTCTGGGCCTTTCTTCAGTGCTTCGGGAGGGATGCCGCCTGGTGCTGCTGCCTTCCCTACGGGACTTCAGTATTTTGATCGCATTCAGGATTTCTTCTTTCGTTGGAGGAGTAGTGTCCACTGGCATTTCCGTGTGTGCTGTTGGTGGTATTTCTAGGCGAGTTGCCGGGGGTGGTCGATTCAAGAGTCCTTTAAAGTGGCCAGGCCATTGTTTGATTTGTTTCTCCCCCTTGGTGATCAGGTTCCCTTGAGCACCTTTTATTGGTTTCGTGATCTGGGTTTATCTCTTCCCGGATAGAGACCTGGTCATCTTATATAATGTCCTGGGGTCTCTTTTACCTGTATCCTGTTCCGCTCCAGTTGCCAACTAGTGTGGTAGGGAATTGGCTTCTTTCTTTCCTAGCACTCTTCTTCACTTCTTTATTCAGTGAGATGTACACTGAACTCAGCTTCTCCCTCCACGGTGAGTCATCTTCCTCACCGTCCCCCCTCTGTTTATTAGCTTCCAGGTGGGGGTCCCTTAAGAGCCTTTTTTCTTGTCTCTTCTTTCTTCCTAGAACAGTTGTAGGACGTTCCTAGAACATTTCCTTGAATTCCGCCTTCAGAGAGTTCCCAGGTTCTTTCACGCAGGTGTCCTCATTGTTGCCGCGTAGCGTCGCTGACTTTGCTCTTATCTGTGGTTTCGTCCTTCAGTTTCTGAATGTTGAACTTGAATTATGATCTGTCCCCAGTTGTTTTGAAGGATTTCAGCTTCACCTGGAAGGTTTCTTGAACTAGGTGATGGTTTGAACCCATATCTGCTCCTCTTCTCGACTTTGTATCCAGCGGACTGTCGCCACTTCTTTGAGCAGCGATTAGATGAAATATGTTTGGTTTGTTGTGTGTCTGTCAGGTGAAATCTGTGTTGCCTTGTGTATATCCTTGTGTTTGTACACGCTAACTCCAATCACTAAGTCATTAAAGGCACTGAAGTCTGCGAATAGTTTTCTGTTACCATTCACTTAAGCAAGCGAGAACCTCTCAAGGCATAATGAGTTCTCTTCCTGTATTATCTGCTCTAAGTTCGGGTGGCATTCATACTGCTCATAAGGATTTTAATGTCGCCATTTAAGAAATCTTCTTCCTTCTCTTGTTTCGAGTTGTTTTAAGGCATTAGTAATTGTGACAGTCTTTCCTTCTGAGTTGAACCATGCTGCCATAATCCCGGATGAAATTGGTTCCCACTGCATTAGGGATTTGGCTGCCACTGGATGCACAATGATAGCCACTTACTGCCTCAGTGTGCTCGTAGTTTAGATTTAATAATAATATATTTATTGGTATCTATGTAGGACACACCAGTTGTACAGGTATGGATAAGCATTATTTACATTACATGAATCTGATTTATGGTGAAATTACATGGTTTGTCTCTTTTCTGACATAAGTTTGTGAGCACAATCTGCTAGCTAGTCATTCAATGGAGCACATTAAGAGATAAAGATATATTGTCTTCGCATTAGCAAAAAAACCCAAGTATGTGTTGGATGGGTTGTCGTCTGGTTGACTGTAGTAAATTACTGACTCGATAGTTGATAATTTTACCAGTCCACACCCATTCCTTTTGCTGTCGCGGATACCCAGCTTTTCTATACCATATCTTCTCATTTCTTTGACTACCTGGGCAGCCTTCCGAGCCTCGTACATTGTGCTGACATTTCGCATCCCCATTCTTATTCTTGCTTTCACCGCCTTTCCTACTCCAGAGAAGAATAAGTTTGTTTTTTATATTTCCAGTATTTTCAGTCTCTGTAGCAGTTTGATTGGTCTTGTGATGTAGGGTTGCTAGCCCCACACCCAACCCTCCCTCTTTCCCGAGCTTAGGACCAACTAGAAAAGTAGCGAGCTAGCAAACTAGGCGAGGTTGTAGATGGTCAAGTGGTAGAGTCATTTTTCTGCTAACTCCCGATAGGAAGGAATACCAGTAATTGAGTCACAGCTGGTTTGACTGACTCACAGGCTAAGAACGGTGTAGAGGAAAGAAAAAGCGTCTCGAATTTTGTGTTATTCAGAGCTTTTCACAGACATCTTAGTGTGCAAAACAAACTATCTTGCTATTGAAACATCACATACTCAGTGAACAACATCAGGAGTGAGCCTCCCAACAGCAGCAGACAAGGAGACTATTTTGTGTAATAACAGCAGGGACAATTTGCCACATATGAAGATGGCTAATTAGCTGAAGGATAAATAACCGTAACAGCTGTCCAAAAGGAGGTATGAAATGGAATGGATGTAGATCTGTAACTCAGATGAATTGTTTTCTTGTGGTTGCATTCCTTTACCTGGATGGTTTAGTTGCGAAGCTACCATTGACTTCCTAGACCTCAGCTTTAAGACTGCCTCTGCAACAAAGCAATCTGGCCAGAAGAATTCAACTAAGCCTAAAAGAATTTTCAAATATCAGTAAGTCAGTGGCATGTTCGTGGTGGACAATTACAACATAGTTAGCGGAGTATGGTAAAAATGCAATCTTACTAACGAAGTAATGAGTCCGGTGCTTTAGAAAAGAATAGATAAAAGCTGATTCCAGATATTCGGATAGCCTAATCTAACCAAAAGCTACTTGCAGTTCCAAACGTGATAGAAATTAGGTGGCCCAAGGAAAAGTTAATTTGTTCCGAATTCCGGACTTGTGATCGGGTTATTGTCAGATTCCGACAAAGTAAAACGACTAAGAAACAGTATCCTCAATATCTGTCAGAAGTGGCATCAGTTGAAAAATGCTGTTTGGCCTGCTGGTTCAGCAGATTGACAGTTTTTTACTGAGGAATTTGATAAATGTAAGGGTGTGTGGAGATGGTGGTATTTAGCGAGAGAGAAATTGACCGCTGAGAAGCCACCCCAGGTTTCCTTGAAGAAATTAGACTGTACATTAAATAGAATAAGCCTCAGGAAGCTGAAGGTAATGCTTTCTGAGAAAATAAACCACTTCCGGACAATATCCTGACTGTCAAAACCAGTGATGCACTGAATTCAAAAAAGCTCGGACATTTCTCAGGAAGAGCGATATTTTATACCCGGTTCGTTAGAAACTATGAAGAGACATCAAAGCTGCTGTATAAATGTCAGAACTTCGGTCATTACTACGATAAAAAATTACTACTTGTTTTCACTTGACGACATATACCAGTCCCACTTAGCAATTAGTTCGTTGGCTGCTTTTTACATCAAATACAGAAAGCACAATAAGTCCTTAAGAATACAAGGTTTACAACAAATTAGGGGCACAGCATCTTTCGGTCAAAATCATGAACTCTTTATCAACATGCAGGTGATGTCCTTAGATAGACAGATGGAGTTCTTGAGCATTCCATCAGTGCTTTGAAACTTTAGATTAGAAATAATCCAAGTTGAAAAATGAAGGTCTACCCATTGTCTGGGCACTGCAAAAGTTAAGAAGCAACTTGTTACACCACTGATTCCACACTGAGGCTAGTAGTGAAGGACCGTAGTGATCGAAAACAGTGAGTAAAGATGGAGTTAAGGGCTTCGCTTTAGCAAGAGAGGTAGGGGATAAGTACGTTAAAACGGATAACTTAGGAAGAAAATCAAGGGAAGTGGATGGCATTAGTTCCAAAGAGCCAACATTGTCAACATCAGGAAATATTAAATTAACAGCCCACGACCTTGTTTATTCAAAATTCTCTGTAGGTTTTCAGCGGTAGGATTTCATATAGTGGCTTTCTTGCTCTCCTGCTGAAAGACGACCATAAAGACACCACGAGATACGAAAATCTATACGTCGTTGAGATTGGCCCATAGGTTTTTGCATCAGTCGGGAACTGTGGTAATCAACTATGATCTCAGAGGAGCAGAGATGCCATTTTCACCCACCACATGTTATCGACTGAAAGAAACACAATTGACTGTAGCATTTTCTGGATGCACTGACATTCCTTCACTCAGTCACACTGTAGGCAGTCCAGAACATACTTTGTACCATTGTCATGACGTTTCGTCAGCACTCATTTTGAACCACGAGGTTGCAGGCTATTGTGACGCCTATATAAGCCAGTAAGTGGCATTCTTGGATCAACTCATGACGAGTGTAAGTGGCCCGATTTCAAAAACTCACAGCATGGAAGCAGCTGCTGCTGACAAAAAGTGAATACTGAGAACTCAGAACACGATATATGAATCACTTGATCTTAGGGACAATCAGTATTAAGAGACGAATAGTTCAAACAATTATTATTCAATGGGTAAGTGCATCAATATCTGTTTGTGATGACAGAGCAATCAACTAGTTTCAAAAGGTCAGCACAGATTTCAAATTGGCGCGCCATGACTGGGGTAGTATTCAGAAATTTTATTGTGGGTCATAAATATGATAAATTCACATTAAATCCTGCTTTTCCGCAGTGAAGAGTTTGAGATTATTCTGTAACAGCTGGATGTAAACAGGATGAGATTAGCATGAGTAAAAATATAAGTAGATAGAGAGGCTGTAGTTGACTTTAATAGCACAAATGGCAACAAGTAAACCAGTAGTCCTGCAAGTATATGATATGAAACAACTGCTAACGGTGCACCATAAAGCTTCAGCACCAAGTATCATTATTATTCGAAGAGACATACAAATGGATCGAAAGTTGTCCAAAATGCGCGAGAAAAACTAAAAGCAGCCATCTTCAAGGCCTCACAGGGTGAAGCACAGATTAGAGGTCATTTAAAGTGGGGACATGAGAGGCCTCTCCAAGAACCGTGCATTCACTGGAAAACAACTTAATTTTTCTATACATTACTTGAAATCTTCCTTGTTTGGTCTTTCCAGCATTTTCATGAAGGTGCTGGTAAGACTAGAAGGCCTGAAGCTTGAAGGATAATGTCTGAATTTTTCTTTGTAGACTGGGATAATTTTGAATCCTTCCAGACACTCAGTACACTCAACGTGAGAGGAACAACCTGTAAGCTGTAGTTGGTGATCCCATTGTGTGAGCTGACAGCTCCTTCGGAGGCCTTGGGTGAAGATCATGGCTTCCCATTGATTTTTTTGTGTCTAGTATGCTAGTAGACCGGGATGTGATGTTTTCGTCGATGTCAGAAGAATTCACGCCATTTTCCAGTGGCATGTCAAGAGCTGATGGTAAAGGCAATGAAGACTGCTGTTCGAAGACTCTGCAGAAGTAGTCTATCAGATTTCTGACTCCATTAGATGTTTTATTTCGAACGTTGGTACAAGAAAGTCGTTTCCCGGGTTGCGCCACTACATTCTATGTTATGTGAATTCTGAACTTCATCCGTGATCAACGAATTCCCTTAGTAACTTTGTTCCTGGCCAAAGTGTACAGCTTTCTGGCTCTTGATGCCCCAAGAATGTTGAGGATGTTCCAGCACTTTTGCTTGCAGCCAAGAAACCCATAAATCCTCGAGTTTATCCATGGGAGCAGGATTTTAGAAATTTTTGGGCGGACCATATGATGAAGGGTTTAGTTTCCCGTGGTGTAAAGTTGGCTGGATTGACTCCATGTAGCTTTTAAGCGAAATTCCGCAGAAATGATTGCACTAATGCTGGCCATTCATAGGTTTGGTCAGGCTGGGCATCTGAACCTATATATTGCAGTGACTGCGAACTTTGACGACAGCACATAGTGCCCAATTCCTCTAAGAGGTGGATATTACATGGGATTTGTATCTTCACTGTATGAAAAAACGGGACCAAAGTTGAAGAGGTGTGCCGAGAATAGTATTGCACAGGTTACCTGATGCACTTAACTAGAGTCAATGAATTGGAAGATTGACGATGATGTTGTGGGATATACACAGTTGACTGATGAATCACTGAGGCCTCTTCGACATTTTCGTATGAGGAAAACTCGCAGGGCATTGTGATTAGGTTTCTCTTGCCAGTTTATCTCTAGCCTCACTTTAGGAGTTCGTATGATCTACTTTCGTTCCAGAGACCTCCAATACTAGTCAAAAATGGTCACTCCCTAAGGTAGATACCGTTTTGTCCCCTCTGTGATTTAGTTGGTTGTCGCATGTGCTATATACACACAGATTGACTGGAAGTCGCCGAAATTGAAACCAACATTTCAAGTCAGTGGCTGTAGGGTTAGAAGTTTTTTATTCCTCAAATCTGGATTCAGTTTACGTCGAAATCTCGGAATAATCTCATGGGACAACCTTTTGACCCTCGAGGCCAACCGCCGACCAATCAGAACAGTTCATTGTCCGCTGACCTGGCAAACTTTTGTTGTGTTAAAAATGTATAGGTACGATACGCTTTCTACTAACGAAACAGCCTAGTACCAGTTTTCATATATTCTGCCGTTACTGATAGGACCTGTGTACTGAAAAGTGTTGAAGGTTAACTTCACTGTTTCCAATTTCGGGTGTCAGCTGTGATTCCGTGACGGCGATGAATTCTAGGTTTTCCACGTTAACAGCTTCCTTGTGACCTCAAGAAGGCTCACCAAAGTGATTAACCATGAAGCCGGCTTTTTAGCAACTGTATACAGTTAATGAATGGTTATGCCTGCTACTGTTGTAAAGAGGTAACTTGTCTAAGTTTGGTGTGGTTAGACTGAGACTGTGTTGGCTTTAGAGCGGCGGCACTTTTCCATCTTTCAACGAAAAGCGGTCTCATGTGGCCGGTTCTCCTCCATTTGACGCCACGTACCAGCGTCCTCTTTTTAAATCTTACTGGGCTGGACTTATCCGGCATGTCGGTTGAAATTTCGCTCGGCAAATTTTTTTGTCAATAATTTTTAATAAAATTTTGTTCCATGTTTTCTGGATTGATAGGAATTCTCATTTCCTGGCTAGTTATGTTGGTGTCCGCGTCATTTAATCTGGCTGCGACACACTTAGCATATTGGTTGTAATGATTAGTGTTTCATGCTGAATGCGTCAAAACATCTCTACAATAAAGAAGATGGGGTAGTTGGGGGGTAATGTCATCTACACAAATAGTTTATTTCTTGTAGAAGCTGCAGCTTTCGACATAGTGTCATTCAATGAAGACTACGTCAAAATGTGGCTATTTTCGTGGGAAGAACAGTACTATTTTACAAAAGAATGCTATCAGTACATGGTAATCACCTATAAATGCCAACAGAACGTAAAACCAATGTGTAAACGAACGGCTACGGAACTGCAATCCAACATAACCGACTAACATGGACGAAAATGACCTTTGAGCGTCTCACCCTATCAATGACCTTGAGCATGCGGGATAATTTTAGCCATCTTACTGGGGATATGACTGTTTATTACCCAACTGTGCTGTAGATAGGGCTAAATTCGTAGTGTCGGTGACTTATACAGCGACCTATGATTTATGTATATGACACTTCCCATATCTTTTTATTATAAGGTCTTCTTTTAAAGGCACCAGGAGCATTGCGTCTTGAGCTTGCGATTGGTTTCTCTCCAAGGAATCCTAGCGACTTATAAATGAATGATTCTTGTGGTATCGTTAGTATGCAAGTTCTGCCTGTCTTCCCCCTTCTATTGGGATCCTTTACAGCTCAAGAGCTTGACTGCCCCATTAAGCATCGTGGTAGCAATCTTGGTGTAGTGTTTCCTCATGGCGCAACAGTCTTCGCTGACTGAGTGTCCGAGGCGTTTGCATGACTCTTATTTTCTGCAGACCCTAGGTTGGTGAAGTTGTTATATTGTATATCATCCTATGCTGGGTAACGAAACACTGTCCTGTCACATAATTCTTCTTTGTAGTTCTGTTTTCAGAACGTATTTATATATAAAAGATGACAGTTATGATCTAAAGTTAAAAATGTTGGATTGGTGCAATAGAAAAAAACAGATTTTCACTAGACTAACTGAGAACCGAAACTACTATTAGCTGACCTTCATAATAAAGTAGTAAAGATACATCTTGAAATCATTTTACTATGATATAAATCACCTTATAGACTAGTTATGTAGCGCAAAGCTATTGAATTTTGTACAGTTTCGTTTTATTTTTCTAGACTACAATCAGGCTTAATTGTCCTTGTCCTCATTTTCGAAAGTATGGTGAGTTCATGCGCTTCGTCTGTTTTTTTGGTTTTTAAACTTAATATGTATTCACATCTCTCTATGGGTTCTTAGTCTTTTACCAAGTCTATATGTCAATATGTGAAATAGTACGTTTCTTCATGTGTTATGTGCAAATAAAAACTTCATGAATAAATTAAGCAGTTCTAGCACAGGTGACTGGTCGTAGCAGTGTTTCCCTTCATCTGTCTGAACGTTTTGCTACATACAGATTAAAAATTACCTCTTGGGTGTCTTTAAGTCCCCTCATTGGCATTGTATGTTTATCTGATATTAGGTGATGGTGGAATGTGGAGCTCGTATGTTCCCGGGAAATGTAACATCTCAGGCTTTGTACTCCTGACTGAACAGGTGCCCCGTGAAAAAAATGAACACTTAGCTGCCTGAATTGCAGTAGATCCTGGCAGTTTACGTCTTTGCAGGGTAACAAGAAGTCAACTATTTTCAAATATGGTGACATGTGTTGGACTTCAAAGGACAACTCATATAGTCTAATATTTTCTAAGCCTGCAGCCATTAATTTCTTGACATAACTTGACTTTATACTCACCTTCTGTTGGGCTCAGTCGGGGACATATTTCTGACGGCTCGTTTATTATGCGGTTGTTTCAAAAACTTGTCAGGATTTTATAAGTTCTAATGATGATGAACTGTTTTAAATCCATTCATTGTTTAATTTCCTTCTGTATTTTGGAGTCGCTATTATTTTTTGCTTGTCTCGTTTTATTTCCAGAAATACTCAGTGCCCTTCTGTCTCCTCTTCAAACTAATGTAGTCTGTTTGACGAAGTAATTCAGTCCAATTCCACAGCTATTATATGGATTTAACATAACATGACATTATTCACAATGTGGATTTATTCAAACATTCTTTCTAACAACAGAAATCTGATACTTCATCCACATAATTTTCACACATTCCTACATGTCATTTTATGTTTGTTGTTGGTCCCTGGATTGAGATGTTCCCAAGGTAAGTATTTTTGTTTATTTTACTATTACAAACATTTGTTCCACCAGTCATAAATACTTTTCTGTTAAGGTTCTTAACTTTGTTTCTGATAAACTAAAATACCATATTTATGAGCCTCAGGATCTTGGAATCGAGTAATTACTGTATGAATTACTTTTCAGGTTAAGTCGCCATTCCGTTTGACTCAGTTTTACCTGTAGGGTTGGGAAATGAAGTCTAACTGTATAGGCTGTTTAAGTTTATCATGACTTTTCCTTTATAAAAAAAATAAATGGAATTGATTTAGAGATCTCCAAGTCGCCAACTTTACTAACTTTGTGTTATTCCCTATTACTCATGAGTCTAGACTTAAATGTTGTCATGAAAGGCAGTTACCAAACTTGAGTGTTGAGATCGCGATCAATTTTGTGCCACTGGTTAGGTAATTTGAATAAGTTTGTGATCATAAGCTCTTCAAAAGCCATTAATTTCACCTATCATCTGTTTGTTGCCCGTAGGGTGGCATCGGAAAATAGGTATCGTAGATATAATGATTTTACAACAGTCTGCTTCGTTAGTAAACTTTTTATTGTCAAAATGAGGCTAGATGTATAAATTCTCGTGGCGTGAGGTGTGGGGTTGTGTTAATATACTTAGTGCAAGTGATAGCAGTCAACCTCCTAAGCACAATGTCCAGTTTTATTGTAGATAGCCACTATAAATCAAATTAAATTAGAAAAATTACTTTCGTAGGTCAACAAGTTCATACTGCTTATTACACCCACACGCTTCCACTAAGACAGGGACTTACTCCTCGTTAGTGTATACTAATGAAACCCCATAAATGAATACAACTACGTTTAAAAATTTATCAACTTCGTGTATACTTCATCTGTTGCATTTGTTGCCAGGTGGTTACTCTAAACGTCTAAGAAATGTATATCACATCTGCCTTGACTTTATGATACGGAATAATGACTCATATAAACCAGTAGCATGCATATGCTACGATGTATTTCTGAAGTCAAAGATAGTATTTTCGTCACTGCTGTTTCTGTGACGTCATCACCTAGGTTATCAGTTTTGAGCTGATGAATCATAGGTTCAATCTACACTCCGTTTACCGCTGTTGGGGAAATCGTGTTTTATCATCAACTCTCACACCATAGATATGACTCAATGCTGTATGCAAATGTGCATGTAGCTGTTGGTTAGTACTTCACTCATGCAGTGATTATATTACAATGAATAGGATATCTTTACAGATTCATTTTGTCATTTTGGATCATACTGTAGATGTGTTTAGAGTTGCAACATTTGGTAGTTTTATTTCAGACTCTCATCTACCTATTTTTATAAGCACATCAAGTAAAAGTACATATATTGACAGTGGTTACAACCTTACAATGCAAACGCACAACCATCTAGAGAATATGGTTGAGAAAAACACTCATCCTAAATCACTGATTCGCTAAACTGCAGATATTTTCCGTCTTTTGTCTAACTCTTGGGCTGAAGTTTCGTTAGATCTGCGGATTAAAAGTATTCATGTCGAGTATCTTTTGATTATAGTCCGACAAAAATAGATTTATTTTTCCTTCACGTTCCCAGTGAAACATAGGGCCTCAAGCTAGTGGTTTGAAGTTTCTGTAGCAGTTTTTAATTTTTACAGGATGGGATTGCTAGCCTAATGCCCAACATTTCCTCTTTACCAGCATTATTTCTGGCTTAGCGAGGTAAAGGAGTGCGTCTGTGGCCGGGGATCGAACCCCGGACCATGTGCATGGTCGGCGAGCGTCCTAACCGCTATGCCACCGACAAAAATAGATACTTTACTTAAATTCACCTTCGTAAAAATAACTATGAATTACATGTAATCAGTAAAGTGTGTTAAAATTCATTGTCAATTTTCTCAGGATAATGAATTATCCTGTAGTTCTAAATAATTAAGAATACTTCTTGTTGGGCGTGTTTAACCAGCTTAAAAAGTTTTAAGTGCAACCAGCACGTGTTAGCTTCCGCTGTGTTTATTATGTGGAATCTGTTTCATTACGGAGCTCCCCAATTTCGACAATTTAGGTTGGAAATAAAATATGTAGGTAGAGTTTGCAACTGAAATGTTCTGGTGACTTAAGCATCACTAAATCTTATTTTTCAAAATCTTAATTAAGTTTAAACTATGGAAAATATTTTAGACTTTAGACTAATCACTTATATTAATTGTTATTCATACAAATAAACTTGAATTGCATTAATACAATGTACAATGTAATTCTTGTCTAACATGCTTCAATCTGTTGTACTTTGATCTCCTATTCGTATTCGGATATTGGATAAATAAGTAGTTGAAACATGCTTATGTGTAGATAATTTTGCGTGCACATGTATTTTTGCTGTGTTAAAACATTTATGGTTTTTTTTTACAGAGAATCAATTTATTTGTATTTTTTAGTTAAATTTGTGTAATGCTTTTCATTCATTTAAAAAAAATGACTATATTAAATTATAAACGTACTTGGTATAGAAACATGCAAATGTTTTAACAGAGAGTACCTTAAATAAGTTATAAAATAATATTTTTGCTATTTTGGTTAACTGAATAAATTTACAGGTAGTTAGTAGTCTGTAGAGTTTAAATTATTTTTCTATTAAGTAACTGAATGCATTTGATGGTCGCACTCCTAAGCTTTTCAGTTACTAGTGACGTAACTCAAAGTTATAGTAGAGATTATAAATAACCTACCATCTTGTTCTACAAAAGATGTGAAAATCCACAAGTTTTATTATCAAATAAAAAAAATTCAGAAAATCTTTCGCTATTTGCGTATATAAAGAATAAAAACTAGTGAGTTCGATTGCTCGGGATCTTTCTAAAAAGAGCCTTTATCACAAATTTCGTTGCTTCACCTAACCAGTATTAACACCTATAGTCTGGTGAATTTTATAAAATCCCTGAAGTCTTCCAGTTGTTTGTGGACTGTTTTAGAGATCTAATCTATAGATACTGCTCACATTGAACAAATTAATGCATCCTTATTTGTGCATTCGGTCGGCTGTTTTTTCAGTCCAACAAACCTGTGATTCGAAATTTGGGAAAGCCAAAAACACTTCATTTTCGCCATCCTGTTCACTTGCTTGATATTTGTTATATGTATCTAGAAAGTGATAAACTGAATGTCTTTTCAAGGTGAAAATTGAAATCGTCCATGCTGTGTGTTAATACAAGTAGATTTCGAAGAATGATTAGTATTTTCTGGTTCAAGTTGTATGGTAAATAATTTAATTGACCTAGAATTTCTACATACAACATAATTTGACATATTTGTTATTATTGAGGTTGACATGTTTTCATTTTGAGACAAATGTGTTGTTTCACTGATTGCCATGTTTTTGTTGTACGAAATCTTATAGTATGAAGAAGAATACTTTTTCTGATATACTTTTGTTTTCAATATAATTCATAATACCTATGTGTTGGCCTTATGTAGAAGTCCTGTTTGATTTTTACATAAACTAAATCAACGAAATTTTAGGAAAAAACCCTTTTATGCTGGCAAAAGTGCTCTTTGTCTAAATGTAATTGTAAATTCCACAGTAGATTTGCTTGATGTGGATAACTTTCAAGCGACCAATGTACTTAGCTTGATTTTCTGAACATTCGTTGCGTTAAGGTTGCAAAGGATTGTTTGTCTTATGTTGATACATAACATAGTTTTCATATTACTCATACTTATGATATATATCGGCCGAATTGATTAGCACCACTTTGGGATATACGCCCCGTGAAGTGATACGTTCGAGTTAAGGGTCGTGGCACTATTGAAACATCGTTTCAAGACGCCCATGTGGTTGATCATTTTGGGTCATGCATTTCAGTAGGGAAATACAAAGTATAAATAAATATCAAAGTATACAATTCATATTAATTTGTTCATTAAATATCACACACTAAAACAGTATTATTTACTAGATGACGTTTCGAACACAATCTATTGTTCATAATCATATAAATTATCATCTCACAACTTCGAAACTTTCGTTGAAAAAGAGACGGCTCGCGTTCCTCATTAGTCTGGTAGGTAGTGCTTCAGAGTGTGAAAGAATGACTGGTGGGTTTAAGTCTCAGGATGTAGGAACATCCAGCAGACGAGTACTAAATAGTACCAAACGCAAGTCCTGGATTCTATTACAAATCACAAACAAACAAGGGTGGATAAATTTCGTCTATGGATGTGTTCTTTTATCCTCATATTTACGTAAGGTACAATTAAGAAAGTTCAGTGTAGTCTCTGTTCATCATGTATCATGATGGAGTAAAAAAAGCTCCGGAGTTGCTCATTCAGTTGACACTAATAATCAGGTAAACATGAGAGTGTGTTTTACAATCACCCAACATATTTTTATCCAAACTGCTGCAAATATTAGATACCTGTTAATTTCGTACAATAGAAACCATTTCAATTCTTCGTAGAGAAAGAGAGAGAGTCTGTGCATTCAGAAGAAATTTACGTATCTTTTGGATACGAATTTGGCTTGTCTCCTAAGTTTACATCTTACCCAATCAGTTTATGTGTATACATTACCTTTTCACTTGTTTCAATTAATTACCTATCATCCTACTGTTTTTATATAATTATTATTAACACTTGTTCAGTCAACAAAATCCTTCACTTCTTACTGCCTGTTACTATTCAAGCTATCAAGGAATAGTCTTCTATGCCATTTCAGACCTGGAAAGAATCTAATTTTAGCAGATATCCCTTCAAAACTGCTCCAGTGATCCTAAATATCTATTTAAAGTGTGGTTCAAGATTCACTGAATTGAAAGACACTGGCTATATGAATGAATACATCAGAGATAAAATAAGTCGACAGATTATTGAAGTTTGACTTCCGGAAACTGACAAACGCAATTTATAACAATAGTTATCTTTTATGTAATGTTCGTGTGTATTGGCAGAGTTTTCGTATTCACTAGTCTACAAATCCAGCATTCACCCATTATCCAACATATTCCAAGGTCTATTCCCTCCATCACGTGATAAATGTAGCTCATTTCTAAATATACGAATATGTACCCATATGGAAAGTTTTTGAATGAGAAACTAAGATCAGTGGTATTCTTCGAGTGCATAAAAAACATCAATTTTCGATATGACGGTCGCTTGATCTTTGCTCTTAACAACTAGTAGTATAGAATTTTATGAATATAGATAAGATCCCTTTTACGTTACTGAGACATATCACTCTCATCTTCATGTACTCAGTAGTTACATAAGCTTCTTGGAGTTGTGGAATATCACACGAAACTAATCTGATTATAATTTGTCTCTATGTAAATAAAACTATGGTCATCTTATTACCATGTTGGAAACAATTTGTTCAGTGCTAAATTGACTTCTACTGACAGACAGGTTACGTAGTCTTTTCAAACACGGTGTTAAAAAGTACACGTTGAAGTTTTATTTAATAAATTCTGATAACGTTTTTTGATTATTCAATGAATATCATCGGTATTAATCACAAACACAGTTGTTCATGATTGTTGAAGTGATATTATATTAGGAGAAAAGTCATTGTCTGCAGTTTCACTTTGTTTGTCAGTTTCTCAAGATATCAGATGGTTTTTGGCGTAACAAAATCCTGATATGCCTTCCAATGACCGTGTGTTCTACTCACAAAAGACATGTATCAAGACTTTTACTTCATGATCTTCCAGCGGTTAATTCGTGTTACGGAGTGTCAGTAACAAAATGGATCTAATTTCATGTTAATTTATTTATTGGATATATTACACGGTGATGGAACAGTTTTATTTCCTATGGATGATGTTTCGACAAAATTTATTGTTCATAAGCATATCAATTGTTATAAGGGTAGTAGAATTTTCCAGGTATCTGAGACTAGTGTTTAATCATTCCCAGTAGGAATTCTGTAGTTACAACTGATATGATTATGAACAATAAATTTCTTCCGAAACGTCATCCAACAAATAAAACTGTCTCGTCATTGTGTGATATAAGCAATAAGCAATTGAATGCGGAATAATTACACATTATCACGGTGTCCAATATTTACAGTTCAAAGAATTGGAAAATTTTGTCGTTTTCCGTCACCAGTAGTAGTAGTAGTAGTACTAGTACACAGTAGTTTATAGCTTTGCGATACTTTGTTCAGAAATCACTAACATAACAAACCACATTTTCATAATTTTTCAAGTCATTCAAGTGTGCCTCTGGCTTTGCTTTATATAGAACGGTTAATCTCCCTTCTCTGCCAAGTAAACTTGGTTATATCATAACGATTGATGAATAGCAATTGATTTACTTTTAGAGTAAAGAAAACGACTTTCTCTTTCTAAAGTAGGACTACTATATCTAAAGAAACTTATTAAGATTTCTGGACCAATATTGTATTGATATTTTACATCCATTTTCAGTAGTATTGTGTGTGTGTGTGTGTCCGTTTATATCCACTTTATTTTGGTCTTATTAAGTTTAACTTTCAGCTTTAGATGTGTAGATATACACTACGGTTTTCATGTACTTCTTTTTTAAACCAAACAACACTTTAACATGTGAAACTTTTTTTATCTGATGTATCATTCTTAACTGAGTTAATCATCATATTATTTGTTCATTCTGACACCTTATAGTTCTTTAAATAGTGTTGTTTTTCATCATGTATGACTTACACACTGTAGACCACACAAAAAAACACGCGTAACAGATATCGGTTAGTTTTTATCATACTAATCAAACAGTTTTATTATTGTTATTGTAAGTTGTATCAGTATCATTATTGTTACTACTATCATTATTATCCTTTTCTGTACAGCTACACATTTAACCTGTCTTAATCAACCTTAAGTATAGTTATAGATTTCATTTTGTTAGTCTAATCATGGCATATGTACAAGTAAAGTTGTAAACTTTAATCTCCGTTGTTTTGACATTAAATGTTTTCAAAGAAGTTACATTATTCTGCGATAGTAACAGTAATCGTCTTGTCTACAAAAGAGGAAAAAAACCAATATAGATTTGTACTCAGATGGTTGATCTGCATCAGCCAACTCTTATCAGATTACAAAACTCCGAAGTGATTAGCCTCCAATGTATTTTAATGCGTTGTTTACGAAAACATTTCCAAGAATTTTCTCAGGATATATTATATAAGTTCTAAAATTCAATAATATATACTTAAGGGATCAAGTATTATTATTGTTCCTTTAGGTTCCGAGTGGAACATAGGGCTTCCCACACGATCTCCTCCATGTCATCCTAGGATGACCCACTCGTCGTTTCCTATTTGGGTTCCACTTGAGAGCCTGGTGCGCGATGTCATGCAACTTCCTCCTTAGCGTATGCCCAATAAGGGATTAAGTATACCGCTCTATATTTAATAATTTGAAGAAAAAGCATTAATTCACTGTTTACATACTGTGTTAGAGAAAGATGCCTACAAACTATAAATCAAAAAGGATACAATATCGGTTGACTTAATGCATCTAACCGCCTATTTGTAACAAATGACCAAATCAAGACATTAGTATGTATATCATAGCAAATACAAATGGGTAGATATCTTAAGTACACAGTTCCACTGTACCTCAACTCAATGTTCCTAGCTTTATTGGAAAACTGACTAAGTCTTCAATTCATTCATTCAGCCAGTTAGATCACTTTATGTAGTCGGTTATCAATGAGTCGATCTCTAACTCTAATGTTATTCATCTGATGAAGTTTGTGGAAATATGTGGTATCATTCTTGCTCCTATGTTCAGTATGCAAATATATATATATATATATATATATATATATATATATATATAAGTGCGCTAACCCTTACTAGGATGAAAGCATTGTATTCAATTAATATATATGAGTTTGGATTACGGTTGAGTACTCGTGAGTTGTCTGCTCTTGAAATACTTTTGGTTTTTTAAACATCACATATTCTGTATGGCCTATTCCTTAGTCTGAAAGCCTTCTGATATTCAAATCTTTTTATAATATGAATCTTCCCTTATATCAAATTACTAGTTTTCTTTGCTTTTAATACTCTTATTCCGTTGTATTCGGCTAAAATCAAGTGAATTCTTTTACTTGTATTGGGAATTAATAAATATTCTGATCAGAATGATTAAAACAAATCCATCAACTATGCATACACCCTTTCCTCAGATTTAACTAAGCCTGTCATAATTTTGTTTCCCCCTTAAATGAAGTCGGATAAACTATTTCATTCAAGGGTGGAAAAAGAGGATTATTTTCGTTTCTACTGCAGTCAAAATATCTATTTTAAAAAAAGCAACAAAGTAAATTTCTTTGTGAATGTGTCACTCATCTTTTAAACTGATATACACTTATATATGCCAAAGAGAGAAGTGTTTTATCCATTCTACTCACTATTCTATAGTACCTTTATTACTTCTTTTTCACTTTATTGATGATGATGATTGTGCAAATTCTTAATCCTTTCTTTGCATTACACAGACAAACATATTAATACCTTTTAATCTACACAAAAATAAGCGCATAAGTTGATTCATTCAAGCATATTTGAGTAGACGAAATTCTTTTCAAAGAAAGATCTGATATGTGTTTGTCTTTGAACATTGAAGTAAAATAAGTAATTCTCAACTCTTGGATTCATTTCTGTCTGGTGCATTTATTCATCTATCTGTAAAGAATATTTTAGACGAAGTTAACTGTCTCATTACCCCACGGTTACTTTTGATCAATGGATGATAAATCCCAGAACTGAAATGATGGAATTATTCTTGATATAATTGAAATAATTTTCCGTTATCTATAGTCTACTTATATGATTTATTATCTTAATGGATGTATGTCTGTGTATACGCGGTGGTTGTCGTACGCGCAACAGCCGTCCACTTTGCATATGCGCATATATATAGGTAGGTAGAAAAAGGGATTATATTTCAACCGTATAAATAAAGCTTATATAAGTACAGAAAGTTATCCTTTATGCCATTTAAAATCAAATTATAGCCATTTTGAAAAAAAAAAAACAGACAAACAGGAAATAAAGTTTATATAATGGAAGTTTACTTTTTTTTCTACTGAATTTTCAGCCACAAAAGTTTAAAAGTAAATTGCATTTAAATTTCCGTATATTTTTTGACAGGTCATTAAAAGTTTGCAAAATTAAAGATTTTAGTTTTTGAAAGTTTTTATAAGAGGATAATAATTTAGTATCTAAACCGAAAAAGCCATTCACACTCTCAACTCTAAAATGCAACTTTGCCAATTTAGTATAGGGTTTGTTTAGTGTGATTTTATTCTATTATTTTAACAACAGGTGAGGTCATACCACCCGAAATCTGAGTTCAGAGTAAGCAGAAGAAGAAATAAATCTGGAAATGTGATTTAGTATTGTGATTTCCAGTCATAAATATACACTTCTTAGCAAAAAGATCACCCTTGCTCCGTATACATTAGCTAGAAATTCATTAACATTTAAGTTTATGAGCCAAGAATCTTTCAATAAAGTCTGCGGCTATTTGCTTATCGCTGTATTTATGACTGAATATTTTCTCCTAAGGACAATACAAATGGAGTTAGTTTAATAATGCGTCATACAAAATGTTAGTTGAAGGTTGAATATTCATGAATAATCTCCATCCAGACATTAACGAAAACAAAACACACAGTTCAGCGAAGAGGTTCTTTTTGGTGAATTCATTTTCTCTATCTGTCCAATCGCATTTATATGCATTTTTTTCATGTGAGAGGGTAGTTGAATAATTGAAAACTTCCGTTTGCTGAATGAAAGTTTATTAGCTTCTATCTTTATTACTAACTAGAATGACGAGTTTTACTAAAAGCTCACTATGATCAAGTAAATGATATGTGTCAATCGTTTTAAAGGCTTCATTCAACGTTGTTGTAAAAGTTAGTTAAAGTAGCGCTTCCGTGGGAACTTTACGCATGAATCCTTTAGTTACATAACAAATATGATCTAAATTAGATATACCTAATGATCTTGTAATGCCTGTTCTATAATTTTGCATATAAATGAACATCTTTATTCATTAACCGCTACAAAAATTTAAATCATAATGTTTTACAACTAACGTTAATGTATCGGCATCTGGTATGTTGTTGGTTCAGTGATAGAATGCTTGGCAACCACGCACGTGATCAAGGGGTTCGATTACTGGCCGATACACTCGTCACCCTCATCTGGTTTACTAGCCGATAGTAAGCCCCGTAGGGCTCGGAAATATCAACCCCATCCCGTAAAAACAATACGGTTACTGAAACTTCAAGGCTTCAAGCCAAAAGCCCTGTGTTCCACTCGGAACGTATCGAATGAGAACAAGATCTTATTTGGTTCCATGCATTATTGCCACATTACTCACTATTTTTATAGGTATTCGTGTGTAGTTAACCTTTAATCGTCTACTGTTACTTTGCTCTCAGAGTTTCCCTAATTCTCTGTTGACATGTAAATGATATCGTTTTATAAAGAGGTACTGATGGGATTTTTAGTGTTAAGCTCTGTTTTCTAACTTCACTCAGCAGTCACATTAATTTATGTGTCGACTGAACACTTTTCCTTTTATCAACTGGAAATAATGTGACAATTTATATATGAAGAGTAGAATTGACTATTTGTGACTTTAGAAGTGTACTAATAAAAAGTACTGTCTGTAAATGGCATGTTGTGATGTTGTTAGCTTATTATAGCAAAGTGATGGTTTTCTGTCATTGAAAATTTAATCTGAAAAATATTTGCATAAAATTAATTTTTAGTATAATTGTATAACGTGCGTCGGTGGCACAGCGATAGGATGCTCTTCGACCACGCATGTGGTTCGGGGTTCGATCCCCTACCGACGCACTCCTTTACCTCGCTAAGCCAGTAATAAAACTCGTTAAGAAGGAAGGTTGGGCATGTGGCTAGCAACACCACCACTGCTACCGAAACTTCAAAGCTCTAGCTCGAAGCTCTTTGTTCCACTAGGAACGTAAAGGAATAAAAGAAGAAAGAACATTGTATGACAGTCAATTGCTGGAAATTAAATTGCCTAAATGGTTTGTTGGCCTAATTTGGTGGAGATACTCTACATTTTGATTGCAAGCGTTTATGTTTCATCTGAACTCTGTTGAAATGTTGGTAGTATAAGGAAGAAAGAAATAATTAGAGGGTGATATTTCCTACTAAAACGGATTATTTTTTGTAAAAGTGGTTCTTCTTTTATGAAGACCATATCGGTTACATTGGTTATTAAGTTTTTTTCGTGATTAATTAATTGGATGTTCTGGTCACTTTCATTCAGTATTTTTAATAATAACAATAATAGTAATAGCTTTTTTCTGAGAAATATGTTTATACACAATACAGAATTTCCATCAACTTTCTTATTTGCAAGGCATTTACTCCTTGTGCAGAATCTTCGAGTAATATATAACATAATCGTCAAATTAGGATACATAGATATCGGGTGTGCGCCGGCAGGGGTTCGAACCCCGGACCATGTGCATGGTCGGCGAGAGTCCTAACCACTGTGCCACCGACGCACACAATCAAACGATAATATATATCAACTGAAACTATATGGTTTTATTCGAGGCATACTCCAATAATTCACAATGTTTCTCCTCCATTTTTGTCAGAAAATTCGTAGCAATAGGTTGAAAACTATTTGAAAATCTGCCTAAGTATACATTAGCGATTCTCAGACATAAATGTCTGATTAAAACAATATGGGATGGAGTAGACACCAATGCATTTGGATGGATGGAAAATTTAGTTAGCCCAGCGATTCAAGCAGACTGCCAAGAAAATTCATATACAAAAAGCAAAGTACAATTTTAAAAATATTAGCAAAATAAAAGTAATCTGCTCCTCTTGGTGAGAACACTGGAAAATATTTTCTTCTCAGATATTCTGTATTTTCTTAAATCACCATTTACAATAGATAACTTTAAGTTGAAACCTTCAGAAACTGAGACAGTTGTCATTTCTAGCCTGCAGGGCATAAATAATCTGACAAGCAATTTACATATATATTCGTTGGCTAACCATGCAGTTGACTATGTTGTTCTGGATGAGGTATGATGCATCATGCTTATGCTCTCCCCGATCTATACATTTAACTAGAAACACGCATAAAATAGTAAAGCAACATTCACATTGCCAAATGATGAGTATAGTAAGAAAATCACTAAGATCATACGCTTTATGCTAAGATACTTTTAAAAGAAAAGATCGCGTAGAGATCTAACAAAATATATTAATGTTTTAGTTTACTTAGACATTGTTCTAATTGTTGTTTTTCTCCATATTTTTTCCTGAATAAGTGTTTTCCCAACTTAGTATCCGGAATTGTAATGAATCTCGCTTTATCGTGATGTTCTTTGCAGAATATCTTTTATTTCTCTTTGCTTTGGCATAGTTTATCTTTTAAAAAAAGTGACATTTTAGAAAGTCAGATAGTTGCGTAAACTTTAGAAAAAAATATATAAAAACAGATGCGATCAGACATTTTTTAAAGGAATGTGCAGGCATTTTATTTAGCTTTCATGTTTATCTTTTAGAGAGAATGGCATGATCATTAATTGAATGACATTCAGCGATACTTGATTTTTTAACATTTGTTTGTAGATTTAAACTATACTTTATCTACTTTGAGTTTGTCAGTGGAACAGACACTGAGACTCCAAAAAAATAGATTTCCTTACTTAATCTTTAAATAACTTAATCGGTTGTACATTTCCGGGAAAAAGGTTAAGGTGATTCGACAGAAAGCACGATGTATAACGTAGTTGTAACTTTACTACACCTTGTGATCGGTCGCATCTACGGGTTAATTTCGATCAGTTGAATTCCTAAGTATAGTCCTAACATTCCTCCCTCCCCATGGTCAGTGGAAATACAAATGATCAATTACTAAAAATCTTTTCTGTCCATGATATCAGATTGGTAATCAAAAAAACATGAGAGTATTGCTTGACAGTCTTT
Source organism: Trichobilharzia szidati (assembly GCA_944472155.2). Classification (NCBI taxonomy): domain Eukaryota; kingdom Metazoa; phylum Platyhelminthes; class Trematoda; order Strigeidida; family Schistosomatidae; genus Trichobilharzia; species Trichobilharzia szidati. The sequence goes on from OX235271.1 coordinate 113,394,693, forward strand.
CAGATGCTTGTAGACTACTTTAATGCGATCAGATTCTGAATGCGTGTCTACATTCGACTTTCATCAATGACGTATCTACCTTGAAAATGAAATAACAGTAGCAGTATATTAAGTTCACCGCCAGTGATATCTTCCCTTCTTCTTAACAAATATATTGTAGTACTATTTTATCTTTATGTGACATTATATGCACTCAGCCGTCATATTTTAATTCAATGTATGTTTGAAAGGAAAAACTCGTATTGTCAAGAATGATTGCGTTTATGTTCTAAATCGTCATGTTGCTCCTCGATAAAATCAGTGAATGAATCATCATTCGTGTAATTAGTTTGGAAAATTATTTACTGTGTCTTAAAAGGAATTCATAAAGGCGACAGACTTGTAAAAGACCTTTTTGTTTTGGTGATTTCTAATAAAAAGTCATAAGTTGACATATATATAGAAAGAGAAAGACGTATGATTGGTTCTGTGCAATGTATTTCTATGGAATACATACATGGTTTATTTTTAGTTGTAATCCATCCCCATTGTTTATGTTCATTTATCTGTTGTTAAATTAACTTTCGTCGCTTACATTCATTACTGTCTGCTTTCATTGTAAACTGCTGTGTCTTTTCATCAGTAATAAGCATTAATAAATTACTACTCACTTTTAAAGTGTCTTCTTCTGAGAATAATTACCTGTCCATTGATTTTCTTGTTATATCAAATCTTACCATGAATTAGTTCTTCATCTTTCATCTAACTTATGTAGGCCATCGCATTGGTTATTCTTTAACTGCATTATTAATCGCAACAATTTTACCAACTACAAGTATTCTACATATGTGTGTAGCGTTGTCCCTTCATTAGGCATTTTCTACAGGTGAATCACAATGCACCTACAAATAACTTTGTGGTTGCATAGGTATATATATAGTTTGATTTGGTTGAACTGGACTTTATCCTATAAACATTTTGTTTCGATTGGAAGTTTTTACTCCTCTTCGCATTGTTTACATTTGAAATTATTCACTGTTATATTGAGAAATCACACACAATACAAATTGATGCTTCGATCAACTTTCTTGCACGCCAATATACACATATATGTATATAGATAGGTATTTTGTATACATATATATGAATGTATATATATCGATTAGATTTCAGTGAATCTTTTCTTGGTGTATTATTCTAGTTTAAATTTTATTTATCTCATAGGGTCGACACATCAAATTTGTCATTTGTTTGTATTTCATATATTTTCATGATTTTACCAGACAAAATTATACAATAAATAGTATTAATATAAGGTAGTTAGATACTTCAGATGATTTGAACGTCGTCATACTTATGGATTTCAGTTCTGTTTTCAATTTTTGTGTATTTCATATCTCTGACCTGATTATACTTATGTTAATCTGAAATTAATTTGTGATTTTGGCTTGTGAATTTCGTCAGTTTGACTATTTCTGATTGCGTAATAATAATACTAGAAATTAGTGTCAGTCATTCAGGTTATTATGTCATTATAGAGTTTCAGTCCTTTGTGTTTTTTTATTCCTTCACGTTCCCAGTGGAACATAGGGCTTCAAGTTAGAGGCTTGAAGTTTCTGTAGCAGTTTTTATTTTTACAGGATGGGGTTGCTAGCCACATGCCCAACCTTCCCTCTTCACCAGGTTTTAGTTCTGGCTTAGCGAGGTAAAGGAGTGCGCCGGCCGGGGATCGAACCCCGAACCGTGTGAATGGTCGGCGAGCGTCCTAACCGCTGTGCCACCGACGCACTTTGTGTGTGAACAGCAGAAAAGGGGAAAATCATTGATGTACCTGCTCATTGGGTAGACTCAGTATACACTGAAACATTGTAATATGTTTTGTATACTTATATATACCGATGAAACCAGACAACATCCTTTTCTCACTGTATCGCTTGTTTGTGGATTATTGTTAAAGTCTACTGCATAGTTTCAAGTGAATAACTAAGCCATTAGAGAAGGTTAGTAGTTAATAGTAATTGAGATATTCAGGGTCCTTCTTTGCCCTCATCCCATTTCAGTGTTGCTCTTTCTGATTTATCTAGGCAGTTCTATTTCGCTATTTTCTTATGAAGTAAGCTTTATGATGCCTGCTCTTTCCTGCATGGTTTTCAGGCATTTCATTTTTTTATTAGCAATTCCATTGTGCATAGAAAATTCTAAATATATATACTTGGATTTATCAGATAGTTTGACAATCATGGATTTACTATTTTGTCGCCACTTGACCACAAGTAATGTTTGGAAAGTTGAGAGCATATAACACAGTTGTTGACGTTAAATAAGAAAATATGCTACCTCTGAATATCAACCCTAATATCTCGGCACAAGTAAACTCATACTTATCGTTGCCACCACAGATTACGTGGTTAAAACTTAAAGGGACACGTGCGTTAGGAAAACTCCAGATAAATTATTCGTTGTTTACAGTTCAATAGGCACAATGCTTTCTGGCATAAATTAAATTCAGGTTTTCTTTGAGGGTTTATAGAACTGTTCATCTGATATGATAATGGTCAATTAATTGGGCTTCCAAAGCCTCAGGATGGTCGGGGGTGGGTGCCCTGCGCTGCGGGTTGGCCACCCCTCCGCACACCTCTTGAAATGCTCCCATATGACCGGGCGTCTTACATAGCCTCTCCTGAAGAAGTCCTACTCACTGCCTTCACGTGGCGGAGGTGTTTTTCACCAAAGTAAGAGGGCGAAAGCGGATGCCCGGCGCTCTTCACCGGGTTGACTGTCCATTGGATGACAGTCTAGGGGAGATGGCTAAACCCTGATTCCAAACCTCCAACGACTGGCGTATGAAGCTCACTGGAGCTCACCGGCAGACGTATGGACAAAGGGCTTGTTGGATGTCCTGGATGTCTGGCCCCATTGAAAAAGGCGTATGAACCGAACTCCGGTCACCGGCTGCCAATGGATAGTGGACTCCCTACTCCACTCCTACTGCCTTGTAGGTCACACTTGGTTGTGTAAAGGCTAGAGCTGCACTCTCAAACAAAAGGCCGAGCGATTCTGGGGACATCACTCGTACCAAATTCCCATGAAACTTCATGAACTCTCTTACATGGCTTGGTACAGTCAAGGCTGATATGGAGTGACTGGGGCTACAAACCGTCTACGGACTCCGTCTGTGGAACAAGAATTGGATAACCCTGTCGCAAAACCTCGCATCAGATCGCCGCGCCTGGGCAGCGGTGATTCGAGATGTTCATGAAGCCGGCTCATCCTCCCGTAGGAGATAGCCGAAGTAAAGTAAGTAAGTAATAAATTGTGCCTGAAAAGTCATCCAGTAAATAAAAATGGGCGATAGATCTAAGAAAATGATTTTTACGTGGAATTATACTTCAAAATTTAACACTCTGAAGAAATTCTACCTTTAAAGTCATATTCATATTTTTATTATTGTTCCCTTGGGTTCCTAGTGGAACATAGGGCTTCAACTGCACGTCTCCACTTGCTTCTGTCTTCTGCTGTATTTTCCACTTGCATCCATGTTAATCCATACTGTTTCAGCTCCTCTTCACACGATCTCCTCCATGTCACTCTTGGACGTCCCACTCGCCGCTTCCCTTTCGGGTTCCACTGAAGGGCCTGACGCGTGATGTCACCCAACGGCCTCCTCAGCGAGTGTCCAAACTAAATATCACTTGAAGAAACAATGGAGATTGTACAAACGCTTTACTTCATAGTTTGAGAATAGTTTACACCAACAGTCTTCAGAATCTCACTTTAATCACGTTATTATTTGATCTTTTGGTCCGAATCTAACGGCATACACTACCTAGGTCTCAGTCAGTTTACGAATAATTATATTCCCTGTCGCTCACTGCCATTTAAGGAAATAGGCTAGGAGTTTTCACTCATACTTAATGAAAGCCATCTTGATTACATTCAAATGATCAGATTTCTCTTTAAAAAGTTGAATAGTGAAAATGCCTCACAATTAACTATGCAACTCAATGGCTACTGAAATTGAGACAGCACATTACTTAATAGCCTGAAAGATAAAAAAGGACCTATGAGTGTGTTCTCATGATAGAGTAACTGTCTAACACTTGACGTTTGTCTTCCTTTTGATTACTGTCATTATGTATATCACTATTATATATTTGTATCTTGTTATTCTGTTCCTTTGTGTTCTTCCTGTATTTATGTCTAATGTATAATGTACCATGAAGATTATCTAAAATTCTCATATTTTAGCAATTGGTGATTCTTTTGGAAATAATATTATAATTATTATCTGTGATTGTTACTATTATTATTGTTGTTGTTGTTGCTCCATAGTATTGACGTATATACAAAGAAAAACCTGTTATCTTTTTCTCTTTGATATCTTGTTTTGTTTGCGTTGAAAATCCAAACATTGCTAACAATGACGCGCATATCCTTCGTCGACACTTACCTTGACTTTGTACTAACACACATAAAAGCAATACAGTTTTTTTTTTACTAAAAGATTGCTTCTGCTCATTTTCTTTTCCATTACTCTTAACACACCTGAAAAAAATAGTGATTTCTATTTCAAGCTCGCCCGATAGATCTTAGGTTTCTATCCCACCACGCTCCTACTACTCAGGTCGATCAATGGATTAGTAAAAGGGTGCTTCATAGGTTAAATATACCCTGTAGCATAATAAATAAGAGTGTATCGCGTGAGGTATACCATTTGATTGTTAATCCTCTTCGCCTGACTCTGTCAACCTCACTGGTCATATTACTATGGGAGAACTTGTAAATGAGCACTTGCGGGTGGGGGGGGGGGATGGTCGTTCTAGAGTACATCTAGTCGTTCCACATTATTTGGTAACTTTAGATTTCTTTTGACTTTATGATAATGTATAGGCTGAATTAATATTCTTGAACTAAGTATAATACACACAGTCTGAATCGCTGTGTTACCTGGTATTATATACATGTATTTTTCTTCTATGCATGTGTGTTCATGCATCAAAATGGATATAATAATTTACACACAATCTCTCTGATTCATTCTCTCGTGTGTCTGAATCTCCTTCTACATTTATCATTTACTATTTTAAAAACATTTTGACTTGTCTACTGCTTAACTTGTACACATTATTCTAATTTAATTCTATTGTAACTCTATTGTTTTCTTCCTTCAAGCCTACTTTGTGTTTCTTTTGTGTCTGTTACTTCTGTGTACATTCACATTTTGTACAGTAGATGTTATCACATTTGGCATCTAAAATTAATTTACTGTTCTCTAGTTTTTAAACCGAAACTTTATTATTACTGTTCATTTCTACATTTCTTTTTCTGCAAAATAACGTATTATTTTTGTTGCTGTTATATATACACCTGGCGAAATAATGAAGACTTGGGAATTGTAGTTACCATGTTTTGTGTAAACTTATCTTTCTGCATATAAATGTATCCTATGCTTTTAAAATTTAGTGATTATGACTAGTACTTTTGATCATGAACTGACAGTGAGTTAGAGAAGCATTGAAAAAACAGTGTACTGGGTAGCCATCTGGGACTCCTCAGCAGTACGCACCCACCGAGGTTTGAACCCCAGTACCTTCCGGTTATAAGGTGAGCTTGTAGACCATTCAGCCACTGGGACTCGTTTCAATGGCCCATGAAATCCAACTTCTGCCAATTCGCGATATGTATGTGGAAAACACCAGCCAATATCATCGGTGAGTAACTGTCCTCTTACCTGAGTTAATGGACTCCACTGGTCATGCCTACCCACTAGAACTGCAGGTTACTTCCTGTTTAGAGTCAGCGGCTAGTGAGCATCAGATTAATTGTCGAGCATGGGTTTGCAGGGATTATGAATAAGATTGTCTTAGGAGATGTTGATTTTGATAACTGTTTCATTGAATCATTTATAAAGTCATAGTTATACAATTAATAATAATGTAATAATAGTAACATGGTTGCTATGATAGAATTGATTTTTCCACTTATATCTGGTTCTTGGGAGAGAGGAAATAAACACAATACAATAAGATTAATCTAATGCTATGGACACAGCTATTTGTGTACCTTCTTTCTTGCATAGAATGTTATATAAATAGCATAATATCTGAAACTTTATGTGGACTGTGGTTCTATGACTTCATTACACAAATGCAATAGTTGAATTCCTTGTGTTTGGGATAAAATTACTGCCAGTTTGTGGAAAACTCTTACTTATTTTTTAATTATATATAAATGTTGATACTTAGTGGTTGAAATGTCGACTGTGATGAATACTGTGTGAGCAAACCGAGGCTTTGGTGTCTTGGGTAACATGAGGAAGAGAAAGAAATAAGTTGAATGGGTTTAGGTAATACAGAGTATACATATACGTCTGTGGTATTACAAAGGATTTTACGTTATTTCACTACGATTCATTTTCTTACATAGATTTCATCTAGTCTCACGGATAATAAGCTTGTCTTCACATCAGAACCAAAAAGCCACGTCGACCGTATTGTATTGCAATAATTGTATCATTTGACAAATCATGTAGCCATAGTTAAAATCACAATTGGTGTTCCTATTGTGTTAGATTTCTAAATTCAACCATAAATACTGCTGGAATGGCTAAAGGCGTAGCTACTGGCTGACACTGAACAGGAGCACATATCTAGTTGAGAAATAGCCTTCAAAATTGGAATAAGCGAAACTCCTCCGGTGGGATACCGAACTTAAACAACAAATAATGGCTTATCTACTCTAAACTTGTTGTTTCAACAAACGTTATGGTTGTATCATTTTGTTCAGTCTCTTTTTAGTGCATTTTTCCTGTTTCTAAAAATTTGAATTTCACACTGCTAATCCAGAAAGGAACTTATCGATTTTAGGTGAATGTTTGTAGGCACTAATCGTAAAAATAGACATATTTGAACAATGCTTGAAAATTACTTTGTAAGTTAATATCCATACTGAACAAAAATATCTGTTAATTAAAGAGTCTAGTTTAATTATCGATATTTACGGGGAAATGTCTAATTTCGAATAAGTGAAGCTGAATTTAATCCTAGAAAAAAAATTGTATTAATGATTCTGATTATCTCGACTGCAGTCTAAGGGGGAGTAGAGTGAGGTTTTATTGTCTTTAGTCGGTGTGGATCGATAATACCTTCCATTTCTTTGCTGACTATGATTTCCGGGCATAGATATCGCTGTGGGTATATCATTTTTAAATTCAGTTGCTTGACTTAGGTTGAAATCAATGGATGATCAATTCCTGTTATCATTTGAGCAGGTAGTATACCTCTCTTTATCATAGGTTATTGCTAGGTGTTGGGTACTCTGTAGACTTCAACCAAACTTTTATGTCTAGTACTGTTTGTATAACTGTAGTTTCCTGTTTCCTGGATGGTGTGGATAATCTAGACTAAAACTTAACGTGTTCATAATGTTTTCAATGCTAGTCAATTATGATTCCTTATTTAAAGTTGTTTTTATGTTCATTAGTTTAACTCACTATCCTTTGACCTCACTAAGGCATTCAAAAGGTATAGGAATATAAGTGAACTTGCATTTGAGCACATTCTACCTCTATTTAAATAGCCTAGCAACAAGCCTCATACTGTCAGCCTAACTTCTATCCAGTACTGATTCATTTAGATATTGTATTTTTATCAAACCGTGGGATTATTCTTGTGCTTGTGTGTGTGAGAGAGTAATTCGGCAAGGTTAAGCCCAGATATAAGCAAATTAAATGTCTAGCCCAATAAATATTTTTTTCACTAATTTAAGCTCCATTATAGGTTATGCATATAAGACCTATAAAATCATACTGAGGATGGTTACACACCATTTCTTCTATAAAAGTGAGACTACTTGTGGGTGAGTCATCATCTTGCGATCCACTGTCATCACCATTATCATCTTAACAACACCATTGCTTCAGCTTTTTTTTAAACACTTGTAATAAAATCAATGTTGTAAATACAAACCTAAATTACAGTACATGCGTCACAATTTGACGAGTATTTAGTATTCGAATGTAGATGTTACGGACCATAGAAACTATTGTAAATCGAAGATATATCCATTTAGTCATATGACATACCTAAGATAGCTGTTGATTGCAATTCTAATTCCGACCGTATGGTAGGAATGTTTACTCATGAATACGAATACTTTTTTTTGTCACAGGCTTGTAGATTTAGCTACAGTCCTAGCAACTATACTTAAAACAGTAATAACGATTTTACTAACATCTTCTCCATACTGAAACATCCTTCCATTCATCAAATATTATAAAAAATGTATTGTTATCAGGATGAGTAAGTGCTTCCTATTCAAGTCACTTGAGTGAAATGTCACCTAATAAATTGTGGGTGATGTGGAGTTGATGGTTTAAGACATGTTGCTTAGGTGGACAAAGACAAAAAGTGATGAGTGGACTAGAATTTGGACACATTCTGCTGTTTTTGAATAGCCTAGCAACATGTCGTCTATCCTCGGTCATGATGTGTAGCTACTATGTGACACCTATTGTCCAGACAGTAGTAAAACTCGTTCAGTAACGCCGTGAATTCGGTAAATTGGTCGAAGGATTTCATCATGTGCTGACATCAGTTAGAGAACCATTGGAAAACCTGGGAATACTGGACAGCTGTTTCGTCCTATTTTGAGACTCCTCAACGGTATGTACCCATCGCCAGGCTTCGAAACCAGGACCTTCCGGTTACAAGGCCAGAGAACACGTAGATTATTAAGCCACTTGGACGCGATCAAATGACCAGCTTATGAACTCTAACTTCTGCTAATTCATGACATATCGCGACCACTTTGCATTGTCTTCTCCGATGAGTTATTGCTTCACCTTCAACTTGCTGCACCCTACTGGTTACGAGTTCCCATTAGACCCCCAGATAACTGCCTGAATAGGGCCAGTCGCTAGTGAGCATCAAATCAATTTTCAAGTTTTGGTTTTGTAGGGATTTTGTTTTCGTTGGAACCCCGGTGTGTGCGTACCACTGAGGAGTCCCAAACTAGGACGAAGTCGGTACTTGGAAATTACTCAGTAATAGATTCCTATACATTTTTGGTAAATATAAATACGACTGTACAGCCTCTGAAGATGATTTTGTCGCTGAAAAAAATTCTACTCGCTGAATTTGTGTTTTATTTTCATGACTCAATGGGTATTTTCGGTGATTCAATTCGGTAAATCTTAAAAATATCAACTACTGGCTGGTAAATTAAGTATAATAACTTCGTGCACTTATTAAAAATTGTGGGTTATGAGTTTTATTGCTTCTAAAATTGAGTAATTGCAATCCCTTGTTATTTTTAGGCGTATAGTGAAGCAACTGCTTAAGTCTTATTAATTAATTTAAAGAGAATATTAGTTGACCCGTAATATAAATTTTTTCAAACCTTAATATTTCGTTCATTTATCGGGTATCTCCTTCTCTTCTTTGTTCATCGTTAGTAAATCATGACTTAATTATGGTCTGTATTAAGAGAAGAGAGGTGTAGATTAGTACTTTCTAATGTTACTTCATAATATAACACAGACTCGAATTACACACATTCTTCTATCGTTGAAGCTCGTGATCTTATCAAAACTGGTATGAGTTATATATGGTCAACTAGATAGTTTCAAAAATCTCATGTGATTACGAAATTGAATTGTATTCTCTACTACGTTTTCGTTTTATCAAATATTTTTGAAAATTTAGCGACAGAATATTTAAATAGTTTCCGAGGCGGTATTCCATTAACAGGGGATATTTATGGCACTGACTGGCGATGGGAATTGTTTGATGTTCCCTAAGCTAAGCATTTTACTGTTGTGATAGGAGAACTGTAATTTTAAAACAATCATATAGTTTTTGAAAAGAGCACTTAAATGTTTTTAATACATTCTTTTTTGTACACGACCATTGAGGTTTCAAGAATGATTGTTGAACTGAGTAAGCCATCGTCTAAAATCCCTGGTAAATTAAATTTAATCTTGACTGCTGTCCAGCCAGTCCGTATTAGTAATGCTGACAGCATAAAACACCTTGGTAGGCTATTCAAGTATATCTGAATGTGTCCAACTACTAGTTCCTCTCCTAACACTGTGTTTGCATAGAGCTTAGCAACATGTCTTATACCGTCAGAGCTTAGCAATTATCAGTTAAAATATAAATTAACTCAGCAAGATTCAAATATTGTTGCTTTTTTCGTGAGTAGAAAAATTTAATGCATTACATGTTAGTTTGTATGTGTGTGTGGTTCAATTGCTAAGTGAAACAATCCTCCTATTCATTAATAATCGTAGACATAGCAACCGACAAATATTGTTCTTTTTCCCTGCTTTAATAAGTTTTATAAGACTAACCCTTAATCTGCTATATAACGATAGAACTTGCAGTTTCTTCATTTCTTTTTGTTTTGTTTTTTAGTTTCAAACGGGATCAAATCAATTAATAAAGATCTTGGACCATTAACACTACCACCATCAGCGTTTTCAGCTAGTTCTGTTTATCAGGATAAACCTGAATACCAACCACATAAGGCGAAGTAAGTTAATTGTCTTTATCAGAATTTCTGTTCTTGTAGCGGTTGTATCATTTTTCTACCCTGTGCCAATATCTATTACTAGACAATTTCGATGCAATTCAAGTGTTTTCCCCCTTTTTCATACGAAAAACATATTTAATAAGCTGTAACAAATATCTGTCTGCTTTTTTTGTGCTGATATTACTTTAACTTGAAGTATGAATCCCAAGTTTGAAATAATATAGGTTTGTTGTTTTGTGTAATGGTTGAAATTGTTTGGTGTTTTCTTCCTTGACCTTTAGTATTTCACCATGAGATTTCGTCACCATACTTAGTGGCATCTTCAGCACTAAACGGCTCAAGATTCTTAATTTATTCAGTAAGCTTTTGGATCGTACGAACTGTGAAATGTTTTGTTTCATAATAAGAACATCTAAATTGGGTTATTTTGTGTGAGATTCCTCAGAGAAAAGCTGAAATATTTTTTTACAGATTGTGCTTTCAGTGACAAACCGTGTATAGTGTCGGGATAGAACCACACTGACAGTGTTTCTACCATGAGCTGTTTGTACATACATGTACTCATGTTGAAGGTAGGATGTAAAGTAACTACAACGTTAACGAATTTATGTTATTCAAGTATTGGTTTGTAGGGGTTTGATTGATTGGTTACAGGATTTCATCATGGGCTGATATTGGTTAGAGAACCATTGGAAAACCACCTGGAATTACTGGACAGCTGTTTCGTCCTAGTTTGGGACTCTTCATCAGTATGCACCAGGACCTTCTAGTTCGGGTCTCAGTGGCTTAATGGTCTACGAGCTCGCGTTGTGACTGGGAGGTTGTGAATGTGAACCTTGGTGGGTGCGTACTGCTGGACGAAACAGCTGTCCAGTACTCCCAGGTTTTCCAATGGTTCTCTAACCAATGTTAACTCTTGATGAAATCCTCCGACCGATTTACCGAATTCACGGCATTACTGAACGAGTATTATTATTTCCGCGGTTTCTGAGTGGAACATAGGGCTTCAACAACACATCTCCCCTTCCTTCTATTTTCTGCTATCCTCTTCAGCTGGGACCATGCTTAACCATAATCTGTCATCTCCTTCTTGCACGATCTGCCCCATGTCACCCTCGGACGACCCACTCGTCGCTTCCCATAGGGATTCCACTCGAGCGTTGGCCTGCCGAGTGATGTCATTCGACGGCCTCAGCGTATGTTCAATCCATCTCCACTTTCTCCGACATATTTGTTAGAGAATCGGCTCTTGGTCGGTTTGTTCATCGTCAGAGTTTCTTGTTGCTAGTTCTTTCTAGCCGGCCGGCCATTCGATATTCAGTATGGAACAAACCAGCGAAGGCAGCTGTTGATAAATGTCAGTAATTTGTTGGAAATCCTTTGAATGACGCACTGGCCAAGTTTCTGACCCGTATAGAAGAACTGACTGACTCATTTGTGTTGAAAATCCGAATCTTGTTCTTTATGTTGAGTCAGTGCAGAAGATTTCCAAACTGTTTGCAGGTTGATGAAGGTGTATCTTGCCTTTCTGTCTGCCTTTAACATCTTCATCCATTCCGCATGTGGTTGAAACTGTGCTTCCTAAATAAGAGGAAATAACCTCTTTCAAATCACTCCCGTTGATAGTGGTTTTTGCATGTTAGAGTGTGCTAACATTAAATCTTTTGGTCTAATCATTTTAATACAAATTAATATCATGGAAGTTAACACATTTGCAAAACTTTAAAATAGCTCAAAAAGGTGAAGAAAGCAGTGAACAAATCTTTGATAGAAGAAATGTAACAAAGAGTAATCAAGATCTTCAAAGTTTTAAAGATAGCGTAGAGTGAATACATTTCAGTCACTATGGAAAGCCTTTAATCCTATCACTTAAAGTCTTCAATTGTTATTTCCTAGCCTTCCGAGAACCCAAACCAGACAGCTTGAAATATAGTCGCAAATTTAATTGTAATGAAACCATGTTTTAGTGTGACCATCTCAAACTTTTACTTACCTAACATCCTATTAAGGAAAGCGGTAGCTCAATTATCGCAACACATCATGCAAACATCTGTGTCTATTAAGACTCGTGGACAAAGTTAAGCTACAGCATCCGAAGGGATGCGAACGCACGAGTGACCCTGAACCGACCAACCATAAAATTAAGTGATTTTTGCACAAAAAATGACGTTTATTTACATGAAAACCCTGATCCTAACCGTAATGACCTATTAACACATTGTCCAAGCATTACTTAAAAACGTGGTCTGGGTGAATTTCGCTCCTCAGTTAGTGAACAGCGTTCATATTTGCATTATGATAATAACAGGTGTCCTTAGCCAATGAATACCATGCGTTCAAGGTCATTGGAGCGTTCGCATCCCATGGGACGCTTGACCTTGTTAGTTTACATGAGGAACACTTACCGCATGAAATTAAACTAAGGTAGTTGTGGTTTGAAATCGCAAACATTTAGTTTCTTCTATCTCACAACCATAAAGAAGGACGGAGGGAAATACTGTAAAATATTCAGGTTTATTGTTAGGTAGCTAGTTATTTCGCTGACGTGAAAAATGACTCATGTTGGGTAGTACCAAAGAAATCGCTTTATCCATTGGGGGGAGAATACTTTTTAACCAGTTCTTTCGAATGAATACGGTTGTCCAAGTAGGTAAAAGGTCAGGTGATTCTACCATATTACTCAGTGGTCTAGACCAGCCCTACAGCGTCACCTTACATTTTGTACATTTTACTTTTCTATTAGCAAATAATTAAGTAAATCTTTCATTCTTTCCGGGTTATAAATACATAATCTATAAGAGAGAACTATCAAATCACCAATAAGTGACAAGAAGCTAGTGATAAGTAGCATAAAGAATATCAGAGGTATAAATTATCTGCAGTCACTGTTGGAGAAGCTGGTCAATGTGATAAGATGTAATTTTATATTAAATGTCTTTACTTAGAAAAGTAGACAATGAACACCTTTCATGAGCAATGAATTACCTATAATCAAATCAAGGTAGTTACACAACTCTGACTCTAAATTTTAATGTTTCATTCATCCTCTTCTCCTTAGTCCTGTGTTGGTAATAAAATTTCTTATATCTCTGAAATTGATTAAGTGTCATTTCTATCGAGTACATCATGTGTTGATTCAATAAATAAGCGACTGAATTACCAATGTCTCTCTCCATCTAACTATACTGATCTGTATTGTTTGATTATATGTCACGACATGCATAAGAAAAGTCAATTTTTCTCTGTAGATCATCTATAGTGGTGTGGAGTCTGTCATTCCTGATATATATGCAGTATTTATTTATCAAAACCAACATCTTATGCATACAATAAATGTTATACAACACCATCTCCAGCTATGTGGAAAAAAATTTCTTATCAATAAAATAGAAAATCAAGGTATATATAAAGTATAAAAACGAGGTGTTGGAAGTTGTATCACTGGCTCTACATTATAATGGGCAATAAACTGTCCTTGTATCACTGTGTACCATATCAAGTAAACACATCTTATGTGGATTGTGTTCACGTAGTCTAAAAATGCAACATCATGCAACCAACACGTGTCTATCAGACATTCAATCTGTAACCGTCAATTAGACAGTCTACCACAATCTGGTTATCCTATAGACGTAGTGACAACTATCGCTTCTGTAAAGCCTAATTAATAACCAGATTCCAAACAGTAACTTTTGAATCACTGAGTCAATTTCTTTTTGCCTAAACCTCACTGCTGTTTGAAGACTTCTTTCAAGTGGAGCACTAGTCTGTTTGAAGCTATCTTCATATTCCAGGTAACTGTTGCTTTTCAAGCTGTAAGCATTAAAATCACGAGTCTACTTATCGATAATAAGATTATAGAAGATAGGTCTAGTCGATAAACTTGTGATACGTCGAACATAAGTGTTTCCTTAATTCCAATACAACCTCAGTTTTTATCTCCAGATGTGATTCTTTTTTTTTTACAACAAATACACACACTTGTTGTATACTATTTCCTAATTCAAATGTTCTCAATTCAACGTCTTGTGTATAGTGATCGACTAAGAAACATGTGAATAATTAGTTATCAGATAAAAAATCAATTATACTAAGGATTCGTTTCAAGTTGAAGATACTACCTTGATTAACCATAGCTTTTTTCCTATCTCTAATTATATTATTTCTATTCCCTTTAGTTGTCTGACATTTTACTATTGAAAAAAATTAACTAACTAGCTATGACTAAAGAAAGAACATTTACCTAAGGTTGTAAAATTCGAGTATACTTTTTTTAGTCGAAATGTTTCCCAGTGTGGAACAGCTTTCATGTTTGACTTTCTTTACCTGTAAGCACTTAAACTAAGATTTATGTTTCTTCATGAACTGACTTCGGTTAGAAGACCATTGGAAAAGCTGGGAGTGCTGGACAGCTTTTTCGTCCTAGTATGGGACTCTTCAGCAGTACGTCCTCACCACAAAGGTTCGAACCCAAAACCTTCTGGTTACAAGGCGAGCTTGTAGACCATTAAGTCACTGAGACCCGATCCAATGGCCAGTCCATGAATGCCAACTTCTGGGAAGTCATAACCAGTGGAGTACAGCAGGTCGGGTTTAAGGACAAATACTCGCCACGGATGATATTGGCCAGTGGTTGAGCTATATCATGAACTGGCAGAAGTTGGAATTCATGGTCTGGCCATTGGATCGGGTCCCAGTGGCTTAATGGTCTATGAGCTCTCTGGCCTTTTAACCAGAAGGTCCTTGGTTCGAACACTGGCGATGCGTGTATTACATAGAAAATAAACTGTAACTTTTACACAAATTTTGTTATTTAGCTGCTAAGGGTTAATCGACAGACTGTGAATCTGCGCTTGCTCTGTTTCACATATGTACATCAGTCAGTAATTTTCATGTCTCCTCTACCTTAAAGGCTACTGTTTATCTTTATCGCAGTTTATTTTTTGTATTGCTCAAAATATTTTCGGAATTATTTTTCATTCCTGTTTCCGTCTTCATTGATTTACTATGTGCTTAATTTATTGGAATTCTCGAAAACCTGTGGATTTTCTTTCCGAATGAATTCTATGAGAGATGTTAGTCTTTACCCCTAATTTGTGGCATCTTTCGTGTGTAGTTGTGCTTTTATCACCTATTCCAAAAACATAGCTTCCTCATATATTTTTGATTCGTTTCGAGTTTTACGTTGTTGTTTGTTTTTGTTGTATTGAAGAGTTTGTTTGTGTGCCTGTCCTGACCAGCTGTGTGTGTGTGTGACTCAGTGACCTTTATATTTTTGCCCACTTTTATTTTGAAAAAATAAATGGTGATTTCAATAAAATCATTTTTCTGCATCATTTATCTTGACCTGAAACCAGTTGTGGTGTGAAGGCGTTATTTCTCATTAACGCATTATATTTACACACTTTATTAACAAGTGTTTCAATTCGAACTTATTATTCTGTTGCAAGAACTCACAGTGTCGCCATTTTATGATTGTAAGTGAAAATCACTATTCTTTCTTTCTATCTCAGTTTATGATATTTTTCTTATTCCAAATGACAAAATCTAACAGTTGAGATTAATTTAAAACCCATAATCTAAATACCAATCTCCACCTCATCAGTGGCCACTGGATGATTGTCCTAAAGCAGTACTGAGAAGTTGTAGCCATTGGGGTGCACCATGTCAAAGTAAAGTGGATGATCATCGAAGGCATTGGTTGAGCGTAGGCACTAGATCATAATAATAATAACAATAATAATAATAATGGCTTTATTCCAAACAGTATTTGTGGTACAGGTATGGAATTTTCAGCGTGCATTACAATATTGCATCTAATTACCTCATAAATTTTATAAGAATTTAAAAATAAAAAGCAACAACATCAAAAGAAAAAGAAGAGAAATAAAAGAAATAAAAAAGAACAGCACTGCATTCACATATTTAAACAGTGCACCACAGGATATGAAATATAAAATTAGTGTGTAATAGAATATATGAGCAACAATATAATAGTAACAAAGAAAGGAGAACAAAAGCTAATGGGAACTATTTGTTAGAGTGCCGCAGTAGGGTGATCGTGTCATGCCTAACAGTTTTCTCATCACATAACAGCTGTGCCAGATAAGGTATTGTGGAGTTTTTATACTTGGTAGTCCTGGCATATAGCTTCCTATAGTTGCTTCTAGTTCTACCAGATGAAATACAAGGAGAGAGCTGCGTATAGAGAGGGTGTTCGGGGTCTGACAATATAGAATTCGCTAGTTTCTTACATGACATTATATGTCTATCCACAATGGTGTTAACCAGTTGGTTTGACGAAATCCCACTTGCCCTACTAACAGCTTTTAGTGCCCTACGCAGCGAAGCAAAGTCTTTCTTAAGTAGTCCAGGAAAGATTAATGGGGAGCAGTAAAGAGGGATGGGTAGAATACAGGAATTGACAAACTGAGAAAGCAAAGACTGCTTTATACCAGACTGCCTTAACTTCCTAACGTAGGACGTTAAGCGAAACATCTTTCTAGTCACTAGCAAGATGTGAGAGGACCAGGAAAGATCGGAGGAAATACTCAGTCCAAGGTACTTGACATTAGATGTAGTTTCAACCTCTATGCCGTCAATGATAGTGGGACCATGTGAGCTAGCTAGTTGCTGTAGGTCACTTTTTCGTCTGAAAGTAAAATTTACTACCTGACATTTAGACGGATTCAGCTTAAGACCGTTTGAAGAGGACCACTGACTAATTTCCGAGAGAAAGTTATTTAGTATGGAACAGTCTGACTGAGAGTTGACAGGCATGGAGACAGAGAGGTCATCAGCGTACTTGACAAAAGTTGCTACATCAGAATGGGGCAAGCCATGTAAGAAAAAAGAAAACAGAAAAGGAGAAAGAACAGCACCTTGAGGAACACCAGCTAAAGTAAGTGAGGTAGTGGAGGACTTTCCATTGTAGACAGTGTACTGCTTCCTATCAGAAAAGTAGGAATACAACCACTTATTTATCCAGCTCTCACTCTGTGTTGCAGCAAGCTTACTTAACAAGAGAGACCTAGGTACAGAGTCAAATGCAGATGTGTAATCAAGGAAGGCACACCTAACGTATTTAGCTCCTCTATCTAAACTAGAGACTATATTATGATATAGAACTACAGCGGCATCTAAGGTACACCTACTATGTTTATAGGCAAACTGGTTGGGGTCATTAAAAGGCTTTAAAGAGGGTTCAAGATTAAGTAAAATAAGTCTTTCTATAACTTTTAAAAAAGGTGAAGTAATAGCAATGGGTCTAAACTTGACAGTAGGTCCACTTGTTGATTTAGGCACTGGAACAACCTTGATATTTTTCCATGAGTCAGGAATGATACTTTTGGAAAAAGATTTATTGAAAATGTCGGTTAATGGGTAACATAAGATGTCAGCACACTTCCTAAGGATAACAGCAGGAACTCCATCAGGACCAAGGGACTGGGTAGGTTTGAGAGATTGAAGACACTTGAGGACATCATTCGTGTTAAAACATGAGAAGCAGTCATTATTTATACTATCAGATTTGGAAATCATGAACTGACGAAGTCAAAATTCATGGGTCATTGAATTCTGACCCAAGTGACTGAATGGTCAACCTGCTTGGTCTCGTAAACTGAAGGTCCTGGGTTCGACCTCTGGTCGGGTGGTAGTTTACACTGATGAAGAGTTCAAAACTAGGATGAAACAGCTATCTAGTGCTTCCTAGTTTCCAATGGTCTCTAACTGGTGTTGATTTGTGATGAAATCCAACAGATCCTCACAAATCGTATGATCTAAATATTTTCAAATGTGTTATCCCATACAAAGTCTGTTTCATTTCACGCTTTATCACTTCAGATAATTTTATAATGTCTTGGCATTTTCAGTTATTTTGCTCGTTAAATGAAACACGGTAGCATTGTATTTGGTAGGTAATTTGTTTGTCACTGAACGAATCATTGGCTTCTTGTTCAAACCACATAGATCTCAGTGAGATGATATACAGTGTTCATCTTGTCATCAGTAATATTTAGTTCTGGCCTCACTTTGTTTCACTTTTTGCGTTTAACGGTATTTATCAGTGAGGTATGTATACGATTTGATGAAGACTGATAATTATTTCGAGATTGAAAGTCGTGTAAATCAGTTCTGAAATCAGAAACTTCGCTGTTAAATGATTCAGATTAGGATTTCGGTATTGCTTTTATGCGTTGGTGGCACAGCGGTTAGGACTCTCGCCGACCATGCACATGGTCTGGGTTTCGACCCCCTGCCGACGCACACCTGATATCTATGGTCGGCCTGCAAAATTTGGGCTACCGATATCACATGCTGAAAATTCCATACTTTTACCAAAAATACTGTGTGGTTTCTAGCTATAATCAAAATCAATAACAGAGTAAAATAAACTTCTACTACTGAAGAGCCCCGAACTACGACGAAACATCTGTCCAGTGCTCCTAGGTGGTTATCCATTGGTTCTCTAACTGACATCAGTTCATGATGAAATCCTGAAACCAATTAAATCCCTGCAAACTAACACTTGAACATCGCATAATACGCAGATTCTTATCAACGGTTGTTCTCTACAGAAAACTAGAAATAAATCCATTTTAGTCATTCTTCACTTTAGGCAAGCTTTCTGTTATACAGTGATCCAGAATAAATATAGGAGATTTTTTTAGATGCTTGACATCGTGTTTCTTTTATAACATTGGTTACTTTTATTGCTGTTATTGTTCCACTGCTCCAGAAGAGCTCTCTAATCGTTATTAAACCAATATCATTTGTTACACTATTTACGGGAAAACAGATGTGGACATTGTCTATGTCACTATAACGACTGTTTTCAATTCCCATAGTTAGTTCTAGTGAATTATTTTGTAGCCAGTACATTTCAATCACTCTAGCTGTTGTAATAGTAATTATTATGATTAATCGTCTATTTTTGCAGCCAATCTTGCCTAATGAACGATAATGCGATGTTATTTCTTAATAATATTTTTTTTTCAAATTGTGGTTGACTTCCCATTATCGGTGACACTCAATACTGTTTTTATTTTCGTTGTATTTTCTAGTTGTGCTTTTTCGCGAAAAAAATGAGGGATTACGCTTCTTATGTTAGATTCGAACTAGCCTAATGCATATATGTGAGTTGTGTTACCGTAATCTCTAAGGTGATTATCGTGTCGCAATTTGAAACATGCAATGAGTTTCAGGCTGACAGCTTGAACTATGATATTGTGAGATACCTTGTAATATTACCTGGTCGCCGTAATTATTGAAAGTCAAACATGTACACCAGTATTATAACTTGAAAGTACACCAGTAAAACCCTGCAGGTGCATCTGTGGTTCAATGAAAGAATGCTCGCTACCCACGTTGGAGGTTCAAGTCCAGTTGCCGGCTGAGACACTCTTAAACCTTATCTACCTGGTAATAAACCCGAGAATGAGGGAACGTTGAGCATGTGGCCAGCAACCCAGCACTGATAAAATGACATCACCGCTACTGAAACTTCAAAGCTTACAGCTTGAAGCCCTGTAAGGGATAAAAAAGAGAAGAAAATGAAATTCAGTTGTGAACCGTCTGAACTATAGTGATTGTATCTTTTTGGCCAAACTGAGAAAATTGTGTATGATTTTCATGCTACGTAGTCGTCTTACTATTTGTTTAGTTTTCCGACTCGTTAATAAACGTCAAATCATGTTGTGTTTTTTTAAACGTTTGTGTAGGTTTGTTTATGTTTTTAAGTAAAACCGTATTTCGTGAATTTGTTTGTGGATTAGTAGTGTTTATTGTTGTCACTTGGCGATCATTCTTTTTTTTTTTTAAAAAATATTCTTATCAGATGTCACCAAAATATGAATTTATATTTTCAGAATGGAATCTCTAACTAACAACTACTTCTCCTCCCTAAGGCGTCTGTTTGGATAGTCGTGGCAGTTTACATGACATATGAATTATCTGTTCGTGCCTTTCATGCTAAGCCTTTATATATTTGATTTTAAATCCTTGTCGCTTGCGTGTTTTCTACTCTTTCCTTTTGTAATTCAGAACTGTATATATATATTTACATCCCATGAGATTAAAAAGAAATACGTATCATTTATTTCATCCTTATCTCTTTTATATCAAGAAAAGAAACCTAATCCTATTTTCTTTTGCACTGTATATGTTTGTCTTAAACATCAAACCCGTCGGATTTGTACTAGTTCGACATGGTTTATCTCGAATAATGAAACATATTTCCTATCCGCCGAATTCATTGGAAAAAAAGAACAGTGATTACCAGACTTTTGGCAACTTATAATTCTTTTTACTTTGAAGTACATAGAAACGGATTCTATGACTACATTATTTTGTGATTAGCTGACGAATTTGCGACTCTTCGAGTGAAGATTTGTGCGAAAAATCACTATAAAGCTGAAATACTATAGAACTATTTAATCTGAAGTGACTGAAGTACAGTTTACCATCTTTGGACGTAGTCAAATATCTTCTCTAGTTTAAGAAATATGCCAAATATAGTACGTTGATAAATTTGTCTGTGTTCCTGAACCTAGGAAAAGATGGAAATTTGATCAATGCAACCTCGTCCAGGCCTAAAATCTTCCTCTTTCTCTTGAGTTTGTTATTCTTGGACACCACTTAACCTTTTGTAACATTATATACCTTACGATCTTAGATACTGTGGTTATCACAGCAACTGGGATGAGTAACGGTCTAAGCAAGTATGATGAAGCTACTTTCAATTCCTATGCACTAAGCAGTACTTGGACTACTACTTCACCTCAGGATGATATGATATGATTGATAATATTGCATCAATGTATACAATATCAGTTAAACTTATCTAATAAAGAACTTAACAAAGCGGAAAAATAGATAAATGTTTGCTAAGGCCAAGGTCAATATACAGATTGTGTATACTTCTTTTGTAAAGTTTGTCACAGTCACTTCAGTCAAATATAACCTCAGTAGTCGGCTTCCATATCACTACTCTTTCGAAATATAAACTCTGTCACAAGAAGTGCATATTCATAGTCGGGTACACTTAGTTTTCTAAAGTTATCAGCACTTTGCACACACAAAAACATCATTATATAATACATTTATGTTGAACGAAGGGGTTTTCTATATCACCCTATCGACCCTTTTGAAAGTAATTTAAGCACATTGTTGCATACTTTAATTTTAACATCTACATAATTATTGTCGCAGAAAAATTCAACTTTTCATACACTATTCATTAATCTGACCTGAATAAATTCTATCATTTAAAACTGGATACACACGAATATTTCAATTACATATGAAAATTGTAACTTATTCTAGACAATATGTTGACAGAATATTAGATGGTTGGAGGCAATCGGCAGTAAGCCTTGGACCTAGGTTTCGTGCTAGTTGGCACTTATCAGCAAGGCGTACCAGCAACCTCTAAGGAACTCATGTCTCTTCTGATGTTTGGACCCGCGTCACCCAGTGCTGCAGTCATATGTTACCACTGAGCTATTCGGGCTTGTGATTGACCTCCTGTAGGATACTTTGATTGAACACTAGTAACTAGTGTGATGTGTCTAGTCCTTACTTTGGTGCAGACTGAATTCAATTCAATATGCACCGTCATGGTGAGCTACCTAGAATGGTGGCCACATTGCACACTTGACTGATAGAATTCAGTCTGCGCCAAAGTAAGGACTAGACACATCACACTAGTTACACTAGTGCCCAATCAAAGTACATAGTACAGAATCTTCAGCGTATTTGAATTGCAAAATATCTACTTTTAGTACAGAATTTTCAGGTAAGATAGTATTCGGGAGCCAATCATGTGTTATTCCGTCTGAAGCAGTATCCAATCCTCTGCCATACTTTTCCTTTTTTTCCCCTTGAGAAGTGCTCTGTATAACAGCAAACTAAAAATATGCGCAAGTTCATGTGATGATTCAAAAAACGTATTGAGATGATTAAAATATAAAGAAATAAAGAAGAGTTTATGCATTATACTGGATAGAAAATCAAATAACTCAATGATTTAAGCAAACCGCCACCATACATGCTTTCATCCACGCTACATTGCTCAGTCTAACTGTTTACCAATATTTCATATTATTGCATTGACCTAAATGACTTCCTTTCTAAAGGAAGTAAAGCTTTAATGTGTATATTCCCATTTAGTTGATGTTCTCTTGCAATAGACAATCATGTATCACTGGATGAAAAAAGTAAAACATTTAGAAATTATGTCGGAATAGTCCCTTCCATGTTAGATTCTAACTCTAATTGATATAATCTACTTACCGATGATTAAAAACCTCCTGTGTGCGCAAATAGACATAATTTCATTTATCCATCACATAGTATTTATTCTCTTTAATAATAGTGAATATTATTTAGCTTTGTCATTTTTCATCTCAGCAAATCCATAGTCAATATTCCCTTATTTAATCGTTAGTCATGATAATCACTGTTTGTTTATTTACCTGATGTAAATTCCATTTGTAGTTATAATCACGACGTTTGATGAGGATAGATGATAAATGAGCGTTTATTTTACTAATTATTATTTCCGACTATAAAATGAAATGGGCGCCAGTTTATCTTTTGGGTTTATGTTTATTTGTGCATGTCTTTTTATCCTTTGTGTTTGTTCGTATCAGTGTGCATTCCTCTCTCATGTGTGTCGCGACATCAGAGTTTCCACGAAACCACTACTTTTTCTGTTTTAAGAAGGAAACACGAGACACAATTCCAGTTGTATTGTTCTGTTATTCTTAGATTGTATTCTTGTATTTATATAACAAAATAGGGTATGGATAGATTCGTCTAAAAGATTAATCAAAATTTCAAACTGTTACTACGTTAGTACAGCAAACTTGTTTAGCTGTTCACGCTACAGATGGTTTCGACATCGATTTCATCCCTTTTTGTCTTTCATACCTCTATGATTACTTCTAAAATAATAGTTTATCCATAGAAAAGTAATAACTTCATGCGGACTTTATTCACTTATCTCTATTGTGCAAAAGCAACAACGAACATATTTGCAGGACAAGAAAATGAGATAATTTTTTATTTCATGGCTTTTCTTTTGCTCCTAACAGTCTGAAAACGGCAAAAGTCATTATAAATGTACGTTTTTTTTATTCCTTTACGTTCCCAGTGGAACATAGGGTTTCGAGCTAGAGGCTTGAATTTTCGGTAGCAGTGGCGTTTATTTTTATGAGATGGGATTACTATCCTCATGCCCAACCTTTCCTCTTTACCATTCTTATTACTAGCTTAGTGAGGTAATGGAGTGCGTCTGTGGCCGGGGATCGAACCCCGAACCACATGAGGCGTGGTTGGCGAGCATCCTACTGCTGTGCCACTGACGCATAAATGTACGTATATAACATCAAAAATTATCTCAACCCAAAAAACTCCAAATGGTTGTAAACGGAGTTTGGTCAAAAATGCCATTCACCAGAGCTTAGAAAATAAGACTGATGAAGAACTAATGATTATTGAAAAGAATTTAATGAACAATGTTAATCCCAGGAAGTTTATAATGAAATATGGAAGAGGAGAAGCGTCCATCCTGAAGTCTCTGTAAGAGTTGAACAGAAACCAATTTTTATGTACCTGGAGTACAAAGAAGCTGAACCATAACAAGAATCGGAAAAAGAATCAAACGTCCACCTCTAGATTGATTTCTCTTTATAACTCATTACAGGAAATACTCATTAATGCAATCTGCAGGAGATAAGTGTCCTGTTCTTGTCAACTCCAATTGCATTTATCAATTAACATGCACTTTAGGTAGTTTTGATAACTGATATCATTTTTAGACCGCTAACAATTGGAGAAAAGTCGTGAAGTGAAAACACTCAGCTCTTTTTATCGTGCAAATATGTTCGTTCTTACTTTATTCAAAGTAATCAAGGGGGGACCGGTTGTATGAAATGCCTTCACCATTTATGAAACTCTTCACGAATTATTATCTATTTATTACTCATATCAAGTTGTGCTTGGAAGTTTTAGACTTGTTGCTATCCTTCTAATTTAACTGTGTACTGTAGGTCTAAGTCTTTCATTCATTTCACTGTTTCTCTGTTTACTAAACTGAGTCATTTACCGAAGCGTATAGAAGGAAAATTTACTTATATACAGCTCTAGGTAGTTGAACTTTTTCAACACTGTGCACAGGAAGCTATGTGAAATTACTGTCTATTTTAACTTCATTAGTACCATCACAAATGCCTTTTAATTTAACAACACATACCCCGTTACCAAGTTATCTTATCTCTTCTTTTAGTCAACTATTGATAGTCCTTTTTTCATTTTTATTTATTGTAATTTTTTATCCTTTTTGTTTGTTTGTTTGTTTTTTTACTTCTTTATGTTTAGACCTCTATGTCAGTGGTTATAGGTCACAGCTTAGTCTATGTTGTAGGTGTACAGTAGGTGTGGCTTGTGTCACTCACATTGTAGACGACCTTTATGTGGCTACTCATTGGCACTTATTTCTAATTGTTTGTCCAGTATCCCATCTTGCTGATTATATCTCATTCAAGTTGATTTTTGTTTTAGAAAGAATTTAAAGATGCGTATACATTATTTACCACCAGTTTAAAAGTATTTTTATACTTTTCCTTGATTGTAGTTCTTGCTCCTACATTTTTTAAATTTTTAATAAAGTGTAATGTTGATTTCCCGGATGCTCTGTCATTGCTTATCTGAGAATCAGGCCACTTTACTGTCCTATGCTGTAAGTGTGAAAAATGAAAATTGACACACACACACTGACTGCCTCTGATCATTTTAGGCGTTTCCTTTAGCAATTTTTTCACTGTCTCTGATTTGTACACTTTATATGTATGTGGTTTCTGATGTTTATCTACGTCTTTTAAAAAGTAACTGACATCGCTTGTAATGTTTTCAGTTCAATGAATCGTAGGTGTCTTTGTTTTTCAAACTTTTGTGTAAGATTAATTAGTTTTCTTGAAAGATATGTGACATGAAGATTAATCATTAAATGCGCAGCACTGTGTATCACTGGTCAAGGCTATCAACTATAACGCGTTTATTCTGAGCCTCACCCTCTCTGATCACAAAATCTCAAGTAGTCAGGTAGTAACATCAACCCTCGCACAACAAGTGTGGCTCATCAACAAATGTATGTGAATGCAAATAATTGTTGAGTAAAACAATGTAACATTGAACACCATGTTCTGGATAGATATTGTGTTCCCCAGTGAACGGGCTAATTCAAAAAAGAAGGGTCTTTTAAGATGTGTAAAACATTTCTATGAACAATATCTGTGGGATATTCTGTAAGATGTTCTAAACTGATGTTTGACGGTTGGAGACACAATCAGCTAGAAACTCTGGACCTGCTTGTTGGCACTCGTCAGCAAGGTGTATCTGCAACCTTGAAGGAACTCGTCTTTCTGAGGTTGAGACCTGCATCACCCAGTCCTGCAGCTGAAAATGTTACCACTGAGCTATTCGGAAGGGATTCCTGCCGATCGCCCTCAACCATCTAAAGAAATTTAGAGTGCACTGTGATAGTGAGCTACCTGTCTTGATGACCACATCGCAAACTTGATTCATAGAATTCAGTCTGCACCAGCACCAAGCACTAGTCGCTTGACACTGGTTATCCTTCAGTGATTAATCAATGTGATGCTCTAAACTACATTTCATTGGTTGGTTCAAAATAATACCTAACAGACAGACTTTTTAAAAATCCTTCACACAAGCTGAACTCTAATCGTTATGCAACCTCTATTCAAACAGTACACTAAGGGGAGAAAACATGTGAATTAGCTTGACTGGTGCATTTACCATAACTTCAGCTTCTTTGTTATTAGGAGGGTGTAAAACTCAGTTTAACTCACGAGTAAGCTTTAGGCAACATTCATTTTTACTGTGTATAGTATACGCTAAATGTCTATTCAGCATGATACTGAAAAATTTTTTAAAAATCGAAATATATCGGTCAGTTATATGCTCTTTTAGTAATATGCCTTAGTTTTCGTTTATTATAACAACATATAAAACATTCTTAAGAATAAGAACAGCCTAGAAGAAATTGCGAAGCATCAGTATCGGCAGGACTGAAAATGTCCATAAACATTTAAATGTATATATTTGTGCATTAGACTCTGAGACACACCTTTTGTATAAACGTACGAAAGCTGACCTTCTGACTAACTATGTGCAAAACACTCAAAACAATACTGATTCCATTTTTGTTTCAGAAGTTGTCTCCAAAATAAGATATAGACAGTTTGTAGTGAATATAAATCATCTTATGGATGCAATTCTCAGATATGAAACATGAAGTAAGGAAGTAGTAGATTGTTTGGAAAAAAAGACATTTCAACTAAAGTAATAAATATTAAAAGAGCGAATTCATATGAACGAATTTTTCCTATACGCAGTCTGAAAGTTGGGTGTTCCAAAGTTAAATGTCTTGGTTGGAGACAGATGCGTTTTAAGTGATGTGATGCCACTGCAAAAACTTACATTCTATTTACTATATATATATATATATATATATATATATATATATATATGGCTGTTATCCCCATGTATTTTTTCATTTTTGTAGTCCAGTGTTTAACTTAAAATGAGTATCATTTCTTGTCTCACTTCATATAGACAAGTAGAACATTCAATATAATGTTGACCCTAAAAGAGAATAGCAATAAATAATTGACGCAGCAAGTAATCAACTTAATAAAGATCACTTCATATTTTGTAATCAACAACTGACCTATAATGATTTTCATCTAATTAATTGTTCTGTACTGCCTTCATTTTTATTATAATCTACTAATAGACTTACTGGTTCACTTATTTTTGAAGAATTTATTAATCATCCCTGTTCATTTTATAATCGAGTACTGACCACTTGTAGGTTACCATTAGTTATTATCTGTCATTTTTAATATATTTTATTATTAGTCGTTATAAGCTAATCAACTTTTCTTCTTCTCCTCATTCTAGTTTTGTAGTGTTTGCTTCCAAAGAAGAAATTTCCGGTGCTTGGTGTCCAGCCAAGTTAATACATAACGAATTAAATGAATGGTTACAAATCGACTTTGGGGCACTTAAACTCATTAAGGTTTTATTTTCTGAAGGCGGTGGATTAAATCAGGTTGGTTGATTGCCCTTTGTATCAACTGTATCTTTATGTATAAACTCATTTTTTTGAATAAAGCCGTTATTATTATTATAAGTGGTTGTATTTTGTAATTATTTTTTTATGAGTTTGATATTTTTCAAAATACTTCTTAAACAACACACAAAGTGGGAAGCTGTTTTAGTTTTGCAAGAATTCTCATCACTACGCCAGCTGAAAAACCTTTTGAGGATGAAAGCAAAAACCATTTGTAGCAAAGAATGTATTCGTATTCATGTAACCAATTACCCCTTCATAACTTTTTGTTAAAGCTGTGAAAAAACCAATAGTGGGACAGTTAGTTAACCAACAGTTCACATTTTCACCGTATTTATTTTCTTGAAGCCACAGAAACACGCAGCTTTATTATTGAGTAGTCATTGACTGAAATGTGACTCTGGCCAAGTGATTTTGGGAGTTGACTTTCATTTGTTGAACTTTTAAGATCATATTCAGATATTATTGTCTGAAGTTCCATCTGCTAATTGAACAGAAATGTTCTCTGGAGAAACTTATGATAAACACTCTTGTAAAATTAGTACTGCTTTAGCTATGACACATTTTATGCATTAAGTAGAATCAAAATTCTAGTGAAATCGATATTTATCATATATATCATTAAGTTTACTGGCTGAGTTTCAACATACAACTTAGGATAGAAGTCCATCAGTTCAAGTTGCTGTACCATGTAACCCGCAATGATAGACAAAAGAGAAAGAGAAAAAAGATATTTGAAGAAGGATAATCAGCAGAAATGCTGAGGAAAAAGCAAGACAGTTTAATGAATATGAGAGTCATTGTATCATCGATTTATGACGTCTTCTAATATTTATTCTGTCATACATTATTCCAGTCCATTTATTCAGCTTGTGACTTAATTTCGACATGTTGTTATGTTAGAGAAATTACCTGTGGACATCGTTTTTAATCCTTAAATTTATGGATTTTGTATTCATCTAGGCCAGGAATAATTATCGTGTTTCAAAAGAAAAATTGTCTGCATACACCTAGTCTGGGAAAATGCGTCATCATGTTTAGTTTGTCCTATCTTCACATTTTTATCTTCCACATTTCTATTTCTCGTTTTCTTCTGTGTAATTTGTCTGAGTCAGCCTGTTTTAGTTTCTTTTTTAATTTCTGTTTACTAGTTATTTGTAAAATGAGCATCCATTTATAATCAAATCAGTAGCTTGTGATAAATAATTTTCTCACATTGTCATTTATCGACAGGCAAATAGGTATACAAATAAAATGACCTTAAAATATGGGAATATATGACCTAAGGTTAAAATTCCTCGACCTACTTTCTCACTACTATGGTCGAATTCGACGTCTCATACACTTTGAAGTAGATTTTTACTCTGTGTGTGTGTGTGTGTGTTTGTGTCTGTGTTAGAGAAAGTTATGGAGATATCTACTAACTCTTTGTTTGCATTCTGTTCTGTTCCGTTTAATTGTGAAATCTGATTATGCTATCATTTATACCAATTGAGATAGACAGATAGATAGATAGATAAGTGTTTTGTTTTCCTCTTTTCTTTATTTTCCTTGTTGTGAAATTCAATCCCTGTCTGTGAGCACATAACCTCATGGGATTTTATATAAAACTACCTTTTTAATTCATCTTGTAGTCAAAGTCCAGGTTAATGTCTGGTTGTCAATTCATCCTCGAATGTTTTACCCTTTTGGATTTACTCATCCTTAGGTAATAATAATAATAATTATTATTATTGATGCATGGACGGAGGGAATGGATGACCAAATTCGATTTACACATGACTATTCACACACACACACAGACGCATTTACCTAAGTGCCAACAGTAACATGATGTTTCATCTGATGTCTAGTAACCTGATACCATCTGTTAAGGAAATTTATAACTGAATAATAGTTATGAGATTCGTTTTTGTTACTTCTCTATTGTATTACTAATGGTCGTCTACATGAATATTATTTGTGAATGTAACACTTGAGTCAGTGACTCTAAGATATTAGAGTTACACAAATCTAAGTGGTAGTAATGAGTGATGAAAATATGTCATTGTACAGAATGCAACTACAGATAAATATTATAGTGTGGAATTTAATCCAAAAATGTATCTTTGAATCGTTGAACTTTAATCAGAACTGATGCATCGCTGATGTCTGAGTCATATAAACTGCGTAACCACATAAAAGAAACGGGTTCATTCTGTTCGGAAATTATGCAAATATATTTGTTATGATGATGATTAGTAGATTGACAAATAAATATTATGACCATAGGACCTTGCTCATCACCAACATTCGCACGTTGAGTAAAGGAAAATATGACAGGAAAGCAATAAAATGTTCTTAAGTTAAACAATGATATTATGCCTATGAGTGCGTCGGTGGCACAGCGGTCGAATGGTCGCCAACCATGCAGGTGGTTTTGGGTTCGATTCCCTGCCAACTCACTCCTTTACCTCACTAAGCTAGTAATAAGACTAATAAAGAATGGTAGAGAGAAAAGGTTGGGCATGAGGCTAGCAATCCCATCTCGTAAAAATAAACGCCACTGCACAGTGGTTAGGACTCTTGCCGACCATGCACATGGTCCGGGGTTCGATCCCCTGCCGACGCACACCCGATATGTATGGTCGGCCTTTAAATTTGGGCTACCGATATCCATGCTGAAAATTCCATACTTGTACTGAAAATATAGTGTGGCATCAAGCTGTAATCAAAAATAAAAATAAAAAAATAATAAATGATCTACCTGAACAAATACGAAGACCGTGGGTACCGGTGACAGATATAAGTCGATTGTAAGCATCATATAAAGAACATCATTGTTCACTCCTGATAAAATTAAAACTTACCACAATATTGTTTCATCATTTTGCTGAAAAAATATCTGGAATCGCAGAAAATATAACTTGTCTCATAACCTTTTTTTCACTTTCCTAACATTTTAGTTTTTTATTTGAAATAATTATCATATTTTGGAAAGTAACGCTTGATTTCTGCCGTATGGTTAATCTGCGTTCACGTGAGTATGTGAGCTACTAATGCTGGTTATGGTAACCTATGTCGAAATGTAACAACTTCTACTTGAAGAATGAAACACTGCCTTGCTGAGTAATCAACAAAGTGAAACGAATTGCTTACAATAAAAGTAGTGAAATCAGTCTCATATACAAAATATCTGCGAATATAAGTTAGTGATATTTGTCCATCAAACACTCTTAACCATCAATCTCCCCTTGATTAGTTAACCGTAACCGAATGCAGGTTGAAACTTTAGCTCATTCTTGAATCCTTGCTAATTTTCCTATAAATTCTTATTCATTTACGAATTACAACACACTTACTATCAGAATTGTACGGACTGAAAATTACTTCCATAAAATATTCTAAATAATTTCAAATCTAAATGGGAAAGAAAATTCGACCACTGATCATTTCCAAGTGTAATTACTTTTAGAAAGCAGGTTCGGTAACTATACCCGCGGATTTATTAGTGGCAGTAGAGAGAGTCATGAGCGTATTCTTCCTTGGAGTCTCAAAACTGGAAATAATTTATTCCTTTTCTCACAGTGCCTTCTTACCGCTTTTTGTTCCTGCTAACAACTGTTTTTTTTTCTATCCATGGTGTCTTCTCGCTGATTTGCAATCTCTATTAGTAAAATGTGGGTGGACTATTTGTTGCCATTGTTTAAGTAATCATAGCTCTGATAAATATTGACTACTGACTTGTTTAAATATGTCAGTATCTTCTGGTTTTATGTTGTGTTTAGCATTTGTGGGTTCAACAAAAGCCTTTATATTCCAGTGAGCTTGCATCACTTCACTCGCACTGTTGAATCCAGCAGGACTAAGAGGAGAAAATAGGAGTCATATGCTTATGAACTAAACCTTTGAAACCTCTTTCGTATTCAATTAAAACAGTTAACGGAATAGGATTTGAATGCGAGGATTCCCTCACTCAGAAAATTACATTCCCTACTTCACTTAAATACCAAGCACGCAGTTAGTATCAAAATAGTTCGATGATAACTTTGTCGAACTGCTATTATCAATGTTACTTCTGTAGGATATTTACTGTTAACTGGATTACCTGATTAGACTTTCGAATGTCAAATTTATCATCCTGTCTAGTTTGCTTTCAATTTCTTTTTGTTTTACCTTTCATAGTATTTGAATTATGATACAAAGCGCTACTATTTTCGGGTCATATGTCAACCTGTCTACTTTCCTGCCTGCTTTCTAAGGTCAAATTTGTAATTTATGTTTCTCCATTTATCATCATTTCCAGTCGTTATTGTCTAGGCGTAGCAAGTAGTTAATCATTCTTGAAATGAAAGCTAAGGAAAGCAACAGCCAACTCGGTAATTAATCATTTCTGAGAGAGAAATTATGGGAAATAGAATTCTCCTATTTTTCAGATATACCCTTTCTATTTATTGTGTTATTTGTTGCATTTATTCGTCTTGAGTATTTATTTGCCTTAAGTAACAATAAGTTAACTATTATACAGTTATGTCTATTAAAGACATACTTGGATATTCATAAGGAAAGTTTGACAGAAACTCGTCTATTATACTAATTCTATTAATTACTAAGTATTCGTCTGTCGTTGTGTCAGGTGATTAGGTAATTGTTATTATTAGTGAAATAGATTCAATGCCTCATATATTATCTATCAACAGGAAGTGACTGAATACGTTTTTATGCAGCATTTACTAGCTGGTTGTTTGGTTCTTCAATTTTGCTTCAGTTGCGTAATGTAGCATAGCGTTGCAATCCAATTTCCTCTGATTTAGTAACAGCGCTACAATGGAGAGTCAAAATTATCATTTATGAGGAATCTGTAAAACAGAAGTTGGAATTCATGAGCTATTGGATTCTTTTCCAGTGGTTGGATGAGTGGTTAACGAGCTCACCTTAGAATATGGTGGTGCTAGATCTGATCACCGATTGGGTCATGGTTTTCAGTGGTTCTCTAATTGAAGTCAGTTAGTGGTTCGGTGGCATAGCGGTTAGGACGCTCGCCGACCATGCACATGGTCCGGGGTTCGATCCCCGGCCGATGCATTCCTTTACCTCGCTATACCAGAAATAATGCTGGTGAAGAGGAAAGGTTGGGCATGAGGCTAGCAACCCCATCCTGTAAAATAAACACTGCTACAGAAACTTCAAGCCATAAGCTTGAAGCCCTATGTTCCACTGGAGAACATGAAGGAAGAAAAAAGTGGTTCGACTATTCGCTTAAATCTAATTATGTTATCAATGGGTAAAAGAATAGTGTATTCTTACATGAAGTTGTCATGATATCGAAAATAGGTATTGTGTGACAAAGTGTTCTTTGCTTTAATTATCTTGACATCAGACATTTAGTGAATACTTTCCATCTGCAGTTATACACCATGAGCAATAAGTTTCTTAAAGAATACTTAACCTCTCAGAATATTGGATTACTAATGAAAGTAATAAAGAGTTTCTGTGTAGTTGGGTTCAAACTAGCTTTCGATGAACCTGTTACATATATTTTCTAACTTTTGACCATGAATAAAATAAATAGATCGGTCACTCTCAAACTGTTTGAAAAAAACAAGAATGATAAACAGTTCATCTTGTTTACCTTAAAATATCCCTGAAAAGTTAAGATTGAACATAACGACGATAATTTGTAATTCATTAGTGTGGTCAGTCAATCTTTTTCCAACCTAATCTCTATTCTTTTGCCCCATCCTAAAGATAGTACAAACTGTAATTTCAATTACATTTTACGAGTTGATCACGGACTGATATCAGTTAGAGAACCATTGAAAACCAGGGAGTACTGGACAGCTGCTGTTTTATTCTAGTTTGGGAATCATCGGCAGTACGCACCCAAACTAGGATGAAACAGCAGCTGTCCAGTACTCCCTGGTTTTCAATGGTTCTCTAACTGATATCAGTCCGTGATCAACTCGTAAAACATAACTAATCCTTACGAACCAAACTATAGAAAATTCAATAATATTACTGATGTTTCCGAAAAAATAGTCATTTGTCGCTTCTTAAGTGTTTCATTGTTTCATCAACTGATGATATTGTTTCACGAATGAAATCTTTCTTCATTTCACCTATTTGCATTCATTTTTCAACTCAAATCCTTATCATCACCTTTACAGATATTTTTTTGTGATTCACTGACGACTACCTTTCTCTCTATCCCTCTTCTATATGAAAGTCATTCTTCTTTATACAGTGGCTTATTCACAGCTACTTTCTGTTACAATCCTATCCAGTCCAATCTGGTTATCTTTATTTGTATCTACTGGTTTAACGAACTAGTTTTATTTTATTACATCAGAGATTGTGAATTTATCCGTCTTAAATCATTTCATATTAATTCAATAACAGTTCGATTGTACATTGGTGGGTGATATAATATGTCTAGTTGTTAAACTGATTGTCTATTTTCCTGTTGATGTTTTCCTTTTCTTGGCGTTTTTATTTATCTATTTGTTTGTTTTTTATATTCCTTCTTTTTTCAATCAATGATAATGATTATTATATAATTTTTATTTTTTTTTGAACTGTGATTGAGACAATGAGTAATTATCTCCTTTTGATTTTGAAAAGAAATTCCAAGGCACTTTTCTATGACTCCCTTTTGTCCATCTCACATAAAATATCTAGTTATGCTTTCATGTGCATTTAAGACTGTCCATTGTGTGTGTGTGTGTGTTGTATTGTAGAATCTGCAGAAACAAATAATAAGAGATTGACTACATTTTCTTCAGTAGTATTGTTTCAATTTAATGCATTCAATATATATAAAATTATATATTTAAAACAATGTAAGTGTATATGATGTATTTTAGTATGCTTTTCTTTCTACATATGACATTATCTGTGATAAGTTATCATGAAAAGGAAATAGTAGTTATTAAATGACATTTTAAAGAAAAAAACATAATTACTTCTCGATTCTGTAGATGATAGATAACCCTTCTTCAAGATGCTTTGGTAACCATAGTATGAGACATTATCAAAAGCCAACGCATACAGGGAAAAGAAAAAAGACAACGTTCTGTTAGTTGAATGTTTGTATTGTCATCGGATGAATTAAATCATACAAAAATGTCTCATGAATAAAATATCAGCTGATATAATTTTAGGTCTATGCGGAGGTATATAATTAGTCAGTATAGTACGCTGAATTTTCTTCTTTTTTTCATCTAGTCTCTAAACTCTACTTTTCTTTATGTAATTTAATTAGTAGTGGCTTTTGTTATTATTATTTTCTAACTAGGAATGATAGAACTAAGTGGATATAATTGAATTTTAAGAAAATGTGACTTCTTTTTAAGGTTATGCTCCAATCCACTTATAGATTACACGTAAGGAAAGGCGTTCGTTGTGTGAAATACGGCATGTGAAGTATACCAGAATTTAGCTACTTGGTGGATGATTACCCTAGCACTGGAACCCAGGATACTCACTTCGTTGGCCTATTTAGGACTTGTCACTTAGACCTACCCCTGCGATCTCCAGTGAGTGATGGTTTTCCCAGTGGGATTCGAACCCAACACCCATCGTTTCAAATGTCAGATAGAAGGAAATGCACATCCTGGATTCCACTATTAGTCACCATCCACCAAACAACATCAACTTAATCCTCAGATATCGTCGACTCGGTGTACTAGGAACCAATAAAGGCTGAATATTTCGGTTCAATCAATCAACGCTCAAAACAAATTTAACTTCAAGGAATAATAACGAGAATTTAAGTCCACTTGAATCTGTGAGAATGCGTTTTCCTGATCACATGAAAATTCGTCTGTTTTGACCATATCAAGTACTCTTTATTGGGGAAGAGGTAAAATCAGTGAATGAATTGGTTAGTAAATTTTTCGATTATCATATCAACGATCTGACTTTGAGAAATTTCACGATCATATGTTATTTACATGTCACGTGATAAGGAAGTCGGTAACGGTAATAGAAGTATATTCTAATTGATATTGTTAGATTTCATATCTTATCTGTCGGGTAGCTATGTTCTATGCCTCCAGGTTGACTCATCAAAATGAAACGTAGTTCAAATTTTGTTTTTAGTGTATGATCATATCGCGTCAGTTTAGCTAAACCGTGGAAGCTAATAATTCATAGTATCTTCTTAGACTATATCCCCGGGCTTTTTTATTCACTTTCTTATAAGTTTTGAGAACCTCAATCATTTGGAAAAATTGTTATTTCATAAATAAATTATTTAGATATAGTATGTTTACATTCTATTAGCTTTCTCCATGCATTATTCGATATAGTCATTGTGTTTAGGTGAAACAGACAGTTTGGTCCAATGTCCATTCATACTGTGAAATGATTACTATTATTATTCATTCATTACCCTAGTGAACAATCATATGGCATTATATGTGCGCTAATACACCTTATATATTAATCACATTTTTTTTCTCATTTCATCATCATATTTCTTCTCTTTCTGCTTGCTGTTTATAATATTCATTGAGATGAATTTTCATATGATAGTTGTGACCTCATCAGTGTGTTGTTGTTGTTGTTGTTCATGTGGCGTGTAATATGTAGAGTAAACAAGAGAACTTGGTAATTAATCATTCTATGACTTAAAATATTGTGCTGTGTGTGTGTATGTGTGTGTGTGTGCATGCATATCGAGAAGTGTGTATTAATGGGAACATATTGTTTTCTAATTAACAGTATCATAAGATTATGTAACATGTATATAGAGTGTGTATGTGTGGAATAAAGTTACCATGTAACCTTTGGCCTAGTAACATTATGCTAATCAATAATATTGCTATTGCTAGACTGGAATTTTTCAGATGTTACTATGTTACTCTGAATTGACAGAAACCTGTTAATGCATATGTTAACTGTATCAATGTTCACTGGGTTATGCTGTGCTGTTGATTCTCATTGTAAGCACAATGTATGAACATACATTCAGTGGGTCAGTGAGAAACAGAGTAGAATTATGGTGATGCCTAGACAGTTTAGGAGTAATT
Source organism: Trichobilharzia szidati (assembly GCA_944472155.2). NCBI lineage: Eukaryota > Metazoa > Platyhelminthes > Trematoda > Strigeidida > Schistosomatidae > Trichobilharzia > Trichobilharzia szidati. The sequence continues at coordinate 113,431,377 of OX235271.1, forward strand.
AACTAATAGTCAGTAAAAACAAAATTCAGCAAAAAATACTGTTGTTATTATTTGATCTTACTCATGATATAATCCACTATACATAGCTGTAAAAAGCAATTATAATGTAAAGTCTGATGACGAACTAACTTCAGTTAGAAAACTATTGAAAAGCGGATATTACTGGACAACTGTTTCATCCTTGTTTGGGACTCTTCAAGAGCATGTGCCCATGACCTCACCAGGGATTGAACCCAGGACCTTACGGTTACAAAGTAGGCTACTGGGACGGAAACCAATGGCCTGTGAATTCTAACATCTGCCAGTTCATCATATATAGCGTGACTCCAAGCCAATGTCATAGATGAGTATCCTCAAAGCCAACTTAGTGGGTCCTACTAGTCACTGCTTCCCACTAAAATTTCAGACAATTTCATACTGTAGTTAGTCATTAGTGAGCACTGTATAATTTCCAAGTGTTGGTTGTGCATGAATTTGACTGATTTCATGTTTGATCAAAAACACAATGACTAACAATATCACAAGTTCATATTACCGACAAGTAGATGGAATAGCTATGGGTTCAGCATTAGGCCAAATACTAGCTGACTTCTTCCATACAAACTTGAAAACAGGAGATTGAAAGACATCATCAAGGAGTTGGATATGTATTACCGTTATGTCGATGATACATTCATCTTAGTTGATGGGAATGCAAACATAGACGGATTGTGAAGAGAAGCAGGATAGTAAACTACATTTTCTGAACGTCTTGCTAAGTAGGTGAGAAGTTGGGTCATTTGAGAAAAACGTGTATAGAAAAAGCACATTCACAGGGCAGTACACACATCCTTAGTTACGTGCCCACTAAATATAAGAGGATGTTAAATATCTTACGAGCAGAGCAAGAAAGATATGTGCGGATGTCCACTTACAAAAGGAATTGGAATATATTTATGATTCCTTGACGGAGATGGGCTATCCCATGAGTTTCATAAAGAAACATATGAAAACATTGGAGAAAACCTGAGACTACGACTGCATGTAAAAAACCTCTATTTATTAAGTTACAATTTAATGGTGACTTGTCAAGTGAGATTTTATTCCAGAGACTTTCCAGGAGTATACGAAGAATTTAATTGAATTTTGTATACGAAGAACGTTTCACACAGCAAACCTATGTTTGCCATTCTCTAGCCGACGAATGATTGGGACGCAAACGAAGGATAAGCTAGATAGTTTTGCCACATCTATGTGCATTTATCAATTCAACTGCACCTAAGGTGACAGTTATGTTGAGCGTACTAATAGACAGCTTAACCAACGTGTTACTGAACATTTCCCATCGTGGTTTCGCAAAGGACAGACAAAAATAATCCAAAGCTTCGTTTTGTCACATTTAGTTGATAGTGGTCATGTAGTGTAGAAAACGAAAGCTTTTAAGGTAATTCATTGCATCCCACCGAATCTTTCCAATGGAATTCGTATTTTTCTACTGCACACAGTTGAGGCGATAGGCATTCAAACTATTAAGCCTGAACTATGCATTCAAACGAAGTTCTTACAGCCATTATCCCTCTCTTCGCCTATTAAGACCTAACCTACTGATGACTTCTCCACCCCCCTACTTATATTTTCAACCCCTGTCCTATCACCCCCTAATCTTATCACATTTCGTTAAAACGTATTTTATTTACTTCTCTTATAATCTAGCATTACTGAATCGGTTCATTTGTTTTTCTTAGCCTTTATCGACTACTTCTACCTGAACATTTGTTTATTTAACCATGGTGTTTTTTGTTATTCTTGTTATCACAGATAGCCTCACTTTTTCATCCTTGTTACTGATAGAACCATTATTATTATTATTATTATCACTATTGTTATTACTATTATTATTATGACTAGTTGCACGATTTATATGCACAACCTTATTATCCTTTTGACAAAACACCATGATTGGTTTATATTTGAACTCTTATTTGTATAGTTATGTATATTATAGTTAAGCCTGATGAGATCTAATTGAAAACAATATTATTCGCTTAAATGTGTTGTTCTAATTATTACAGGTATCTAGAGCATAGGTGTTGCGAGGTCCCTAGAATAATGTAACCACAGAATCTGACTGAGTCATTGTAAAATTATTTAAAATAATTCCAGCGTGTCTGTGTGTCAAATAACTTACATTATACTGGCAACAGCAACGGTAATAATCATAATGACCATAATAATAATAAACATCATTGACCCACACATCACCGTCACTGTTTAAAATCTTACGTAGTTAAAGCTGTGTATATATTGAGAAGGAGCTTGACGACGGTCTGATTGAAAACAGCATTGATAAACTTGTATATCTCTTAATTTTAACAATAAGAACTTTTAACAGTCAACTATTTTCAATGTTTTCAGCTTGAAAGTCTATCAAAACCTAAATTCTGCTAGACAAATGTTACAAGTTGATACCAGAACTAGTAATCAAAACCTTTCAAATTGCTCAGTGACCTTAATAAGCACCTTCTAGATTAATCTCAAGTAGAAACGCAATGACTGCCCACTGCTTCGTATTTCGTTCATTATTCTTAGTTCTAATATACAGTTGGAGCGAGTATATATGCTCTTTGCAAAAGGAATAAAGTACCACTATATGAGTTTACGAATTAGACAGAAGATAATGGCAGTTGTTGGTTTTTGGAGCTTCAGTTCCACTACCTAGCGATTATTCGACAACTATTTGACGACTCAATTAAATAGTCACCTACTTGTTAACTTAATCGCTAATGTTCTCTCAGTTATCATTTGCTGTCTTCTATTTCCTGCATTTTCTTATTCCTCTAGTAAAGTATAACTTTGACAGGATCTACATGGTATTTTTCCAATGATAAGTAATAACAACTGTATGCATACAACATGTGTGCTTTCTCTGTGCATACATTGGTACTGAGTGAAATTACGAATGCTCTTTTTCTTGTTCTAATATCATTTCTTTATAACACCTTTCAGTGTCGTGATGATTTACTGTTCTAACATATTCTGCTGTCTATGTGTGTGTGTGTGTGTATTAAAGATAAGTGGATTTGGTGTGGGCATTCTGAATCCTTTCTCTGTTACTTAGTCTAATTCTATATTTTGACATTCCATGCGCATACAGTCAACTTAGGAGGTGGTGTTAGGCTACTTTGCACCTTCACATATTCATTTCTTTTGCATGTATATCTCATTAAAATTGTATAGACAAATGTATCATAATAACATTTCTTACAAGGTGGTAGGTGAGAATCCGAAAAGTATTTTAGTTGTTCTCTGATTTTTTTCTCTCTAACAAATTGATGTGTACCATGTACTGGATGAAAATCTACAGAAAAGTGGTAAAACCACTAGAGGTGTTCACTTCTGATGTCTACTGGTATCAGTTGCAAGGCTCTCGGACTTTGTGCATAAAAGTGTTGACGATTGAACCATAAGATTTGATTCAGATAATTGTAGCACTCAATTTCATGATGCACTTTGAAGTATTCTATGTTTTTATGTACATTAGTAACACTTTGGCTCAAGAGGTCTTCGTGTGTTTTTGGAGGTGTATGGGCGGTTGTTACTTCCTGGCTGCCCACACCGTGGAAGTCGATTTTTTCTTGGAGTACCTGAAACAGAAAGAGAATTAGTGTTGAGTGACTTCAGAGCCCAGGGGACAGCTGCTTGAGGCCGGTATGAACTGATTTCTTGGATGGGTTCCATATTAGTAAATTTACCGCCGGTTACGGACCACCGTAGGATAAGTCGGGATGTACAGTTTTTGGGGTCGACCCTTTCTAAACCCCTGTCTCAAGAGTGTAGAGACAGCATAGCTGGCATGGTGATCATCTGAGGGAAACACCTTACTGCTGTTACATCCCTGTTCCCCAGCAGCACAACTTTGCCCACAGACCCCCAGCATTGTGTAAAAAACAAATTCTTACACTATGCCGGTAACTGCTTTTAGTCTAATCGCTATCCTAACAATCTTCCTGGCATGGTAGGACCTGCAGGAACATTAGTTCCATCCAGTGTAGCTTGTTGGGTCATTGCGATATGCAAGTCCGACCACCACGTCTAGGTAGCAGCTATCGGTCGAAAACATTATCAGGGCGAGGCGCATGCATATAGCGCACAGCCTTCTTTAAACGTTGCACACAGCCATTAGGTCGCGTTCTATCCTACAGTTTAATAATGTGTTAATAAATGTGTGGTCTTTTGCTTTATACATCGTAATACTACTTACCCTTTCGTGTGGACACTAAAGTATTCATTCAGAAATCTAACACTGGATAATACATGAAATTAATAAGTCTCTCTAAATCACACTCTAATTTATTCGTATGCAATATCGGGTTTAGTGATGAACAAGAGTCAGGTGATCTCATTCATATTGTACAGTAATTAACTCAGCTCTGAAGTAAAATCAGATCAAACCATCCAAATATTTATCAATATTGCCTTTTAAACCTACTTTTTGTTGGCGTTTCAGGTTTCATACAGTAATTCGTAGGAAAATGTCATCTTGACTTGTATGTACTCTGCAAATGATTAATTGCATTCAAGTTAGAATTACAACTGACCATCTTTCGAAAATGTGGTCTAATTCTAAAAGTTCATATTTTCTAAATAACTTGAAGATTTAGCTTCGTCCAGCAACATATGTTATATCCTATTCTCAAGTATTGGTTTTGTAGGGATTTTGTTTGATTGCAATCCTCCATATCCTATTCTGACTGAGTTTTCAAGTCGCACACAACGATAGGGAGGAAAAAATATTCAGAGGAACCATAATGAATGGAGAGGTACGGAAGAAAGAATCATAAGAATTTAATGAATATAGAAGTTCATAAGGAGGTGAATACATCTGTACCATTGAGAACGATCTCATCCTCCTTTTTCTAAGGATCAGTATTTTCATGAGTTGAGTTGTAAGGATTTGATTTGTTTTTCGAGTTTGACCATGGATTGATATCAGTTAGAGAACCATTGAAAACCAGCAGGGATTACTGGACAGTTGTTTCATCCTAGTTTGGGACTCATTGGCAGTACGCACCCACAGGATAAAGATCAGTATGTTGAATAATGTAATGTGCATTAAAAAAACGGTTTTTTGAATTTCATGTTAAAGTGTTCACTTGACTTTAACAGCACTTTAGTTCCTTTTTTCTTTTCTTTTTATTTCTACTCTAAATAGAATGCATTTGTTCCAATGTTTGTTATCAAATATCAACGGGACGATAGTTCAAAGTGGTATGAGTATCGGATGAGGAATGGAAGCAGGGTAAGTAGCACTGATACCAACTCTCAGTTAGTACTCATTTATGCATTAATATTCATTGCTTTGTAAATATTTGCTAATTGTGTCAATTAGGATATCGATTAGGAATGTGTAAAATTGACAGATATCAAGGAGATTCACCTTATACATGCAGGAAGTACTGATAGGATTTTTTTTACATATACAACTGACGTACTTCAAATAGACAACTGGACTTAGAGAATGATTCTGTCCCGTGTAATGGATTTCATTGTTACTTCGGGAATGTTATCAAAAATCATCTGTGTTTTATAGATACAAGACTAACAAACCCGTCAACTGATCCTAATCTTGATTGAAATCATAAATACAACGAGTATTCTGTTTCCATACTCCTTATCAAACCAGTTTCATTATGTAAATGTTCCTCGATATGTAGTATTTCATTTTCAGGCTGTAATTTAACCTCCCTGTCCTATTTATCAACCTTCACTACCTTTCCTTAAAGTCTTGAGCCTCTCAAATGTTAGTTGTCTCTTTCCATTGTATATTCTCACACTTATTATTAGTATCTGCAGAGTTGAACACTTTGTAATTCTACTAACTACAGTCTCTTCACTTATTGTTGTCGTCTATATTCTGTTGTAAAGCACACAATTAGTAATGAATAATCAATTTTATTTACGCGTGAAAATTGTTTTTCTTTAAACTCATTTTTTTTTCGTCTTCTTTGCTTTACTTTGCTTTATGAGAAGAATATGGATGCATTTTGTTTTATGAAGTGAGTATCCTTCACTCCTAGGAACTACAATTCACTTGTTGTTAATAGTCACTCTTAATGGAAGAATCCTAAGTACTAATCAATATACCGTTGACCTTATATGCACATGTCTAGCAACTATATAATATATACGTATCGATTGCTCAGTGTGTAAACAAAATTTTTAACAGTTCTATTTAACACTGTTGTCTAACACTCTCAAAGTGAGAAGTATACTTGTCAGAAACGTAACATGTTGAGAGTTTTCATCTTTCAGTGGATAGCTTTTATACAACTTTTGAAATTTGAATGATATAGTTGTAAGGTAGGGTGTATATAGAATATAAATATGCTGTTGAAGTCCTATGTGTTCCACTCGGAACTAAAGGGAATGCTATTAATAATATTATAAACGTAAATCATCTAGATAAAAAGCTGAAGGACGTTAATATGAGTGAGTTAGTGAATAATTTTCATAACTTTGAGGTGAAGTCATCGTTTTCATTGAATGATTGCATCATTTTAGTGAGAAATAAAGGTTATATATATCACTGAAGAACAATACATATATCTAAGGTTATGTGTGTCTCATTAGCCTAAGGTCACGATATCATATAACATTTCAGCTAGTTGATTTGACGTCTGACAACAACAACAAAAACAATTAACTGTTATGTCATTGATAATAAGGACTCATATAGTAAGGATTTAATAGATTATTGACAGTCTAATCAGTTAATCAAAGCGTTATGATTTAATCTTATTGAAGGAAAATAATATGTCAATTATATTTCTGAATGAAAACTGATATATCGTATGCTATGGAACATAAAGTAGATAAATAGTATTGACTACTATATACATATAAGCATTGTTTAAACTATGTGACTGATGATAATTGTTTCTATTGTATAAAAGCGTTGTTATCTAACGCGAACACCGATAGAATACCAGTATTTCATATCAGTCGAACATAGAGGAATTGATAATTTTCTATGACAGTGTGTTTGACAAAAGAAAATCAAACTTGACTACTTCTCAAATCTGAAGCTGAATAGTTTTATCCAACCGCGATGTGATATGGAACAGTATAGCATAGTTACCCACACCATTCTTGTTTGTTTTGCTTAACTCTAGGTAAGCAATAATAGTGGAAATTCATTGTAAACTCCTCATTGTTACGTATATTCTGTGTGTGTGTGTGGTCGTGGTACAATACCAGTTGTCATCTAGACAGATGTAACGTAGGTGTAATTCACATCTTAACTATTTCTGTTGAACCCTATAAAATACTTCTAAGACATCTGTAACGCAAAGTCAACTCATCGTGATTTCATATTAATCAGATATCTACCTTAATCAGCTTGTTTTTACAAAATAATCAGAACCATTAACAAATGATGCTGACTGGTAAAAACTGTAGCTGTGATCTGAGCTTTTTTATTATTCCTTTACGGTCCCAGTGGAACATAGGACTTCAAGCTAGAGAGGCTTGAAGTTTCGGTTGCAGTGGTGTTTATTTTTGCAGCCTGAGCTTGGACCATCTAAATCTACTGAAGCTTACTTTTGGCACCATCGTAGCATCAATATTTTCAATTTCTTTAGAATTTAACTTATTCTATCAGAGTTATCCGGTTGTATGAAGTAAATAAAACACTACGTAGGCTGTTTGGCTATTTTACAGTATTGGTATTTTTGTAGGATAGAATGATGATAACTCTGTCACATGCTTCATGAATTTCCTCTTGGATCACGCAATAAATTTCCCCTTACTTTATTTATACCAAGTTTTTGCATTATCAGATTTGACTGTGCTTAGAATTCACTTTTTGATCGGTGTGTATTAGAATTATTCCACGCTAGTTGGCGAAACACGAGTTATGCTGTTCATTTTCATTGTAGTTTGATATATATCCTTAACTGTGTAAAAGTTATGGAATAGTTAGAAGAAATTTAATTAACAGCAGTTATCATTTGAAGTGAGCTCAAACGTGAGCAGGAGTAGAATAGCCTTAAGTTTTGGACACTATGGTCTATTACACTACTAATGACTATGTGACTTGATAATATTTCAGTAAGTAATGGAGATGGATTGGACATACACTGAGGAGTCCGTTGAATAATGACATCACTGGCGAATTCCTTGAGTGGAACCCGAATGCAACACGATGAGTTGAGTGTCTGAGGATAACATGGAGGAGATCATTTACCTAGAACAGATTTTTTATGTACCTGATTGTGAGCCACATTTATTGAGTGAGGGCTGATAGCACCATCCAGTTGCTCAGGCTGACGTAGGTAAAACAGGATTTGATTGTAGGATTCAATTGGCTGAAAGCCGACTGCTTAAGCCCGTTAGCCACGCTATTGGACTTCGTTTTACTAATGTGTGTTTCATGTACTTCAGTTATAATCCAATATTCATTCAAATGGTTCATTGGAATTTTTAAGACATTTAATTCTCAGTTTAAAACAAAACTGTTAACTGAAAGTATTTATAACAGTACTAGCTGAAAAATGTTCTCTTAAATCTACACAATCCCTTCTAGCCTATTTATTATGCTTTCGGTTGCTTTTATTCTCAATTATCACTTAACTCTCAGCACAAGCTTCCATTTTATATTTGATACTTTAATAATGCTGTTGTTATTAGTTATTATTCACAGGTTGAAGTAACGCTTAAGTGTGCCTTGACATTTACACAGATTTATCTTCGTTTTAGATTTGACAATTCTTTAAAAATTACCTTGGCTTTTATTGCAGATTTATATTGATAAAAGAAAACGAGAGAGGGAATTTTGATTACTTTTAATATTGGGCTTAGATTTCTTTGAATATCCATTTTCGAGAATCATACCGGGGTACACATACATCACGCGAACAAACATACATGTAGATATCAAGGATGTGTTATGCACAGGGAGGAGAGAAAGAAAAAATTAGTATCTGTTTGCACATATTACTGCTTTCATTGATATTAATTTTGTTCTATTAAGTAACTTTATGTATCTCCCCTAATTTCCATGCTTCAATGTTATATTATATATATGCGCATGTGTGTAAGTTGTTGTCTTGATGGAACTACGGAGTCAATCCCTGTTGTATGTCATGTTTGTTTGCATATGTGTTTGCGTGCACATTTATGTGCCTATCGAAAATTATTTTGATGAAAGCAATTGATTTATGATGTTGCTGTTGTTGTTGTTGTTGAAGAACAAATCTCAAAATTATTTTTTGTCTATTTTTGCCTGACCGTTTTTAATGAACTCCGAGTCAGTAGTAGATGAATATTTTTAAAAAAAACACATAAATCAAAAATTTTGCTGTCTTAAAGAAAAACGAGTATTTTGTCTTTCAGTATTCACTTTCCTCTTCTTCTACTACCATTACTGATATAGAGCACTCACTGCTTATCATATTTTTCACCTTCATCCTTGAACATCTTGGACATACAAACATAAAAACATGCAGTTGCATTAGCTGATATCTACTTCCTTAGGGTTGTTCCTTTTCTTTTTGGTAATTTTTCAATAATAAATCAGAATTTAACAGAAGCAAATTTAATTTGGTATATTCATGTGTGTGTTTTTTTTTTAAATTTTATTTTTAAAATACCAGCTACTTCATGCTAATCGTAATAGTCAGACTATAGCAATTCAACTAGACCCACCAATTATCGCTAAACGATTTCGTGTATTGCCTTACACTAATGAACCGAATCCAAAGTTAATGTGCCTTCGATTAGCTGTCTATGGATCTGTGTTTGACGGTAAGTAGTGTAATTTTCCACTCTGTAAAATAAATTTAATTTTTCTGCGTTTTTTAAACTATTTTTCACTAGTCTGAATTACCGGTGCTGATCCCTTGTGCTATCTCGTCATATAACCATTTTGTTATTTTCAATTTCCACACGAACCAGCATCAGTTAGTGAGATTTTTTGAAGAAAAAACAGCTGTCTCGTTCTATTCTGGAACTCTTCAGCAGCGTGCACTCGTGACCTGATCAAATATGGAACCTAGGACTTTCAAGTTATGAAATCAAGCCACTTGAGCTGAATTTCAATGGCCTGTTAATTCTAACTTCGTCATTTCGTGTTACATAACGCTATTCTCAACCAAAAATAGGACGAAACAGTTGTCCAGTACTCCTTGGTTTTCAATGTTCTCTCTAACTGATGTTGCTTGTTGACGAAATCGAACAAGTGTAATCAATCGAAATCCCCACAAAATCCCATAATCTGACTATATCAATTATTAGTTCACATTATCATCATCGTTATCACTGTGTAATATTGTTTGTAAAAATTTCATGACTGAGAAGAAAAAAAATATATACCTATAGCAGACGAATAGTTTATTTGCATATATGTAATAAACAATATTCTACACTAAATAATTCAATCGTGTCACTTATAGTTTACTAAAACTGTGTCGATTAATTCTCAATTATATACTAAATTTTGACAGATTATAATTATGTCTTGAATCACATTCTGGTGTTGTATGGTGTGCTGAATTTAATTTCGAAAATTGTCACCTTTTTCTTCATCTTAAAAATCTCACGTATATCATTTCACATTATTGTGTTTAACATGTACTTAGCTTAGATCAGTATTTTCTGATGACTTCAACATATATCGAGAGAAATGTCGAAATACAAAAAAATGTCTTCATAGTAAGGTTATTGCGTATGCAAAATGAAATTCACTTTTACTGAGACTGAACTCTTGTTGATATTATCAATTGTTACTTGATGTTGAAAATTGAAAGAAAATCTCGATTACGTTTATAATTATGCTAGTGAACTTGTAATTGAACAGATATTCTCTTTGTTTAAGGTATGATTTTCATTCTAATTTCTATTCGGTTACTGTGTCTACTGTGGCGTCTACACCTTGTATAAAAAACACACCAGATGACTAAAATTACTTCAAAATCTGTATGACTGAGAAGTAAGACCCACTTATTCTTGTTGGAAATGTTTTATATTTGGTTTCCATGTCTGTATGTGCTATGTGTGTTTGTCAGTTTTAAAATTTTCATAGGATGAAAAATTCATATAGTTGACGTTATTTCCACATATGTTAATCTCCTACACAAATCACTTCGTCATAGAGTCCAATGTGGCTATCAAAAGCCAGGTGTAAATAGATTTCATTTGTCTACTTCTATATATCTACCTGTTTGATGCGCAGTCATTTCAAATGTGAAATTTTTCCCAGATTGTGGAGTTTTCAAACTGTTGTCTGCATTTATTGATAATACCATATACAGTTATATATTTTTGTTTAATATTGGCTCTTAATCATCGACTTCGAAAAGACTTTCGACAGAGTTGACCACGAAGTAATTTGGAAACTACTTCAACACTATGGCGTGCAGCACCTCAAATCTTTATCAGCTTCATTCAACGGCTATACAACAATGCCACGTGCTAAGTGATCCACAACGGTAAACTCAGTGAGGCCTTTGAAGTGAATACAGGAGTAAGACAAGACTGTCTATTATCACCAACGATAATATTCTTAATTCTAGTGGACTGGATTATGCGTCAGACTGTGCTTCGGAGTGAGAAGACAGGAATACGCTGGATCGATCAGAAGACTCTAGAAGATCTGGATTTCGCAGATAACTTATGTTTAGTGTCACACAAGCTAGAAGACTTGCAGGCGAAAACGAACAAACTGGTTGAAGAGGCAGCGAAGACAGGACTCCAGGTGAACATAGAGAATCATTTCCGACAGATTACAGACTTTTATCAACAGCTGCCTTCGCTGGCTGGTTCCATACTGAAGATCAAATGTCTGGCCGGCCAGAAAGAATTAGCAACAAGAAACTCTGATGATGAATAAACCAACCAAGAGCCCATTGCTCAACAAATATTCCAAAGAAGATGGAGATGGATCGGATATATGTTGAGGAGATCGTCGAATGACATTGTGCTCCAGGCCACTGCTTGAGTGGAATCCCAATGGGAAACGACGAGTGGGTCGTCCTAGGTTGACATGGAGGAGATCGCGCGAGAAAGAGACGAGAGATTATGGGCAATCGTGGGCCCAGATGATGAGAACAGCAGAAAATTGAAGAAAGTGGAGATGTGTTGTTGAAGCCCTATATTCCACTCAGAACCAAAGGGAACAATAAATGATAATTATAATAGCTTAAAGTTACTTAGTAACCCTGACTTTAGTATCCAACATTTGTCAGATGCATTTTCCGATCTTATAAATATCGAGAAAAAGGATTAGGTTATTCAATCCTCTTGAAATCAAAGTGTAGGATTAGATAAGATTTTATTCGTCTAACTTAGTCATACATAAATACACACAATCAAAACAACCTGTTAAACATTCTTTGTACCATGCGGGATAATACTGTTCATTTGTCTTTCTTATAGTCGTAAAATGGAATTATTGTCTATAAACCATTTCAATTCATTTTAGTTTTAAAAGTCGGATTAATTCCCTTTGAATTTAGAATTATATATCTCTTGATATTTTTCTATTTGATAGATGGAGTTATTGAATATTCAATTCCTGAAGGAGATGTATATCGACTTGATCCACGTGGAGACTTTGCTTTGAATGATACAAGCTATGATGGAAGGTTAATTTCAGAATTATCTGCAACCAGTACTGATCCAGATAATACAGGTGAACGACGCGCTTATCTTACAGGTGGTCTGGGTTTACTTATGGATAAACAGTACTTTGAAGGAAGTCTTCCTGAAAATTTAGGCAGTAATAGCGTTGTTGGCTGGTTTCGAAGACAACATACAACTCCATCTGGTCGTATTACCATGTTATTCAAATTCGATCAAGGTTAGTCTTTTGTTTGCTAATTTTCATTATATTTGTTTCAAGTCGACAGCATGACTCCATAAACATATAGATGGTGTTTGTAAAGACATGCTTTTACAGCTTGATAACGGTACAGTAAATGAGAATTTAGATAATCGTAAAGTAGTGTTTTCACTGTGAGACAGGAGAGTGTGCATTGCAAGCATAAGAGCATAAAAGTTAACAGTTCGCTTGTAAATATTAACTGTTGCTGCCAATTTAGATCTTCCTATTTGTAGTTGTGTATTTTTACTGGGATATTTTTCCAACTGTTCCTTCAGATCCCAGGCTCATTATCAGTGTAGGTACACTAGTATAACGACCAGACTCAAAAGTATATTCATGCTGTAGATGTTGTCTAGAATGACCATGAAAGCTTCTTAATGAAGCCAGACAATCGATAAGAAACATAACAACAATAAAACATCTGTGTTGATAAGCTCAAATGGGACGTTCGTTAGTCGACTTTTACAATGAATAGTGATGCTAATGCAATATGTTTCACAAAACTTAACTAACATAATTACGTTTATTGGAAAGGATATAATATTAAGACGTTGTTGGATTTCATTTGATGCATAATACATCTCCTAACTGGGTGAAGCTAAATGCTATCGCAAGGTGTTTCCGCGCATGACATACCAAACTCCACAACAGATATTCCATCTGCGTAAAAAAGTCGATAAAACACCTTTAAAACAGCCGGACGTAACATCTAATGTAACTACAGCCTTCATCCGATTACGTAATGCAAAACCAAATAACACGAAATACCTGAGAGAATTCAAACCGCAACTGACCGCCTCCTTTCTTATGCTTATTTAAGTAGGCTGAAACCAAAACGCATCAAGCTTGTATTCCTATAACTTACATACTTACTGCTCCTAACTTCATTGGATTTTTAAACTATCTTGTCACTGACCTTATTTTAAATATCTCACAGTGATGCAGTATTGACAACTGGATGAAATTTCGAGCACAAATTATTGCTCACAATCATATCAATTTAGTCACACGGCTTCGCAATTTGTCTTATATAAGCCATGTGACTAAATTGATATGATTATGAGCAATATTTTTTATGCTCGAAACGTCATCCAATTATTTCATTCTACCACAGTGCCCAAGTTCTACACATTTACATTATTATTATTGTTCCCTTGGGTTCCTAGTGGAACATAGGGCTTCAACTACACGTCTCCACTTGCTTCTGTCTTCTGCTGTACTTTTCACCTGCATCCATGTTAGTCCATACTGTTTCAACTCCTCTTCACACGATCTCCTCCATGTCACCCTTGGACGTCCCACTCGCCGCTTCCCTTTCGGGTTCCACTCGAGCTATGGCCTGACGCGCGATGTCACCCAGCGGCCTCCTCAGCGAGTGTCCAATCCATCTCCACTTTCTCCTGCATATTTGTTGGGCGATTGGTTCTTGTTTTGTTTGTTCCCATAGTTTCTTGTTGGTGATTCTTTCCGGCCATCTGATCTTGAGTAAAGAACGACGACTGCTGTTGATAAAGGTCTGCAACAGCTGTTGGAAATATTCTTTGTGACCCGCCAAGTTTCTGATCCGTATAGAAGAACTGACTTGACGTTTGTATTGAAAATCCGAATTTTGTTGTTGATGCTGAGTGACGAAGATTTCCAGATTGGTTTCAGGTTGATGAATGTGTTTCTCGCCTTCCCGATTCTCGATTTGACATCCTCGTCCGTTCCTCCTGCAGTTGAGACAATGCTCCCTAGATAAGTGAATGAAGTAACCTCTTTCAAATCCCTCCCGTTGATGGTGATTGGCGGTGGATGTTGCTGTTGTTGTTGTTGGTTGGTTATTTTCATAACCTCCGTCTTGTCTATGTTCACCTGGAGTCCTGTCTTTGCTGCATTACATTAACAGACCTTAATCACTTTGTATACACGTTAAGGGTTGAAAATAAAGATAATATCAGTGAATTCACCTATAATTTATCTGCATATTAAGTTTTTTTTTCCAACAAAGTATGTCCTCTATTTGTGTGACATTTAATTCCACACATATATTCAGATAATAATTATACTGTCTGCATAGTGTTTACACTAGACTGAGAATGAAGACCACAGGTATTCAAATTCATTGATATAATTTCGGTAATTCTTGAGTTATCAGTGAAACGTTATTTTCAGCTAAACATCTGCTAAGTAACTTAAAAGGAATTATTTTGTTAGTGAAAATGATTTTCATTACTAACTTATATCAAACAGACAGCAGTTCGTTAACATATGTGCTTTGAAAAGAAATCAAACATTTTTATTATAACGAATTTGTTAGGCTTTTTAGAGAAAAATAATTTCTTAAGAGATATAGATTCATTCGATCACTACAAGTTCTAAATGTGATCAGTTTGTTGCAATAGTCACAAGTTCATCGATTTGACTCATGGAAAGAAAAAGTTGGTATTTTTTCTCAGTAGTTCACAGTTATAAGGATTTCTTTTGAACAAATAGTGTAGGCTTGAGTTTTTGGATCGTCAGTGCGTCAGCTATTCCTAGATGTCTTGATTTCACTCCCTTTGATAGGTTTGATGGGTTCTTATATATGGCTTTGAAGGACTTTTCAAATGGAGCTGAATATCCTGAATTCACCAAATGTTCTGTTATCGAACTGTATCCCCCTTTGTGTTCTCCCTTTGCTAACCATGCTGAATAGTGTTTCCGAGCGCTTCATAAAATACTTATCAATGATGTAGTGAATAAGATTACACCAATGCCTCGTTTACTTATCTCAGTTTTCCAGCAATTAGTGTCTAATGCAAACAATATAGGACAGACATAGTTTCAGTGCAGAAGCACTGAATAGCGTTGCTTCTTTTAGAGTTGTCATTATTATTTATTACATCTGCATGATGATTCTTCGAAGTGTAAGCTTTACGATCAATATACATCCCAACATAACTAATCCTTACAAACCAAACTTTAGAAAATTATTCTGATGCTCGCTAGTGACTTGCTACAGGTTGGAGCTTCCTGCAGTTCTAGTGAGAAGTCGTGACCAGTGAGGTCCAATTAGAAGTCACGTGTGGATGGATTTCCACCAACGACAATAGTTGGGGTCGCGCTAAAATCACGAATTGGTAGAAGTTAGAATTCATGAGCCATTGAATCGGGTCCCAGTGGCTGAATGGTATACGAGCTTGCCTTGTAACCGGAAGGTCCTGGGTTCGAATCCCAGTGGGTGCGTACTGCCGATGATTCCCAAACTAGGATGAAACAGCAGCTGTCCAGTACTCCTTGGTTTTCAATGGTTCTCTAACTGATATCAGTCCGTGATCAACTCGTAAAACATAACTAATCCTTACAAACCAAACTTTAGAAAACCTACACACAATTAACTTCTACACTCACTAAAACATTTTTTGAATTCACCTCCATAATTCATACAGGAGGATATTTTAAGATTAGTGAACAGTGTTATCTTTTTTACTTTCAGAGATATTTACATTTCGCTTACATCTTAGTTTAGTTTAGTTGGAACACGAGGATTTGTATTGTAGAATGATGAGTTGACAATATCAGAGTTCTTTTAGGGATTGAAGTTTCATGAATTAATTGTTAAAAAATCAAAATAATCAAGTTGGCTGAAACATAAATGAAATTGAAATTAATGTGAAAATGAAACACACATCATCCAATATCAAAAAGAGCTGATCCATCCATTCAGTTATTTTGAAACTTTCTGGAATCTTTCATATTGTCAACAACATATACAATAGTCTTTTAAATTTGTTCTGTAATCTCTGTATAGTTGTATTAAAGCACTACACTAGGGCGTATTAATTATTTTTAAGTCAATCTAATCTACTTTATGGTTTCATTGATCATATTTATAAAAAAAATTGACTATCTATGCGTATAATTATAGGTTTTGACATTTGAACAGTTGTGACATTACTGAACAAAATACATCACTGAAATGGGTTGTTTTTTTTTTTTCTGTGCCCATACTACTAATGGCTATTCTTATTCCCCTTTTTGATCGTTTGCCTTCATTCTTTGTCCTGTAGCTGTTTAATTCATTATATAGACGGGGGATCATATAGTTGATTAATTCATGCATAACATATATGTAGGTGATTTATGCCGATGTACCTGTGTGCATATACATACATCGTCTGTTTCGACCTTTTTCTTGAAACTGGATTATGATTGTCGTTGATGTGTGTTTCCGCGTTTCAATCTTTTGACTTTCCAGTTTTATGCACATTTTCTAGATAGATTTATGCATAATATTTATTTATTGGTATACGTAGAGTTCTTATCTGTTTTTTTAATTAGTAGTTGGGATTGAAAATAGATTTGTACAGGCAACTGGTTATATATATATATATATATATATATATAATGTTTACCAGTGATGATTATTATTCATCCTTTCCTGTACTTTTCTGAACTCCTATTATTACTGTCTCTTATTGCTACTAAATAAAGGCGAAGTAAATGTGGAAATATTATTATGGTAAATGTTGCGAATAAGGTGTCCTTTGTGTGTGTAGTGCGAAAATATGCCTAAGTAATGTATAGTACTAATTTGCAGGGGGAAAAATCAATGTTGATAGCCAACCGGTTAGCATCCAGGTGAATGAAGCATCCAAATATTAAAGGGGAATGAATACACAAGATAAGTAAGGAAATGATCTAAAATAGGTGACAACTGTTTTCATAATTAGAAGATTGTACTTATCTTAACAAATAGCAATAGCAATTTTCTTCATCAATTTCTTGATCTACAGTTGATGTTGCTACCTCCGAAACACTGTGTGAGAGATCCACTTGATATGTTAAATGAAGAATTCCAGAGATTGTATGGAAGATAGTGATGGAAGGGTGTTGTGAGAGGTTTTCGTTGAGTAGCCGGAGTTGCTGGCTGGCTGGCTGTATTCAACATAGAACTTGGCACCGAAGTGCAGCAGTTCGAGTTGCCACGTTCCAAATAGCACACAAAGGTAGACAAGAAAATGAGTGAGGAGAATCAATAGAGTTTTGACAAGTATAAGAGTGAAACAGAATGAGTAATGGTAGAAAGGAATATGAAAGATTACAGAGACTGAATACATCTGCGCCATTGACAACGATTTTGAGCTATGTCACCTATTGTCTCCAGCCATTGATTCTTAGAGTCCCGAGGGCCCCAACCCGGAAGTCTGCATCTCCCTACCTGACTCAGTTTAACTGTCAAGGATTTCATGGATTGATGAGGCCATGTTTTTGTTTGGCCACCACTTACTCTTTTCCAACCTGCATCTATATCAGCTAGTAATGCCCGTCGGGGGAGACGATGGTTAGGCATGCGCAGCACGTGACCTAGCCATCTCAATCTATGTAACTTTATAGCCTCTTCGATTGATTTTCCCTCTTTGCCCAACACTCTACGCCTAACGTCAACATTACTTACCTTATTATGCCACCTAACGTGAGAAAGAGATCGTAAACATCTGTGGTCAAAAACAGACAATCTTTTCGTGTCTTCCGCTCTCAATGGCCACGTCTCACCACCATAGAAAAGTGCAATGTACTTTCTTGGCACTCCCTTCACAGTCAAACATTTCCATGGTACCTCTCGATCCACAGAGTCGAAGGCCGCCTTCAAGTCAAGAAATATGGCAATTGTTGGACGCCTAACAGTGTGTCAATGTTCTAGGATCTGTCGGAGAGTGAAGATATGATCTATGCACCTCTAACTGGCCTAAAGCCCACTTGATTTTCCCTCGTTTGTTCCTCCCGAGTTCGGCTTAGTCTGTGCATGATTACTGAGCCTAGGATTTTAGAGACTATGTTCGTCAGGCTGATTCCTCTATGATTACCACATGAGGACTTGTCTCCCTTCTTGAATATTGGTATAATAAGTGACTTACCCCAATCTGATAGAACCGTCTCTGATTCCCAGACGTTACCTAGTACCTTAGTTAAACTATATACTAGTATGTCACCCCCATATTTAAACACCTGCGGAGTTGCAGTTACATGAATAGACGGGTAGTAATCCAGAAACTTGTAATCGTGAAGTTTTATTCACAGGAAACTTCTTGACTGATCATCTTAATTGTTGAGTCATTAGTGTATAGTCTCTGTTGTTGTTGTAGTTTCACAAAAGCATCCCTGCATGTATCACTCAGCAGTTATAGCTAGGAAATGCAGTACTGATCAAAGCTAGAAGTCAAACACTAAGTATGTTACCTATCAGAATTCTTAGTGTACTCATTGTAAACTTACTGTAACTGTTTAGTCGATATTTTAGTATTGGTGTCTCTTGCGTTTATGTACCTCAAAGACACTTACGCACTTTTCACGTAAATTAATTTTTATCTTACTTCATGAGTGAATAATTAGGTAGTTTTTATCTTCGTACAGTTTAGTCTATTGGTGGTCATTGCATTAATTGTTACCGCCAGTTGCAGTTATACATTTACCATACAATCATAAAACCTGTGGATTCTCCTATTCGACTGTTTCTATGTATTTCAAAAGAAAATTACTGTAGCTAACGTTTCACTCAAAATTAATTTTCTGGGAGATAAATAAACACTTCAGAGCTCTTATCAGTTTTTCATTATTTCACATCGTAAAGAGATTATAGAGTTCATATAATCTCAAAGTCCACCAACGTAAAAGTGCAATTCATTTTTGTTTGTAAGTATCGTAACTGAGTTGATACAGCTCCAGGCTAGCAATTCACAGACCACTGGTCTGCATCCTACAGTAAAATAGCTATTCAGTCATCACCTATTACATCAATACAGACGTGCATTTATCTCAATACTGAGTATCTGATTCTATATACCTAAAACCACTGATTGAGTGGTGTTCATAAATTGCGTCATTTCAAGCAAATAGACAGGTAGATAAGGTGAGTCGACCTTTTATGATAATGTCTATGCCCTTTTAGCAATCGATTTTCGTCTACCTCAAAACATTTTTAAGGCAAACAATGACGTGTTTTGAGCAAGACATTACGTAAGTATCAGAACAACTTACTTGCTACACATGAGATATAATTTTTTCCACTAAAGTACTTTGAATGTCGTATGGTTATGTAGGTCAACTGAGTGGTATTCATTTAAAAAAATCTTTAGTATGATGTCACTGGATAGGAGATTCGTGTATACATATCACAGTTAATCGATTTATCGTAGGGTTGTCTGTATACATAAGAACTATGTTGCATAGGGATGATCATATATAAGTACAGGACAGATAACATAAGAGTGGACTTTTACGGGTGGATTTATTGGTCACCGTAACAAAAGTTCTAATTGTAGTTCGTTGCTATGTTCATGTAATGACATAAGAAATATCTTTAGATATTTTGACAGTCAATTGTGAATTTGAAATTTTTTTTATTAAGTACTTATTTTCAAGAGTTTGACCATGGACTGATATCAGTTAGAGGACCATTGAAAACCAGGGAATACTGGACAGCTGTTTCATCCTAGTTTGGGACTCATCGGCAGTACGCACCCACCCTCCAGGGTCCGAACCAAGGACCTTTCGGTCACACGGTAGGCTCTTGTACCATTCAGCCACTGGGACCCATTCATGTGGCCCATGAATTCTAACTTCTATCAATTCATGATTTTTAGCGCGACCAACAACCAATGTCATCGGTGGGATGACTTTTGAGCTCTTGTTAGTTTGCAGCAGTAAGTGTTGCTTGATACTCATATCTAAACAGTAGGTTTCGAAGTTAAACAACTGCATTTACATTTTCATGATTTCATTCTTGTATATTTAGCCTATTTCATCAGATATGTTTTTTTTACCCGTATCCCACTGGCCCTAATTCGAAATGGACTATCCCAATTAATCTCCCAAGTTTTACTCCTATGAAATAAATAGTTCTTTGGGAGAGGTACCTTTCTTTTCCAAAAGAAAAATGACGTAGGTATAACTGATGGCTTTTATCCCATCGTTTGTAGTAAATCGTATTCATCGTTATCATTAAAAAAGTAACCGTTTGCAGTACAATATGGTGAAGGGACCTATGGAGTAATGCCAATCGAGTTTGAATACATTTATTAGCGTAGTCTATTTCATGATAACTACTCTATATCAAAAATAATAAAAATCTGGAAATTAAAAGCATTAGGCCTCATTTCGTTAGTATTGTGATAGTTGCGAAACTTAATGACCCTCAGTCTGTTCATATCTGGGAGATTGTGTGTGATAGGACAGCAATAAAGACTAACGTATCACGTTACAAGGTCAAATCCATTCACTTGAACTTCGTTGCATACAAAATGAGCGGTATTCGGGTTTTCCTGTTTATTTCAGCTGTTATTGAGGTACCTCTCTCTACCTCTGCATCTTGTTCGTCATGAACTATTTAACATATGTAATATTCCTTTTTGTTAGTCGTGCCGAAGAATTAATTCTTTTTTCCTTAGCCTATACTATTCTTTGCCTCACTGATTGCTTCGTTTCTCTGCATCATTCTTTATTGTTAGTTTTGGGTCATGTGCTTCTCGTCATCCAAGTCTTGTCAAACAAAATATCTAATCATGAAATTTTAAATTCCAAATGTCTGGATGTAACTTTTTTTTAAAGTGTCCTGTTTTTCCCTATCCGTTGCCATGACAAATAAGCCAGTCACATCATTCAGATGAATATTTCATCAGTTACTAGTCATATACATTTTAAAGACTGAATGTAAATAATACAAGTTTCATGTGAATATATGCATTGGTGGTATTCAGTTTTTAAATGTAAAGAGATACTTGACTTTTCCCCTCAACTGAAACAACCGCCTTTAACTGATGAACATCTATTTAGCTGTAGTTGTCTGTTAATAATAATAGTCCAATGATTATTTTGGGTCATTAAATTGTTGCCATCATGTTAACCGTCTTATTTCCGGTCTTACAGATTCTATCAGTGAGTTTTTTCATCCCGACTCGGACACACAATTCCAAGGTGTTTACCTCTCGCTTTACTTTTCACCTACTCATTCAAAACACAATAATGTTTCCAATAGATGAAATTGTAGAATTCTCCTCTTTATTCAAGTTCACACTCCATTGTAACTGGGTAGGCTTTCACTTTATGGGTAGTATTCCAGACTTACTTTGTATGTTACGAATATAAATTTCCCTCACACTTTTAAATCTGATAATACTTTACTGACTTTCAAAAAGTCATCTTGTTAATAAGAGAGTTAGAAGGAAGAACATCAAGTGTATGCGACTTAAGTCCAGCACTGACACTTTCATTTGCATCCATTCAAACACTTAGTGTTCTTAATGTTTACAAATGTGTTCAGATGTTGTGACTTTTCTTTCTAATGACAATAGATTCAACTTCTATTTACATTGTTCATTAACTATATAATTATGTTTTTTTTGTAAATGGTCATTAACCGCATTGTTAAATGTTTTTGTTTTAATCTTCAGTTCGTAACTTCACTCGAATGCGTATTCATGCTTTAAATTCCTTGGACTATATCGCTCTTTTTCGTCGAGTGTCTGTCCAGT
Source organism: Trichobilharzia szidati (assembly GCA_944472155.2). Classification (NCBI taxonomy): domain Eukaryota; kingdom Metazoa; phylum Platyhelminthes; class Trematoda; order Strigeidida; family Schistosomatidae; genus Trichobilharzia; species Trichobilharzia szidati. The sequence goes on from OX235271.1 coordinate 113,453,727, forward strand.
TCAGTAATGGAGGTCGTTATTTTGATCGAAATCATTCACCTGTCGTTGTGGATATACACCGTGATGTTTATAATTCTCAGCCTCGTTGGCTTCCTATCGATTTAGGTTATCGTACAGGTCGTTATCTAAGAATTACACTGTGGTTTGATTACGATTGGATTGTCCTGTCAGAGATCACATTTGATTCATGTAAGTATTTTTGTATTTATTTATTCATTTATTGGTATCTGTTTATTCATATTTTATAACATGTGCTGTGTATATTGTTGTTTGTGTAAATCAACATCTTATTATGATTACTATTAATTTCATTGGCCTTAATAAATATATGGAGTCATTATTTAATTCAGCATTTGTCGGGGTTGTAATAAAATCTATTGTGGAATAAGTAATTCGCATTTTTGAAGTACATCCCATAACCTTTATGACAGTGTTGGTATATTCCCTCAATAGAGTGTTATTTTGATGCCAAGTGCTTCCATCAGTTGGTGGGAGAATACCTATGATAATAGTCAACCGTACTGAATAACTGTCAGAAAACAGCTGTCAGCAATTTCATAAAAGTGTCATGTACTCCTAACTTGTTGACTTATTTGTGCAACATTTAGTCTTCCTACTAAGGATATTTCTTTGAGCCATTGATTTTTTTCGACCTCATTTTTTTTAAAATTTCACAGATCTTTTGTAAATACAGTTCATAGTAGTAGCGTAATATTTTATCGTCAAGCAGTAATCTCAATATTTGTTTTGTCTGTCTGAATAGTATTGACTTTTGTTAGATGTCAAGGTAGATCACAGTATGTGTTATTGAACGAAACGAGCCATGCTGTTTGCGTTCACATGAGACTGTAGTGAGTGACTTTAGTAGGGATATATGATTCCAACTCCACCATCCACGAGTGTTTATTTCCTCTATCGAACTAAGCGTGAATGGTATTACCCTTGAAAGCTTGTCTGATACACGCTTATTTATATAAATCACTCCAACCAGCGGATCTATTCAGTCAGGTTCAACTGATCTGAATTGGTAATCCAATAACATTTTTACATTGGTGTTAAACGGTCTGATGTCGTAAACAAATGTTTTACACTGGAATCCCGTTAAAATTTCATCTCACCAATATAAAAAAAACAACTCAACTCGAAAAGATGTTGACATTTAAGAGTACTTAGTAACTTTCTAAAGAATTTTTTGATTTTTGATTACAGCTTGATTCCACACCGTATTTTTTGGTACAGGTATGGAATTTTCAGCATGTGATATCGGTAGCCCGAATTTTGCAGGCCGACCATAGATATCAGCAGAGGGGCGAACCCCAGACCATGTGTATGGTCGGCGATAGTCCTAACCACTGTGCCACCGACGCACATATATTTGTAATGAGTATCTACACACAGTGATAAATTTTAGTTTTGAAAATAATTCTGAAGAGAAGCTTGCCGTTGAGGTGTTACAAAAATTAAAACCTATCACACCTTGGTTCATTCTACAATCTTCAAGGATATTTCTCAATAACTTTGTTTCTATACTTTCGGAATTTGTTACACTGCAACACCTTCTACTATTCATTTTCGTTTAAAGTTGTACTCGCTTAGTCTATGGGTGCTTAATTGTGTTATACACTCTTTAAAGTTATTACAAGTTGTTCTTGATTATAGTTCTAAATGCGGTTTGATCTACTTTCACTGTCGCCTTTAAAACTTTGTCTTTGAAACCAGTTGTCAGCATTATTGAAATACGGTTAATAATGAGATTGACCAAAGATTGTTCTCATCATTAATCATGATTATTACTGTCTGCCCATTTTGTTATTCAATAGCAACCTTGTCTCCGTGTTTTATGCACATACAGGTGGCGGATGATCGTTTTGCTTGAAAATGAATTAGTTACTGGTTTGTATTCGTTTTTGTCATTTAAAATCGTGAGAATTGTTTACTATCACAGGTAGAATAGAATAATGCACAATTGCACACACCTATATAGACACATATACATGGATAGATTTTCACATATTACCTACTTACTACTGTCAAATTACAGCTGGCAGCGAAGGTTCGTTTTGTTTACTGATTCCGGTTAATCATTTTTCCATTAATTAATGAATTAAAATATTGACAATTGTTTTGTTCCACATTATTTTGATACAAATAAGTCATACACATCTATTCACATACAAATCGAGACACAGGTTAATCATTTGTACGGAAGTTGTGGTGGGCTTAAATGGATGAAATGATTGTGTTTGTGATAAAATCCTTTGTGAAAACGATGGCACTTTTTGTGTTTCATCATATGCATCTCAAACCGAGAGAGAGAGAGGGAATCACATGGATATCAAATCGTAAATATTTCTGATTCAGCGAAAGTGTCTCTGATGCAGTTGTTTGGACTAACGGTATGTGACGTTTTGCTAAGTCGTTCAAAAGCCAGGGTTATGAAGGAACGAGAATTTGAATACCCTAGCAAAATGTCTGATACCCTCAGTCAGTTTTTGATTATTGATGCTGTTATCCTAATAAGTCAGGTAGCCAGTTGACATATTGCATAACGAACGAGCACTTACATCATAAGCTGGTTTGGGATCCGTAAGTTACATTTCTATCTTTAATTCTTGATACACAATTGTGTTTAGGTAAGATATATACAGACGTATATGCTTATATTTATGAGTGAACCCTGACATCTCGAGAAATATGATCCTCTAATACAATTTTTGTGTTTCATAACTGTATTTATCTGTCTTCTATGTTTATGAGCTCGTATACAACCAAAGTAAATTCCACACACAATAGATAATCTCTCAATTGTACCCGAGATAAGCAGAAAGATTTTTCGGTAGATATTGTCGTTAGGCTGAATGTAATCAGAAAAGGAAATTTCTCTCTGTTTTTCTTATTCTTTCCAATATTCTATCTGAAAATTTTCAAAATGTCGGAAGAAATTGAAATTTCACCGCAACGTCAAATTTCATGTAAAATATCTGTCTCATAAATCAACAATGATTTAAAATGCTTGTTACCGCCTTCTCTAGCATCTCTATTTCTTGAATGCGGTATTTACTATTTATTTCTATGAATACGTTAAATATTGTTGTAGACATAAAAACGAAATCAAGCAACCTGAAGTTTATAGATATAAAGAGAAATCAGGATTGTTTATTCATAGTTTAGTATCTATTTTTATCAGTGAAATATCCAAAACATTGGAAAGGCCATTTGTGTATGTATTTTAAGTGTGAATGTTAAGTAGACCGCGACGACTAGTGGAGTTAACTTGAAGAGAAATACTATCCCAAGAAACACTTTTCCCAAGGAGATTATGTTTTGTATGTTACTAATTCATCTGTACATCTCTGAGGTCTTATCAAGTAGGACGTATCAAAATTGACCTTGTAAAATACTTCCCTAAGTATCTTGTTCTATGCTCTTCCAGTTCCACTGTAAACTGGGCTGACAACACGATAGGTAGCATGACGGGGTGTCTCTGAATTTTCTTTTCTTGTCTCCTGTCATTCACAAATATAGATAAAAAATAAAAGATAATTCATGAAATATATAACAATGTAAATACTTCTTCCCAAATGGTTTCAGTTAACTTGGATTTCCCGTTGATTGATTATGTTTTACCGAAACCTCCGGCCTCTGTTGATATGTCGACTTTGGCGTTTGAAACGATGAGTGCTGGTTTCGTGTCTCAGTAGGAACATCATTACTCATTGGGAATGCAGGTATATCCAGTTGATGAGTCCCAAATGGGAAGAAATTGGCATCTTGGATTCCATCGCTAGTCAGTATCATCCAAACTACTTTTTACTAACGTTGTAGTTTCTCAGCAAGGCTAATTATTTAGAGCATATTGTAACCAACTGAATGGTATACAAGGCCTAATAACGGTTCCATCAATTCTGTAGTTTTGTTCTCTGGGCTGGATGGTTTAGTTGTGACTTACTAGGCAATGTCTTCACTGTACTTCTACTAATAACCATGTATTCGTTTTCTTCAACATTCGGCTTCATGTAACTGTAGCACTTAACTCTGTACACTAACTACTATACACTACCCTTTGTTTTAAAACCTAAAAAGAATTCTTCTTAGTAGTAATCTTGTCAACCTTACATATTCTTAATTCTGTCATTTTCATCATATAATGCATTGGGAATACAATCTATGTTTTGCATTGTCTCATTTCATATTTTATTCACGTTGAAACCGTCGGTAGAATTTTTGTGGCATGTCAATTATTAATCATAAATATAAAATACTTCCTTTTCGAAAGATGTTTCCAGAGAAAGAGAATACCGTGCTTGGTTTATGCCTACTACTCTCTCAGTACACATCATCGCATACCATACATACATGCCCGTTAGCCGTATTCTCCTTAATACAACTATATTGAAGTATACATTCTTTGACGTCAAGCCGGAAACTTGTAGGTAGTAAAAATGAAATGACAAGTTGTATTGTATATTTCCTAAAGCGACAAAAAGAAACTACTATTGTGACTATGATAGTAGTATATGTACAGAGAATGATTAACAAAAGATCAAAATGATTAGCTTGTCATTTCTTTCTTTATTCTTCTTTTTTTTAATGTCACTCTAAATACCGTATTCATCAATGTATATTCTTTTCATCCATCTGTTGCAATTCTATTTTGACACGTTGATGTGACTAACACACACACACACACACGCACACACAATACTTTCAGTAGGCAAATAAGTCGCGTTCCTTTTATATGTATAACAACAGAAAACTGAACTAAGCACAAAAAATCTATGTTCTATTCAGAATTGTGAAGGTATGAGCAGATGTTTATATGCAAATTAGTGTTTGTCTTCATTATCCACCTCTGTTTCTTCTCTCTCTCTATCATTGTCTATATTTGGGAGTAAACAACTATCCCATTGCTAGTCGTTCAAATATGTTTCAAGCCATACTAACTTCAAAATCTTGTTTTGTTTTCCTATGTGGGTGTGTGCGGAGAGAACCACAACATCTGCTTGCTTTATACCCTAACAACTCAGTTGTTACCACAATTATCAACTCGCTGAGAGTACTATTTTTTTTAGTGTGAATCTCGTTTAAATAGCTTAGATCTGTCTTGTCTATATGTCTAAATGTAATATTATATATATATATATATATATATGAGAATAACGATGGTGTCTATTCGATTTGTGAAAAAAATTCATTTCCGTTTAATTTTCCTATTTTATTAAAAATACTATTTTTAGGAACTTAGCAACTATGCTTTCATATTTTATTTTCAATTTGAGATAATTTTATAGTTGCCAAGAGACTAAACTCCCCGGCCGACTCACTCCTTTACCTAGCCAAGCCAGAAATAATGCAGGTAAAGAGGCAAGGTTGGGCATGGGGCTAGCAACCCCATCCTGTAAAAATAGTCACCACTGCTACAGAAACTTCAAGCCACTAGCTTGAAGCCTTATGTTCCACTGGGAACGTGAAGGAAAAAAATACAGACTAAACTGGATGTTCTAAGCTTTATGAAAACTTCATTATCACTAAATAATTCTGCATCCTGCTTAACGTAGAAGTACAAAACAATTTCGTGAGAAGACTAGTAACGAAGTCATTGTTTTAGTATTTTTTAAGGCCTTATAATTTTGACTCGGTTTTAACAATTTAGACAGTCTAAATTTGTAATGAACCAACCAACTATGAATCCAGGCCGAGGTGAAGTTTCACTTAATTTCTCATCATCTTCTTCATATTGTAAGTGATATTGTGTTCCGTTGAGATGATGTCATTAGTAATGTTAGAGAACCACTGGGAGTACTGGACAGCTGTTTCGTCCTAGTTTGGGACTCTTCGGCAGTACGCACCCACCAGGATTCGAACCCAGGACCTTGTGGCAAGGCGAGCTCATAGACCATTGAGCCACTGGGACCCGATCCAATGGCCCTTGAATTCTAATTTCTGCCAATTCACGAAATAGCACGACCATTTCGCAATGTCTTCTTCGATGAGTTACTGCTTCATCTTCAACCTGCTGTACCCTACTGGTCACGGCATGAAATCCTCCATGCAATCAAACAAAATCCCTACAAAACCAATACTTGAAAATTAGTAGTGTTAACAATAAATCCATGAATACTGTCAAATATTTGGATTTCGAATGAAAGAAACCCTCGTCTAATGTACTGCAAAGGTCACTGCGATATTTCTTGGTAGCTCAATGTTTGTCAATTTAAGGTAAACATTTTTCAGTATTATCTGTTTGTGCGTGTTGATATAACAGTAGAAAATACATAATGCGCTTCCCCGTCCATTTCGAAATTTGTCAGCTAGATGTATCTGCATCTCAATGATAATCGAACCCAACAATATTAAACGATAAATTGGGACAATAAGCAAGTTAATCGCACATGTTCAAGTGTTGGTTTGTAGGGGTTTGATTGGTTACAGGAATTCATCATGAGCTGACATTAGTTAAAGAACCATTAGAAACCTGGGAGTACTGGACAGCTGTTTCGTCCTAGTTTGGGACTCTTCATCAGTATGCACCCACCGGATGTGAGGAAAAATACTCGCCGAAGACATTGGCTAGGGGTCGCGCTATGTCGTAAATTGGCAGAAGTTAGAATTCATGGCCCATTGGGTTGGGTCCCAGTGGCTTAATGGTCTATGAGCTAGCTCGCCTTGTAACCAGAAGGTCCTGGGTTCGAACCCGGGGGTGGGCGCGTACTTCTGAAGAGTCCCAAAATAGGACTAAACAGCTCTCCAGTACTCCCAGGTTTCCAATGGTTCTCTAACTAATGTCAGCTCATGATGAATTCCTGTAATCACACATGTTATGGATAAAAATGTCTCTCAGTTTCTTCCTCTACTTAAAGGATAGAAAACATTTCAATATATGTCATGAATAGCTTAGCGGAAATATGTTTGATTGCTGCACTGAGTGATGCGGGTCTAAACCCAAGAGGAGCATGAGTCACTCCAGGGTTTCAGATAAGTCTTGCTGACAAGTGCCAACAAGCACGAAATCTAGGTCCCAGATCTTCCTGTAACCAACTAACATCATTTCAGAGTGCACTGTGATGGCAAGCCAACTAGCTTGGTGAACATATTGTAATGTTGACTGAGTGATCTGCATCTGCACCAACACCGAACGCTAGACGCATGACATTGGTTGCACCCTAGTAACCAATCAAATACTTACTTTACTAGCTACATATTATCACTGCTCATGTTTTTTCATCCTTATTGAATCGGCTGTAAAGATTCATTGGATTTTCCCTGGCAGCCTGTTTAAAATTTGAGCTAACAAAAACTCCCATCTCTCCATTACATATATCTTCTCTCGTTCGGTTTGTTTTTAATCGATTAAGATATGACCTCTAATACTTCTGATTTGCAAGTTCCTACTAAACTTGAGGAAAGGCTGCGGGTGGCAGCGTGTCCCAATACATGAGATAACTGTTCTTCAGTTATGTCCTCGGGTCTCAAAATGTACTTCTGAACATCTTACAATTGTCTTTCAACTTGATATAATGTATCTCTTGAAGGAAACAATGCAGATATATAATAGAATGGTTTGTACTTCAGCTCAGAGATCATTGTGTCACAGAATATACTGTCAATTCATATTTTACTTGAAAATAGTATTCGAGTGGAAAATATCATGTAATAAATTCCTCTAAAAATTATGTACATTTTATAAATACTGTCCAGAATAAAGATATTATTATTGATGTATCATTGAGAAAGGTTAGTATAACTCGTCATCTGATTCTTTCATTATCAGAATTTCTTTGTCTACCTAAAATAAAACGCGAATTTAACGTCTTTGATTATGGTGATTGTCAGTCGGATGTTGCAAAAGTGTTCGAAAAGTGTTTTACCCTTATTGTCCGTTAGTTTGCAAAGAGTGAAAGTCATCTGAGCTAGAATTGTGTGTTACACTACCTCTCTCACAACATCAGTTAATTTGAAGTATTCATCTTTTTTGTTTAACTATCTTATAACCTGTTCTCTAATTATGACAGTGGTACATAGACTTATGTTTGCTGTTATTGTTTACATGTTTTGGAAACTTGTCAAATAAGGTTAAATGATACATTTGTGTTCTATTCTGTTCATGCGTATGTGCTTACGTACCTGTGTGCGTGTGTGTGTTTAGCAGTGACACTTTGTATGCATTACTGTGAAACGTATATATTGTCTTACTTTCTTCCTTCATATTTTCGTGTCAAACACAATAAAATCAAGTTGTTGTTGTTTGTTTTAGTTTTTTACATACTTAAGGTCATTTTAGAGAAAAAAAATATGAATTTGTGTTCATAATCTTGACAATTTGTTAGGATTAATCTATTATACAGTTTTTTGTAATGCCTTACAAAATCTGTATACATATATGTACATTTGCGTGTAGTAGTATATGTGTCTTGTTTTAATCGTAACTACACTATAGGCGCATACAGAACATTTTGTAAGCCAAATATTATCACTGTCTGTGTATGTAGACATGTACAATAATATGCACGTCTTTGAATTGAACTTCCTTATCATTATATTATTTTTGCAGTGGTCTTTATTCCTGATTAACTCATTTGCAAAGTTTAACACTACATATTTGTTTGTTTGTTCGTTCATTCTTTGCATTACATGTCTATTCATGTTGTTTGTTAGTTTTTTTTGTTGACGATTTTGAAAGTGGAATTGTTTTAGTGATAGTTGCAATATAATAATCAGATAAACTGCAGGTTTCACCACAAGTTGACATCAGTTAGAGAACCTAGTCTGGGACTCTTCGGCAGTACGTACCTGTTGAGATTGGAACTCAGGACCTTCCGGCTACAACCCACTGGAACCCGATCCAATGGACCATGAATTCCTTTATGTATCACGAATTCACACAAGTTGAAATTCGTGGGTCATTGGATTTAGTCTCAGTGGTTGAATGGTCAATGAGCTCGACTTGTAAACTATACGTCCTTGGTTCAATCCATGGTGGAGTCATGGATACGTACTTCTGAAGAGTTTCAAGGAAAGACGAAGCAACTGTCCAGTACTCCCTGGTTTCCAGTGATTTTGTAACTGATGTCAATTCGTGATCAATCGTGGAATGTTTACTGAAATAAAATTCACTTGGATGAATGTTAAGGGGGTAACCGAACCACTAGGTAATACTAATCCATAAGAATTACGACTGTTAACTTTGATGCATAAAAAAGAAAGAGTAGACTTTCTATCTGATGTTCAGAATGATTGATGTCTTCTCATGAAGACTGTCACACTTGCGTAAACAAATTTACTCTTGATCACCTTCGAAGGAGAACACTCCTTATTTAACACTCACTCAGTTATTCTCTCTCTCTCCCACCTTATCTATTTTCTGATAGTTCTATATTACTGTATTTCTGTTTGTTCCATTTTCTGTGCTGTTGTGGAATCTACAAACTTAAACAGATTGCCTTCTATACAAACTTGTTTATTTGATTTAGTTGCTCGATTATGTTGTCACGTATGTCTATAACTTGTTTGCAGCTAATTCAAGTTCATCTTTGAAGAGAATAAGCTTTACGAACAGATGTGATGAGAATGTTTAATGAGTTGAAAACCAAAAGTCAGACATTTCTATTCATTAAATAATGTGATTACATTTCCTTTTATGTTCTGCCATAGGCTACAAATGACTTGACCCTAACTGATTCTAACATCCTAATTTTTTTGTTTCCTTCAGGTTAAATAAAAGTCTAATTCGCTTTATTCACAGGGTGCTTATTTGTGATGACCTCTAACAACAGCAAGCGGTGATAGCGATGACGTAATATTAACTTCTCTCCACTAACTTATTTATGTTCTCCCGTAGGGTTTTGTCATTGTCAGATCATTAAATAAGATAATGAAGACCAGATGAAGTTATCGCTCTTCAACTTTTTCTACCTCTCTGCCCTAAGAAAACCTTGTCTAGACACCACATTATGTATGCAAATCTACTTAGGTTTGACAAAGTTATATTCGTTAAAAAGCTATTACTCATGCACTGATGAATTCACAGTCAAGACATAACATGCAAATTTATTTGTTGATCAGACTATAAAAAAGCCAACTAAAGCTTCAAACCTTCGCTTTTGGCTTTTGAATATCTGTCGATATTACTTTATACATTTTTCTCTCTCTGAATGAAACATCAACAACTAATTAGCAAGTCACTGAGATCATATTGTATGATTCAAAGATTGTTTAGCGTAGTAAGTTATGCAAAATCTAATGGTTTAGTCATGATCTCTTGATGATCAACTTCATTGTTTTCAAAGTGATCATTAAAAGCTCTGAGTGGTAAGTTTATAGACGGACAACCGTAATAGTTAAATAAAAATGCTAGCAGCCACATTGTCTGTCAAAAAAACACCAATCTTGAAAAGATTCACTTCGAACATCGTTCTGTCTCCCACTGGACCTTCTATTAAATGTTAAATAAATGACTTGGCAAATGACCCACGACAACCACGTCTTGCGCATCGGTTGGTATTTATTACTGTTTAAAATGATGAGTGTTGTGCTCGAATCTCCGATGGAAACATCACTATTCATCACTGAGATGTGCAGTTACACCCAGTTTATTCATTTCAAATAGGTTGAAACGCTTATCCTGTTCTATCATATAACATCATGTTTAAAATCAAAAGCGTTATCGAAGCGTCGTTTATTTAGGAGTCAGTATACGAAAAGAGATTGACTACATGGGTCCTGTACAAAGCAAATTTCATTGTATGGATAATTTCGTATGAAGTTTGCCCTTCAGTATTTGTATAATACTGAATGAAGACTAATGAAGTGCTAATCTTTTGCTCTATATTACCTAGTCATATTCAAGTAGTGAAAAATATATTAATTTTGATTAATATTTTTTAGTGAATAAATCTTGTTTGAATACGATCCTATCTATTATTTTTTTCATTTCGAAGTAAATACGCGGAAGCGGAGTGTAGCAGAATTAGGCTTGTTTTATCCAAGTGTATTTAGTTGTTTGCTTGTCATTTCTATTCATCTGTTATCAGAAGTTGTGTTTGTGCGTTTGTTTTTTTGTCATTGTCACTATTATTCAGATTTTGAAGTTTGTCTTGTCCTCCATAAGCATATATATATATATATATTAATATATATTCATTGAATGTCCTAGAATCAGTAAGGAAGTGAAATAAGAAGTAGTAACTTAAAAAATTATCGCCAAATCTTACGTAAGTATTGTAGAAGTTAGTGAATTCAAACTAATTAAAATGAGATAAGTTGTATGCACTTTTGAGATCAGTAGTCTTATGAATGAAAATAAAAGGCTTCAGTTGGGTAACATTATTTGATTCAATTAATTAGCGTATGAGAACGTCTTTTGGTTTACTCCGACTTTAAAATTGTCCTATGCTGTGTTCTGTTGACAGTTAACTATGAAATGAAATGGTATCATATTATTCTACTCAATTTATTTAAGTTTGCACATCGTGTGTTTGAAGTCGTGAGCACTGTACGCTTAGCTTACTGAAAGCTCTCAAGATTCAGCGAAACAACTTTCCTGACATGCCTAATTTAAATTGTTGATATTAGATGGTTGGAGGCAATCGGCAGGAAGCCTTGGACCTAGGTTTCGTGCTAGCTGGCAGTCACCAGTCAGCAAGACGTATCTGCAATCTTGAAGGTACTCATGCCCTTCTGAGATTCGAACCCGCGTCGCCCAGTACCGCAGTCAGATGCGTTACCACTGAGGTGTTCGGGCTCACAATTGACCTCCTGTAGGACTGTATTGGATACACTAGTTACTAGTGTCCAATCAAAGTATGCTTAATGTAAAGTTGACGCTTACATACAAATTAAGTAGTCTGTTCGTTTGTGCAGTCTCTTATCTTTATATTCTTTATTCAACCACAGATAATTATTGTAGAGTAGTTTATGATTTCAATGTGTCATGCTGTAGAATCATATTCAATGAGAAAACATGTCAAAGTAATTTGTTATGTTTGCTTTTCAGGTTGTAATATCTAACACAGTAACTAAAATTAAGATGTGATGACAGTGTTGGTCATAGTAATCTGATAGATATTTTTAACACAATAGAAACATGTTCCAACTTAATTTCGTTTGAGAAAAGTTCTTTTTAAAAAAAAATAGTTTCTGCAGTCTGATGTTTGTATGCTTGAAGTCAATTCGCAAATTTGACATGCTTATTTATACAATGAATAAAAGACGAGTGATTGTTGTAAAGAGAAACAACGAACATTCAGGTTGTTTTTTTATCATCCAAGCGATACTGACTGTCTGTTTGTGTTTAGTTACTTTCCTAGACATCTCCGTGTACACACACACACGGATGTGCCGATTTGAGCGTGTGGCTTGCTTAAGGATGTCCATACATGACAGTACTGTCATGACACTCTTTTACTTACGTGGTGATGGTGATCACAGGTGAATAATATGCATCAATAAGCGTAAATGTAAATGTTTCTCATAATTTTATTATTAGTGTTGGTGAAATTGAGTAGGATAAGCGTCGCTAAGTTGATAATGTAGCAGTAAACATTTTAAATGCATACTGCTATATTATGAGTAGGTAAGTAGTGAACGTTAATTGCTTCCTGCTTCATTACCGATTAAGCGAGTCTATTAAGTCTTTGTAATTTATAGGGATGGGTTTCTTAAGCTACACAGCTAATAAATTCAAGAATCTGGGTTTATTTTTTTATTCCTGTACGTTCCCAGTGGAACATAGGGCTTCAACCTGGAGGCTTGAAGTTTCGGTAGCAGTGGTGTTTGTTTTTACGGGATGGGGTTACTAGCCTCATGCCCAACCTTCACTTTATAACCAGTCTTATTACTGGCTTAGCTAGGTAAAGGAGTGCGTCGACCGGTGATTGAACCCCGAACTACATTCGTTGTCGGCGACCATTCTACCTCTGTGCCACCGACGCACAAGAATTTGGGAGGGTGGGGTTAACTATTATTTTTTTACTATTTTAGCGAAAAAGGTTTACTGACAGTTGCTAACCTGTACATAGTTTCTCGCTAGTTAATCCACAACTCATGACATCATATTAAAGTGTTGTGTTTCTTGGCTTTATGGACGGCATTATATAGACTGTATTTACAATCCTTAATTAGCACACACAGAATTTCGATTACTTTGGAACTGTTTGCCGTGTATAATAAAAACAAACATTGATTCAACAGTAAAGCATTTCTTCGCGATGATTTCATTTACAAACGCTGTATAGCTGTGTTTATATTATGTAAAAAGACAGTTAATGATACTAAAAATTACTTAAATCAATACAAATATAATAAAGAAATAAATAGTATAATTGTTAGTACGCATAGGATTGAAGTGGATAAAATAAATACAGAAAAGGTTATTAAAGAAAGAAAGAAGATGATATTAAGAGGTATAAGTGGGTCATCAAGTGGTGTCAAAATATTAAAATTATTGTGTCGGTAATCATAATGATAGAGAAGACAAAGTGAAGTGGAATGAAATTAACACTAAAAGAACATTGTTAGAACGAACATACAGTTCAGGTTGTTGTTCATGTATGAATAGTACTCTGTCACTACACAGGTGATGAAGCGTAAACTTTTGAGTAATTGGATTTGAGTCCTACACATAAAAGGTTATAAGATAAGTCACAGGGAGCTAAACAACCTGATTCCAAAAGATGTTCGCAAATATATTTCGTCATCCTATTTAAACCTTTCGTCAAATAAGCTGAGTAATATTAGGCTACGTGTATCTAGGAGACTCGCTTACCAGATCCATTGTAAGCAGCTCTAAAGAAGCATGTGAAACAGTAGATAAGCATAGTAATGGACATAAACGGTAGTTTATGCCTCACACATCTTTAAGTCATACTTCTGGCTTTCAGTATACAAGTCATAAGCTAGGTATATTGAAAGTGGTTTTGATGCACTTGAGTAGACTATCCGATACCTTGACAGCGACATCATATTTTAATGTGTAATTCATAATAAATGTTTTCTTCAGTATTGTGGTTTCACGAGGAATGATTTGTTTCTTAATACGGAAACATTGATATTGAGACTATTCAGGTTACTTAGTTGTAAATCAAATCTCAGGCCTTTACATATATGTCTCTTTTTATTGGAGTAATTTATTTTGACGCATTCTCTAATTTTTGCAATTTTAGCATATGTATCGAATGGGGCTGTCATACAACCAGAACAATCTGATGATCCTGTTCAAAAGATACCTGATTTTGATTCATCTGGCATTGATTCTGTTGGTGATAGTCTATCTGCGATAGCCAAATCTTCTGATCAACAATCAACTTCCCCACCTATGGTTAATCAACCCTCAGTGCAAAATGGTATGACATTTGAAATATTTTTGTTAAAATTTCATGGTGTAAGGTTTTAGGTGACTTTGTTGCATAGTTTTGAACAAAAGCAGCATTTAAAAAAATAAGAATATTACCATCTATGATAACCAAATTATTTCTTATCTTTCAGATCCTGGCACTGCGAAACAACCAACACACTCACAAGCATCTATTTCATCAGCTGATGTACCAATTAGTGCAACGTTTAAACACAAGAATTCAAATGTACCATATATCATTGCAATTATATCTTGTTGCTTAGGCTCATTTGCATTTGCATGCTTTTTCGCTTTTATGGTATTCCGGTTAAAACGTTGTCGACAAAGACGTTTAAAAAAGCTACAAAAAGGTCAATTACCACAGACTTTAGATAAACAACCTATGCACCAACATCTACTTCTTACAACAGGACAAAATCAAAACTCTTTATCATCCACTTTATCTGTTCCTTCTTCTTCATCCTCCGGTCCATGTATCATTTCTTCGTTAAACCCGTCATACCAATATAACCAGTTGAAATCTACTGGTAACAATTATACTACTGATAATGGGAGTAGTAATAATAACAAGATTAACTCTAATGCTGTAAATCTACAAACCCCGACATTTATGGACACGCACAGTAATCATCTGGCTGCTTTATCTCAAGGATACACTGATATGATGACTCATCCGACTGGGACAGTGTGTACTCCTTACTCGAATGGAATTGACCAAGGTAAGCATTCTGTAGTGGTGATTTTAACAACAACAAAAAAAGCACAGTTGTGTTATTGCTTTTTTTTCTATTGTGATTGTATTTGCAGCCTAAATAGTTGATATCTCTATTATCCTCCCTTCCTATTTTTTATAATTCTGTTTTGGAAAGCTTGATTGTCATTGTCACTTTTTTACATACCCTAGTACTGACAGACATATTGATATCTAACATGAATAGTTAACCATGTATTGGTGACTCATGCTTTCACGTGTTATGGTTTGTAGCGTGTTTCCTAATGACTCATAATGACATAGGAATTAGTTTGTCTTGTTTCCCCATTTCACGGTGTCTGAGCTTTATAATCACTAACATTTAAAGTAAATACGCGCATGTCTGATGGTATAGAAGATGCGTCCTTCGTTATAGTTATTATTGTGATCTTTTTTTCATGAGATTCAATGAGATATTAGCATTGCTGTCGCCTTTACTACTGTTGAAACAAAGTTAACTGCTAAACTCTGTGTTAACAAACATGCTGTAGTTTAAACTGATTAGATTGTACTTACTAAATGATTGTAATTATCCTCTGTAGTATTATTTGACTTTAAAAATCCCTGTATGGATTTATTGCGCTGCTCAGGAATACTGTCAGAAACTATGTTTTCTGAGACTTATCTGCTAACTAGATTCAATTCGAATTTCATTTACCAGGTTTGGATGTTTATCTAGACATTTACCTACTTATCAGAATTGCTTTTGTTGGCCTGATAACCACTACTCATTAGATTTAGTAATAAGTGAAGTATAAATTCCGTTAGATTGTATTTCGTCCCTTTTTTAAATAGTGATATGTTAGGAGCAGGTGTTACTAACGGATTAGTACATGTTTCACAATCACTTACCATTGATATTGGTAAATAACATGCAGGTAAAGACTACTGTTACTATCTTCGATGTTTCTTCTCATAACTTCTTGTCATACAATAAATTTACTGGAGTACTTTTGACAATTCTAGTGAATTATTCGTTATATAATCCAAAAAGTCATTGAATGTTATTCACTATTAGATAGATGTTTTAGTTGTCTCTCAGACGTCATTTGAAAGGTGGATTCAATTCACTTGCAAATTAGTTAGTCACAAATCAAGTGCTTTAAACTGATTCGGCTCTCTAAGCCTAGTCAAAATTGGGTAAACCACTGAAAACCTTGGCCCTAAATGAGGGGAATGACTGTCTGGTGTTCAGGTCACATCGATCTGCTTTCCAAGCACTACTGGGTTGGTATCGTGGTATACGAGTATTCATCTCAGTCAGTAATATATAGCTTTATACGAAAGGTAGATCCATCTGACTGTAACACTAGTATTTTATGCTTAGCTTTGACACGACGTACTGTGTACCCCCAATATGTAATAATGATATTGACAGTGATCGTCAAATGTATACAGGTCTAGCAAACTCATCGCATATTAGTGAATGTGTTTCCCAGTAATTTGATTTTACTACTTTGATTGCTATGCCACATACCAATCATGAAACCTTTGGGAAATAGATTCATTATTGTAAGAGATGAATTCGGACATTTGGTCAAAATATAAATTCCCTTAACTTCATTGGATTTCACAGCCAACCTTATTAACCAATGTTTTTACTGACCCTTATTGAAACATTTTTCTTCAATATACTTGGTTGATTAAACATCTCCATGAAATCCTTGAAGTTAAACTGAGTCAGGTAGGGAGATGCAGACTTCCGGGTTGGGGCCCTCGGGACTCTAAGAATCAATGGCTGGAGACAATAGGTGACATGGCTCAAAATCGTTGTCAATGGCGCAGATGTATTCAGTCTCTGTAATCTTTCATATTCCTTTCTACCATTACTCATTCTGTTTCACTATTAATTTCTATTATTCTCTTCTCATTTTCTTGTCTACCTTTGTGTGCTATTGTCATTACAGGCTAGAATTCATTCTAATCAAAATAATTTGACAGTCTAAATTGAATTTGACACTGGATTTTCTACTGTTTCATATCTTATGTTCGATTTACCTTCTTACACATCATTCTGGGTAAACATGTTTGTAAACATGACTAGTGTTTGTTTTTACAATTTCTGATTCTATACTTTTGAAATATAAGCTTCGAATTTCATTTCCTACTCACTGCGGTCTCCTTGGTAATATAATCTTACATCCTTCTGTGTTACTCATAGCAGGAACTCGCAAAGTTGAAGTTTTATCCATGCATACTTGATGAGTTGTAAAAAGGATTAAATCAGACAGTAGTTAGTTACATTTTCACATCCACCTAGCTTACTTAACAACTTTTATTAAAGTTGTTTGAATGCTGACAGGTTAATGATATTAAAAGACATACATCACGTCATCGATATAATTCGTGACATTTAATTTAGATAATATTCTCATTGTACGTGATATCTTAACGCTTAAAAGACTACTGAGTAATTAATTATAGATGACGTAATCGTGACATTTTGCTCTAACAATGCCATTATTAAGTCAAATAGCTTGATAATTCATTCTACTTTGAAATTAGATTAGAATAAATCTATCGAATTATGCAACAGGAAATCAGCACGCATTGCTTATCGTGTGCATTTATACAATATGTATGTAGTTTTATTTATAATGTTTTAAATATGATCTCGAGTTAAATTTCATCATTAACCGACCAACTCATTGTTGGTTGTCAGCGTTTAAAACAACCAATAAGTATATCCGTATTCAATAGCACTTTTGGTTTCCTTCAGCAAAGCTGTTATTTAAACAATCCGGTCTCTTTCTCTTTATCGATACTTCCCACTAGATTCTCTTCGTTAGACATAACACAGAGGTATTTATAGGGATGAAGAATTTGTATTTAAATTGCTGTGTTTTTTAAGCAATGAATAATTGTGTTGTCCATCTTATGTGCCATTTAATTGATTTCCGCCTTTTAAAGATTATAACTACAATAGCACTTCGTAAGACAAGCCAGCAGAATTATTATAGGTTTTCATGTGCTAAAGTTATTTTTTTTTCTAAATGACTCAGCAATTCTGATGATTTATTAACCCTTTGGCTCCGTGACCAGTCACATGATAATGTTTCTGTTTTGTCAGCTTTATTAGTTCGCTTCAAAGCTGGTTTGATATCAACAAATAAATAAAGGCTTGATAACATGTTGTATAAGCCTCCTTGTCTTTCTGTTGTGATGGCGCGTTAGCAGCGAGGGGGGGGGGAGTAGGTGGTTGGTGAGCCTTATAAATTGAAGGGTAAATAATACATTGTCTGCTATTTATAAATATATCTTCGTAGTATGTACGCCTTTCTTATGTTATCAATTCTAAAGATAACTTTTTAGTTAGAGACTTGAGTACAACTACCCTATATGCACGTATCTTTATACATACATTAATTCTCTGCATTCTGTTTGAACAGACATTAGGGTAGACATTTTTTTTTCGGTTGTGGTTACTAACACATTTTGAGTATCACATCTGTATATTCCAATAAATTAAATAATGATAACTGTGAGACAATGTTTCAGAGTATACACAGGGTGATAGTGATACATACATCGTTTTATCTGGTTTATTTACTCAATGCTCACAGGCATATTTCCTCACATTTGTCCTTAATAAATATTTGTTTTCATATTTATCCTCGAATTACTTTGATTACTGACAGCTAAACGTGTTTGGGATGTACGGACTCGAACCTGAATATATATATATATATATATATATATATATATATATTGTAACCATCAATATATATAACATGAAACCAGGTAAACACTGTATTCGTAAAGAAATGCTGAAAAACGATAAGAATATTACACAGTACATTTCTGTGCACTTCTCCTCCATTATGAAGGATGCTTAACTCTCTTTACTATATTTCGCCCAAATTGGCGGAGTTGATGGAGTTGGCCGTTTGAAAGTCATTGGTGTGTTTGTCCCCCTTCTTGGATCGCTATTTTTTAACTTTATCATTACACTGGATTATTTAGCTTGAATCACTACCATGAACATTAAGAATTAAATGGGATCGATTTTTATACTAATTTTAGTTTCCAAAATGGTCAGTTGCGATCCTAATAGTTCACCGATAACGCTTATAATTTTAACATTGAGTGATGGAGGATAGATTAGCTAAGACAGCAATCACAAAAATACCTCTTTCTATTAGCTGTCTCCAAGTGGCAATATACGTTCAGTCACCTAACCGAATTTTTACATAATGAATAATTTTTCTTTAATTATTAATTTTCTGTCGAAATTTCTAGATGGTTTGTTAGCTCTACAGCTACTACAACATGGCTCTTCAGTTGGCTCAAATTTCCCCTCAGTGAATGGTTTAACGCTAGCTCGTCGTGGACTATCTGATACGAGTACAGGCGCCTTCACGGTACATCCAATGGTTACACTTGGGACAGAAAACAAATTTATCGGTGTGAATCTACCACCATCAGCAGCAAATTGTACATTTGCACCTAATCTGAATATCAGTTTATCCAATCCACAAAATAATAACAATGGATTTGGTTCTCATCAGCTACCACCGCCACCACCACCCGACCAACCATTGCCTCCTTTGCCTAACATACCATCAGATCATCATCAACAGCATATAATTTCAAATGTTGGAAATCAATTGCCTGATTCTAATAATCAAAATAATCGCCTTTTAATCAATACATCTTTATCGCCTGTTTTTCCATACGCTGCTACATCGTCATTTGTTTCTCAAGCCTATCCAACAGAAAACGGTTTTATATTATCCATAGGTAAGTGTATATTAATGGTTGTGTTATCTCCTAATGATAGATAATTTTATATATCTTTCTTTTATTGGCATTGTTTTTGAAATATTTCTCTGTGCAGTGTATTCGAGCTTCAGTCCATCCAGGCAACGGGTTCCTATTGAGGATAAAAAACGTCCTATCAGCTTCCCATTATGTAGTCAAAATGCTATAGTCCTTTTAAATGAGAACTGTAAAAAAATATAGGCTCTTCCGAACACGTAGGTTGGTTAGGCATGTGATTCGCCCGTAGTACACCGTAGTACAAAGTGGTCAGTTTTACTCCTAAAATTGGTTATAGAAGATTTCAAGTCCTAGTATTGTACTACAGTTACTTACCTTAATATGGTACTCAACAATTGGACTGGAAAGCATTTAAGTTGGTACGTTGTAAGTTCTAATGAGCTTAGTTATGTGCATTCATTATGATGTTAGGCAAGATATGTTTTTGATTATCTTGTCCATATCATACAGTGGGGAAGTGCTGTCATTTAGTGATAATTATTTTGACAGCTATTCAAACGAAGTGAGTTGATTGTGTGGCGTGTGCTACTGACAGGATTTATAAGTAGCATATAGACACAGAGATAAATATCGTACATCGTATATGCATGCATATCGAAGAGAAGAGAAGAAATGAACTATATGATGGAAAAGATTTGTAGCTCAGGTTCAGCTCATGTTCAAGGTCACCAGGAGAGATGACTGATAAACTCGTGGAGAAATCTAAAAGCTCACTTCAAACTGAAGTATGCACTGAATATATTGCCTAGTAGGGCAATGAAAGCTTTGCAAATAAAGTATCCAGCTCAGAGAACACAACTACATCGAAATGAACTATGCTTGTGAAACAACATGGAAGACATGAAAGGAAGACAAAGAAGCACAATACGGAGGACAAAAGTAGTACAATGCAGAATTTAAGTCCAAATTGTAATTTTAATATCGGGTAGATGTATTCTTCCTATATCTGTATATCGAGTTACCAATAAGTAATTCCATTGCCGAATTCTTTTATGTTCTGCCGTTACAATAGTAAATCATATGATCACTTGATTATTGAGAAAGGTTTAAGGTACATTTCGTTGATGGGTGCGATTAATCACCAGATTTAGGCTGAGTTGGGTTTCCGGCCGATTGACGTCTTACCACACGAGAACTTCTTATTTGTACACTTCGACATAACCTAAGTCTACGAAGAAGGTTGATATTTTTTGGATGGTAGCTGTTAATTTTTTCCCCACAAGTTTTATTACATAACAAAGGTGCTTTTATGAAACCAGTACATTTTAATAAAGTCGTTCATAATTGTAGGTATTACTGTATAATCCTTTGGTTATCGGTTTTATACGTCGTCTTAAGACAGACTTATTACGCATACCGCATAGGTGTATAGATATAAACGAAGATTTTAGGAAGTATCTTGCGATCATTAGAGGATGTTTACTAGTTCACTAGTTTACTAGCCAGTTTAGAGCTCAAAAAAAGGGCAGATTGAGTGTGGGGCTAGCGATCCTACCTCGGAAAAGAAATCCAATGACTACAGAAACTTCAAAGCACAGAGGATGTTTATTAACTAACTTATTGAAAATCTAGAATCATGAGTAAGTAGACCCAATTTTCTTAAGCATTATCGAAGCGATTTCAAGTCATTATTTGAGTTGTCCATTCTTTCCTGCTGACAAATAAATAAGGAAACTTACCGAACAGGCTTATATCTATTTTACAAGGAACTAAGTTAGTGAAGTATAAGTACTTGCAGACTGGTTTTATCAGTCTGACAAGTATCAACTTTTAATTTTGTATTTTAATGTTATTTCCTTCTTTTTTGTCAAAAAACACTTATCTAGATAGTCCAATGCCAGAATATGCAAGTGCCTCACTTTTCAGTGGTACAGGAAGTGGTACAATAAGTTTAGGACCAAATGATCTTAGAAATTCAATTATCTCTAAAACAACAATGGATAGTGATACAAGTAAATATAAACAACTTATGGAGACATATTGTGTTCCACAGCATATGAATTCATGTTTTTGGACATCAAACAGTCATCCTCATAACCATCAACAACAATTAAATCTTAACGGTATGCCTAATCTATCAACTTCTGCATCATCTGATAACAATAATAATAATAATAGTAATACACAAGGAAGTTCAAATAATGAACAACTTTCAGAAAGTATGGATTCTGGTGGAATGTACTACTTAACACATAAAAAGCCTACAGATAATAATCATAATAATAATAATAAGATTTCTTCAAATTCTATTCATCAAAATCCTGCTGTATTTTTCCCCTTCTCTGCTGCACCAACAGCAGCAGCAACACACTTAATACCAATTCAAACATTAGGCGTACGATCTGGTATATTAGTATCGAATAGAGATGATCAAGCAACTATAAATCAATCTTATCAACATGATCCAAATCAATCTATAGGCATGTCTATGACTAATCATCACAATCATCACCATCACCATCAAGACAGTAATACAAGTACACCGAACAGATAGAGACACAATCATTTAGAGAATCAAACAAATATCCTTTATACATTTATATGTCATTATTACAATTAAGTTGAATCCACTGTGCTATCAGTCATTCTACACTTCTAATAATAATAATAATAAATTTTGTACCTACATATAAATTATCATGTTGATGAATATAATTCGAATTTCAATCTTTGTTCATTGTTTTGCGTTTACTTTTGTGAATAAATTCCTGTTGTCAGTGCTAGTATACTTTCCCTGTGATTATTACATCAATATAATTCACAATGGTTACACATGATAAATATCATTCAACCTCATCTTATTTGTGAATTATAAAGAACTTTTCAATCCCAATTCTCCATGAAAGAACTGTCTATATATGCATACATATTTGTCTGTAGACAGATGATAAGTCGGACTGCTGAAATTCCCCTTTTACATATTTCCTTTTCTACTCATCATCATTAGTTATTTGTTTAAATTGTGTTAGGAGAAAGTAAAGTTACTTACTTACAGACTGTCAACATTGTTGTTAGCTTGTTGATAATATATATAACATTACTAAAACATACAACATTTATCTAAACAGAGCTTGTTAATATAATCTTGTTTTTACAGATGCTTACATATAAATACACATATATCAGGAAATTAGCTATGAAATTCAACATGTACAGCTCTTCTTCTTCTTCTTTCATTCTTTAGTTTACTTTTTTTTCATGTTTTTTACACACTTCCTTCCCTTGGCGTTGTTAGCTTCTTCATTCTTGAAGTTGTATTCATAATCATCTCTTCAAACTATTATTGCTGTAGAAGCATAGATCAATATTTGTTAAAGGGATGATAGTTAAGAAGGGAATGAGTAAAACTTACAATTAACAACGAAATGAATGCATTGGAGATTGTTTTAGTTGCTGAATATTACATCTCTTTGACCAATGTTTTTCTGTATTTCAGTTTCCTCTTATCAAAAAGGAAATAGTTTTAATTTACTTCAGTATTATATTGTAATTGTGAGTGTGTGTGTGTGCGTGCGTGTCGACTCAACCTATCTCAGAATTGTTAGTCGCACGATTTCTTAGGGCTGGCGGGGGTAGCTTTGAAAGGTGATGATAGTTGTTTCGGGCCGGTTTACAATAAATTTGCATATTACTATCTTTCTAGTCTTTTGTTTTCTCTGGTTTGATTCTGAATCACCTTCATTCACATTTTGAGTTCAACTTGTTAGTGATTTGATTATACATACAAATGAACAGGTTTCTTCTTCAGTTCCAATAATTTAGCAAGTTTTGCTTTGTTTATCGTTTCTTTATATGAGGTTATTTATAAACAACATTTCTTCTTGTTTCGTTTTATTTTCCTAACGTCAGTGTTTTCTAATCCTAAAAACACTGAACAAATGGGAAAATAACGTTGACTAATTGAGCGCCTTGATTTTATTATTACTAAAAGTAAATATACACATACACGTAAACATTATATTATATTATTTATTTATTGATATATTATCTTTTTGAGAAACCAACATTTACACTTGTTGACAGATTTACTTTTTTGTGTGTGTTTTATCACGCTTCTATTTCGCTTTGGTTTACATTGTTTTTTTTGTTTTTTCTTGTGTGTATGTGGTTGTTTCAATTATTCAATGCACATTTTGATGTGCAAGCGTGTGTATTCCCTCCTTATTTGAGAACAAAGGAATGGAACAAGTTGTTACAGATCCTACTATACTTGAGTTAGAGGGTCAGTACTATCATCTTGTACATTAATTATTCAATAATGATAATAAATAATAATAATAATAATAATTAAACCATTTTTCCCGCTTTCTAATTTTGAAGCACAGTAGAATATGAATTTAGTGTTGTTTTCTCTTCAAATGAATAATCTTCTTATTCTTTAGTAAAAATTGTCATCTTGTAACATGGATGCTAATCTTAATAGTAAATGCAGACATCTACATTTTGATATTGGAGGTAGTAGCTAGAAATCTTCAGTAATCGGCTGTCTGATGAAATCAGCTGCTTCTTTGAAACTAATAGATAAGCAATAGGAAATGGTGACAAGAAGAAGCTTCCTGGACGTAAACTGAGTAGAAGTCCCCGTAACGACCGCGACTAGTGGCGAGTGATGGAATCAAACGAAGTGGGAATGATATGAGCACTGGATTAAAACCCACCATTTTTTCAAACTTATTAGTGAGATAGGTCGTAGGAAATCTATGTTAGGTGAAACTATTTCTCAAACAAATCAAGCTTTGAAATCTGTAGGGAGAAGGTTGAACGGAACCTTCAAAGAAGCTGTTCAACTGGCCATATGATATACAGTATTTAACCACCATGTCAACCAAGCCTGATGAAAGCACAGATATCGGTTTGAAAGCTGTCTCTAACTTGAAGCGAGGCAAAGTAGCAGAGCCTGGTAGTTTGACTCCACAGGCGTATAAAGATGGTGGTAATCAGGTGACAACTGGTTAACTAGGATGCGAGTTAGTGTTTAGGATCTTGATGTAACTTTCGGAGACGGGTTGAGATCACTGATCATCTCAGTGTACAGGAAATCCAATGAATTTTTATACAAGCGACTACAACGATATAAACGTGAGTTGAAAAAAGAAAATGAAGCCTGTAACAAAGTAATTAAGTAGTTCTAAACATGGGAACTGAAATTGAAACGTAAATTTAGAGGGGAACTGAAAAATTGCTTTCAGTTTCCTTCTGCTCCGTCACTGTGCCTACAGATGGGGCAAGTGAACCTTTTTTTTCGAAGGCTTCTCTGAACTTTGCATGAATATTTCGGAACTGTGTCCACTGTTAACTTATTCAGGCGTCATAAGAGTTTACGATCTGTCTACCTATTTTTTGGAGGTGAATTGTTATGAGCCAATAGTCTGGAGAAATGTTTGTTCTTCTGACTCCTTAACATACAGTTCACCGAGTTCACCACATAAATAATTTTTATAGGTATGCACTGAATGCCGTTCTCGAAAGTTGTATTCTGTTTTCTGAAGTACCTTGAATATGATTATGTAAGATAGTTAATTAAAGCGAAGGGATCGAAATTATTTTTCTGTTAATAGGATTAATGCATCTCCTAAATGTCTCATCATTCATCGATTTAGTATTAACAGTAAGCGATTAAGTCTATGAAGGAGGTTCATTTTCACTATAAATATGAACGCCATATTTTTTGGAAGTAAGCCTTCTTCTACCATCAATATATTTGAAGAATTAAAGCCATTTCAGAACTAGGTCTAGTAAAGGCGTTTCTCTTTCGAATGAGAAATAACTACTAAGAGTAAGCTTGATAAAGATGCGAATACAGCTACTTCTGTAACAACAGAAGACAAGGGCCAGGCAACAGATCAGTTTTATTACGAAAACCAACAGGTATTTATATGTATTTTACGTACATTAATAGGCTTCTGCCCGCAGAAAGAAGGCGGTCTTCTGATTGGTTGTTTGCAAACAAAGGCAGTCTTCTTCTGCTTTCTCGTTTTCGATATTTCTCGGAAATGCGAGCCACTTGTCTGCGAATCATATTTGTCCACGTCTAGGTCAGCTGTGATCGGTTGTTGAATCAGCCTAGATTAATTTCTACCAATCAGCGTAGATCAATGTCTACCAATCGGCTAGCAGCTTGCTCTCACCACACTTCTTTTGGTGGTAAAAAGTATTATTGAACCTCAGATACACATCAAATGTTTATGTCGAGGGAAATTATTTGAAGCCCTTTGTCAGTATTGCGTAATTAACTATATTCGACTTAACATGGTTACATTTAAAAGAAGTAAAGGGACTCTGTTCAAAAGGTCCGCATTACCTAAGTAACTAGTAAATCCAAATGCGTCAAGGAAATTGATAAACCTGCCGTCAGATCGGTCTTTACAGTTGAATTAATAATTAATCATTTATCAATCAAATAGCTAGATAGGACAGGCATGTTCAAGACTGGGCATAGTAACAAGTAGGACTTACAGGTTTCATGTATTCCTTATCAGGATCTTAGGTGCATTCTGCTGAAGGTTTTCATCGTTCTGTGGTTTTCTATGGTTCTCTAGCAGATGTGAGCGTGTCATGAAGTTGCATATCCTGGTTACACAGTTGATAACTTGAGGCTGAATTGTTTACGAATCTGTTATGAATCATTAAAACTTCCAACTCAGCTCATGTGGTTGTGAAGTGTCCTAATATCCCGAATAAGAAAGTACATAAGTAAAACTAAGAGACAAGTAAAATGACCACAGTTAACAAAGAAAGTCATGTCGATAAATCCCACAATTAAATATAAACGGAAAAGAGAAGGCTCCAAAACAATGAAAGAATTAGGAACTGGATTATCAAGAGGAAAGTAATATAAATAAAGTAAGCTGAACACATATTCACCTTAGAATATTTAACAGTCTTATGGTCTTTAGGAATTCGGTGATCGTTTCATGATTATCGTAGAAAGTAATTACCCTACTTGATTTCTTATTGCCTAACTTTATTATATTCCACAAAATGTATTAAAAATCTCTCCTGATATGAAATATTTAAGCGATTCCGATGGCATGAAATAGCATTATATTTCGACAAAACAATGAGATCTAATTGATCTGGTTCGCGCAGTGTATTTGTAGAACATATTCCGGACAATGTGATTACACACATATTTGTCATATGAACTTGTATGGAAAATAATAAACCTTTAGGAGGTGAGAGAATGAATATAGGTCAAATGAAAAGGCTACATTGAAGGTTAGAATAACAATGAAGGTCAATCAAACGAGAAAGTGTGGTAATAGTAAATTAACTTTTGTTTCGAAACAAAATTTATCAGCAAAAAGACTTGATGTGGTGACACATTGTTTGTTAAAACACATAAAGGTGTCTCAAACTTCTTAGTCACTATGATGGACTCTATGAACTTAAGGATACGATCCCAACATGTTTGATACATGGGTTTGAAAGGCATATATGTGTGCCGTGTGTTACTGATAAAATCTGACAGTAGTATATAAAGGGACCTTCATTGGCATAAAAATATCAAATAGCTGGGAAATAGATTTGACGTCAAAGAGAGCGAATGATTCACCGTCGTGGCAAAACAAGGAAGACAGGAAAAGGAAGACAAAGAAACAGTACGAAGGCCAGAAATAGGACAACAAGGGAGATCTGTGCAAATAATGATTTGGAGATAGGGTGTATATAATTACCAAATTACCAATAAACATTCCTTTACCAAGTCTCTTGTCTCCTACCGTTACATATGTATCTCTTTAGTCCTGCTTTATTCTATCATGAATGGGCAAGATGGGTGTCTGTTTACACCACCAATAGATTGTGTTGACACAATTTGCTTTTGAAGCCGCTTGTGTATATATTAATAAGTCCTCTCTGCATATGTGGTAGGGATAAAAATGGTATAAACGTTTTCCTTATTAGTCTGTATAGACATGTTATCAATATTTCTAATACTACGCTATTTCCTTATGAGAAAGAAGTTTTATTACATGGGTCAAATTATGTATTCATTTAATTTAGAAGTCTTACTAGCTAAGGAGTAACAGATTAGCTAAACTGTAATCAAAGAAGCATTGGCAAGCAATTGAAACTGAGATCAATACATTTTCAGTTTATATTTCTGGAGTTAGCTGGCTTAAATCTTTAAGAATGGACATTTTACTTCATTAAAATGACTCATCTTCAGACTTTTTGTACTCATGTCATATAATTACTAGTGAATACTTTTCTCTTTAACGATTAAGATTGTTGGTAAACTTCTAAACTGAGAATAAGACTGCACAAGACTCTCAAGGTGACAGGGGCTTGCAGTCGCTGAATAACAAGGAAATTATAAGCTATAAAACCAAGTCCTCTAGCATAGTCATCAGTTGGTATTCTTCCGTGTTGTCCGTGGGGATATTGAGCCACGAAATAGTCAGGCATCATTTATTATCTATTATCGTTCTTAGACTGTGTCCTAATGGGAAATCCATCACTTGCTGAGATGAATGCACATCCAGCTGATAGGTCTGAAAGGGAAGAAACGTACCTCCTGTACTGTCAGATCATATCAAGCATCTGTTTTAGGAGTCAATATTCTATCAGAGATCGATCATATCTATCCCCTACAAGCAAACCTCATTTTTAAATTACTTTTATCATAATTATCCATTATTAAGTCAGTCTTTATGAATTTGTGTAATACGGAATGAAAACTAATGAACTGGGTATCTGTTACTGTAGATTTCCTAAAATTTTTGCTATTTTTAGGCAGTGGAAAATATATTAATTTTAATTAATTTTCTAGTGAATACAGCATGTTTGAATACATTCCTATCTGTGACAATTGTTTTCTTTTTCATTTTGAAGCAGAAACGCACAACACAAAGTGTAACAGAAGTGAACTTGCTTTATCTAAGTGTGTTTAGCTGTTGGCTTGTCATTTGTATAAAACTCCATCTGTTATCAGTTAAGTTTGTGCGTTCATTTTATTGTCATTGTCACTGTTATTTAGATTTTGAAGTTTTTCTGTTCTGTATAAGCTTATATATACTGCCTAGTGTACTCCAACACTGACAACAAAAAGATACTAACACCAGTAAGTACAATAAACAATGACAACTGGCAGAGAAATGTAAAATTTTAACTGAAGTTAATTCTAATAGATGATCCGGTGTCGTGTCTGTCACATTGGTTTGTTTGTTTTTTGCTGTTATCATACTTCCTCTGAAAGTTATAGTACAGTATACACTGCCTTCATATTTTTTATTTCAATATTTTTTCATTCTATGTTA
Organism: Trichobilharzia szidati; assembly: GCA_944472155.2. Taxonomy (NCBI): domain Eukaryota; kingdom Metazoa; phylum Platyhelminthes; class Trematoda; order Strigeidida; family Schistosomatidae; genus Trichobilharzia; species Trichobilharzia szidati. The sequence continues at coordinate 113,482,867 of OX235271.1, forward strand.
TGGGGTGGAACTCTTTTTTTTGAAAAGTAATTTTCTAAAAAGTAGAAATTTAATTGGTCAGATTATAAAAATAGGGGTTTTCTTGCCTTTCAACCAATTTATCATAGACTTTATTTGATTCCATTTACTCTCTGTTGACTTGAATAGGTAGATTTTCACACTGTTCGACTACAGGATAGCAACACCATAGACCTTTTAAAGTTTACTGACGTGTAAATTTGATAGCTGGAGTTTCCAGCATATCTAGTGATCTAAGAAGATATGTTTGGAGTAAAATCACAAGAAAGTTGGAAATTGAGTAGCATTAAAGCTTATAGGTTGAATATATATCGATGGCAAAGTTTCTGAGTTTTGTGTTAATTTAAAATCTCTAATGTAACAATTAATCTCTCAAAGTTAAAGATAATACTTAAGCAGAAGTCTGGAGTCATTACAAAAGTACAAAACATCATGAAAAGTGTGAATAGTAGGTTAGGCTCTGAATCTGTGTCGTAATTTACCTCAATGAATATTTCTTTGTGGTTGAATTTTGACTGACTTCATTTACCATTTGATGCTTTAACATATAAAATAACGTTCATTTAATAATACTACTAATAACAGCTCTATTGTTAACAGTATTTATATAATTTGATTTGTGGATGGTGACTAGCAGTGGAATCCAGGATGCGCATTTCGTCCTATTTGGGACTCGTCATCTGGATGTACCTGCATTTCCCAGTGAGTGATGATGTTCTCACCGAGGCTCGAACCCAGTGTTTAGAATTTTCAGCAGATTTTGTCGTATGAAATTTTCTCTTCATCCACTATCATCAAATGAAATATCAATTCACAGTAGATCGCCTGACACGGTGATTTCAAACATGAAGCGCAAACCAATCCATTACGATATCTCTTCTTCGCCTCCTTCGAGAAATACACAACATTTGGTCGAATGCCAATTATAAAATTTTCAGGAATACATTTTGAGACCCAAGGACATAACACAGGAACAGTTATCCCATGCATTGGAATACGTTGCCATCCAGAATTATGCTTTCCCTTAAGTTTAATCAAGACTTGCGAATCAGGAGGTTGTGAAGACTTTAAACACTCTCAAGACTATATAAAATTATTAGAGGTCATATTTTATTAGATTAAAACAAAGTGCTCAAGAGAAATTATATGCAGTATATTGATGGGGTTTTCCGGTAGCCCCAGTTTTAAGCAGGCTGTCTACTATTCACATTAAATTTGTTTTTATTTTAGGTTTAAAACAAGTAGAGTACGTGAGACACAAATTTATTACAGGATATCTTCGTCTCTTACTCTTCCATACTTCTTTCACTTTCTCTTGGTTTTTAACTGCGGCATTGTGACAATAATACTATCTTGTTCCATCGTGACTACTTCAGCGGAAAGCTTTAGAATATTGCAAATCATATTTTATTTTCAACACGCTCTGTTTCACGCCCAAATATCATCTAATATGTTATTTGTCAATAATCTATAACATGATTATAAGGTGGTGCTGTCTTTTATCATTCTGTTATACATAAAAGTATTTTGAAATTTACCAAACTTCTTATATGTTTGAAGAAAACGTTTATTTATGTGAATTTTAAAAAAAGGTTACTGCAGTCTTTCATCAGCATCTACCTTCGTTCGACACGGAAGACCAGATGGCCAGAAAGCGTAAGCAACTTGGAATTCTATCACATCGAGTCAGTCAATAACCTGGCCGAACAAATATGCTGAAGAAAACTGAAGTTAATCAGACTGTATGTTGTGGAGACCGCTGTGTGACATCACGTATCAGGCAGTCGAATAAAAGAAGCGATAGGTTGAGAGTGGAGGAGATCATGCGAAGACGAAATGAAAGCTTGTCGGGGCTTGTAGAGCCATCTGTAGGAGACTGCAGTGAAAACAGTGAAATGGAAATATGTTTCCACAGCCCTTTGTTCCACTGATGACGAATAATAGTACATTATTTATCTGTTTACTCTTTGTGCGCAATAGTGAATGAAACATTTCCTTACCTGTATTCACCATGAAGATTTTCATTCTATTGAAAGCATTCGACTGCTAATACAAAGTTATCTTACTTCACTATCAAGAGATCTTTGCATTTTAGCTTAACTCTGAAGTATTCATACACTAAGAATTACCAAAATTGCCACCAGCTGCTTACACAATAAACTGTATGAATTCCTGTTCCTTTTTGACATTTTTTATTGTGTTGAATTCCATTTTCTTGTAGCTTTAAGCTTATACTGCTGTAGGTGTATTCATGATAATTTCCCAACTTTATATTTACTGAACTAAAAAACACTTTCAGGAAAACATTTGACATGGTCACTTAAATACCTACATCAAATTTATTTTATTAAATCGGCGGTTACTGATGCACTACTGAAAAGTGATTTTATATTTCAAAAACTTTAATACTCATGAGTAGTAAATAAAGCTCCATGTTTATAAAATAAATACGAAACTAGATATTAGACATCAGTATTATTCCTGCATGTTTAGTTTAGAAACAGCTTTTTGCTGCCATCTCAGCCTTACAGAATTCATTTATATCAACATTTTGACATATACCATAAATAAAAAGAATTTTGTTCGCTTTTCAATGAAGTTCAGTCATTTGTTTCATCATGATTGAAAGAATGTGACAATCATTCCAAAACAAATCATTCGGTATTAGAATGCTGCTTTTCTCCAATTTTGGGACTCTTGGGCAATGTACACCAACGATCCTGTGTAGGTTGGATTTTAGGAACTCCACTATACTTGCGATTATTCATTTTTAATCAATTTGCAATAGTTACTGCAGTGAGATGCCTCCAAGCATACCTTGAAAAATAAGGAAAACGTGTTGATACCGTATCAAATCATAAGAATTAGGACTCTAGGTGTTGCTTATTTACTTCACTTCCTTTTACTAACCTTATAACAGGTTTTAGTTGGTTTGTTGCCAGAGTTCCTGGTGGGCAATCTGATCTTCGCTATGGAGCGAAGATAGCAGTTAATAGAAGTTTGCTTATATAATACCAATAATAGACAGTGAGTGTTCAAATTAGAAAAAATATTCTTGAGATCAGTTTACACTAAGTTCTTTTTTTCTTACTTAGCATATCACACTGTAATTTTATTGAGCAATATTGGAGTAGAAAATACTTGATTCTGATAAAAAAATGCTTTGACATTTTGGCATCCCATGACGTTTTGGTACAACGTACTTTACTTTTCACTTTTGATTACGGATTGATATGATATAGACGGGAGTAATGGACAGCTGTTTTGTTCTGGTTTGCGACTCTTCATCAGTATGCACCCACCACAAGGGTTCGAACCCCGTATCTTCCAGTTACACGGCATACTCGTATACCATTCAACCACTGGGAGCCGATCAAATAGCCCATGAATTCTAACTTCTACCGATTCGTGATTTTAGCGCGATATCAATCAATTACTCTAATCATCGCTTGTGACTGATTCCAGGACGGAGTTTCCTGGAGTTCTGGTGAGAAGTCATGATCAGTGGGGTCAACCAGGTCTGGCGTGAGGACAAATACTCGCCACCCTTGACATTGGCTAGTAGTCGTGCTAAAATCACGAAGTGGTAGAAGTTAGAATTCATGGGCCTTTGAATCAGGTCCCAGTGACTGAATGGTCTAAGAGCTTGCTTTGTAACCGGAAGGTCATTGGTTTGAAACCCTATGGGTGCGTACTGCCTATGATTCCCAAACTAGGATGAAACAACTGAACAGCTGTCCAGTACTCCCTGGTTCTCAATGATTCTCTAACTGATATCATTCTGTGGTCAAACTTGGAAAACAAATCAAATCCCTAAAAATCAACTCTTGAGAAACTACATACTTTACTCTAAAAAGTACGACATTAAGGCAAATCATTGCGTAATTTACTGATATGTAGTCATTAGGTAAGAATAGGTTAGAGTTAATTTAAATTTCTACTTACAGAAATGATGTTCCCAAACATGGATGTCATTTTCAATAACCTACTTGCAGTTATGAATTTTCCGTCACTGAGGTATTATAATTTTAAACAACATTCTCCAAAACTAAACTTTAAAATAAAGAGAAGTAATTTTTAAAATCTAGTCTGATTAGCATCTATCTCATCCTAAAATGTTCACGAATCTCTTCACTTAAAAAATTTTTCTTATTTTACAGCAAAATTGAAATAAGCCATAAATAAAAAAAGGAAAAGGAATAACTAATTACATTTATGTCTAGAATTTTCTTGTGTAAGCTTTTGTTTTTTTTTTTCATTTTTATTTATACTAATGAAATTTAGTCACTGTTACATGCTTTCATAAACAAAATTAAATCAAATCAAAGTATTCATTGAGATATTAAAAATTTCTTTTCTAAAATAAATGTGTTTGAAGTGTTATGTAAAGCCAGAGGGTAAATACAAGTTATTACATACATCAATGGTGAAGTGACATTTTATTCAATGTTTCAAGTATGCTGAACGTTAAGCATTGAACATTGATTCTCGAGATTTAATTTACTTTGTCTGTACATCTTATATATATATATATATATATATATATATATATATATATACCGTTATTCAGTTAAGATTAATGAGAGATACACTTTAGGTTTCCTTAATAACTTTACAATTGTTTTAGACTATATAAGGAAAAATTACACGGGTAAAAAGCTAACCTGTCATTAAATATTTTCAATCTTATTCAAAGACAGATCAAAGGTTTTAAGAAAAAGTTAAAACTAAATTAATGGGTCACTGGGGTGTAATCATTATTATGTCTCCAGTACTTCGAGGTGCAAACGGAATTCTATTAGCCAATTTACAATGTAGTCATCATACTAGAAAGCTCACCATTAGTAGAAATTTCTCAATTAATTTTAAAACTGCTGAATATGTTGAAAGGAAGATGGAAAAACAGCATAAGAAAAAGAAATCGAAGGTGAAGAGTCTCACTTCTTATGAAGATATATCAGTGAATAATTTATCAACAGTAATGTTGTAATTAATGAGACATATACACGATTACATTATTTAAACTGTGAGACTTACATAAACTGAATTTGGCATACAAAGAAATACCTTCTAAGCTTATTAACTCACTGATTAAGAAGTGCGTCGGTGGTACAGCGGTTGGGACTCTTGCCAACCATGCACATGGTCCGGGATTCGATCCCCTGCCGACGCACACCTGATATAAATGGTCGGCCTGCAAAATTTGGGCTACCGGTATCACATGCTGAACATTACATACTTGTACCGAAAATACGGTGTGGAGTCAATCCATGATCAAAATAAGAAATAAATAAATAAAATAAAAAATAATAATAAAAATTATTGTCATGTGTGTAGTTGCTACTTCTACAACAAAGCACAACCATGAGATTTATAATATAAATATAAAACTTGGGCATTATGGTAGAGTATAACTCCATTATAGATAAGATTTTGTTTTGATAAATCACACAGTAATATCAACTGATGACGTTTCGAGCACAAACATTTGCTCATAATCAGTTACTCACACAACTTGATTGACTTGATGTGATTATGAGCAATAGTTTGTGCTCAAAACGTCATCAGTTAATATTACTGTATAACACTGCATAATTTATCAAAATGAAATCTTACTTATAATGGAATCACGAGGTTTATAATCATTACAAATGCTGGAACACTTTTCATTAAGTCAGAAGTTGTATAAGTGAGTTATTCACACCACAACTTATTCATGGAAAAATTGGTTAGTATAAATTAACCAGTCGCCGTATTGTAAGCCAATATACAGCATTAACTGAGTACCAAGCGTCATCCATTTCTAGGTGCTATGCTACTTTATACCTCGATAATTTAAGAGGGAAAAAAAATACAAAGTTTGATTATATTTCCTGTTTATTTATTTTATGAATCATTTTTTCATGGAAGTATTATTCAACTCCTAGTGCCTTAGTTAAGTCGCCATATTCTGTATTCACACTTCTCTCTCTGTCTCTGTACATACAGGTTCTAGGCGGCACTATAAACTATACATATGTCAGTGAAATATTTTTAAACAATAAATTAGTAATACAAAAATAACGAGTATTTAGATGCCAACTATAGACGGCAAGTGATGATTTATGGGTGTTAGTATTCTTACACTAGTTTACATGCCTGAGTTCCCATATTTTGTTTTTATTTTCACTTCACTCTTTGTTTCTGCAATTTAGACAGCACCGTTTTGAATGAGAAGAAAGATAAAGACGGTTATTCGCGTGATGATCATTTTCGTGCCTTTATGCCTTAATTCTTAAATATTTCCATATTCTTTAATATTACAAGGTATATCTGGAGTATCCCATGAGAATATACATACTTACTATACTGATATGTCAAATCTACATTCTTTGTAAATCAATTCAACTAATGATAAATAGTAATAAATCATTTTATTTTATGAAACCTTAATACCAAAAATTTAGTAAACAATATAATCCCATGTTGGTTTGTTTACTGATATGGAATACACAATGAATCAGTATAACTTGTAGGGTAACGTTTCGAAACAATCTATAGTGCACATTCATATTATATGGAGAATGTATATGATAAATTGTAAACAGGCAAAAAGGCCAACTTTTATCATCATGATAATTCTGAGAGCCAGAAGTTTGTTTTTTTATTTCAGATAGTTTATAGTTTAAACGTAATACTTATGAATGTAAGTATATCTTTCGACTTTTGGAGTGCATAAATGACGTATAATGATAGTTAAAGAACATTGTAGTAATGTAGTAGAACAAGCTATTTTAACATTACAGTAATAATTTTAGAAACTTTACTTCAAGAGTTTGAAATAGGGTACTTCAGCAGAATTCAAATTCTAAAATAAAGTCATGAGGTGGTAAATTGATTCTAGTGCTTAGAATCACAAAGATAGAGAATTAAATAAAGTAAAAGTAGTGAAATTGGGATTTCCTGGTAGCTTTTGGTATGTTATTTGATAAGTGGCAACTGAAGCAGAACAGCGACTTAAGGACATAAAACCAGATAAATAGGTCACTCACTATCCGGGAAGAGATCAACCCAGATTATGAAACCAGTAAAAGATGCTCAAGGGAACCTGATCACCAAGGAGGAGAAGCAAATCAAACGATGGACTGGCCCCTTTAAAGGACTCTTGAATTGACCACCACTGGCAAATCTCCCAGAAATACCACCAACAGCACACACTGAAATGCCAGTGGAAACCACTCCTCCAACGAAAGAGGAAATCTTAAATGCGATCGAGCTACTGAACACCAGCTGGGAAGGCAGTAGGACCAGACGGCATCCCTCCAGAAGCACTGAAGACGGCCCCAGAGATTACGGCAGATGTTCTCACTCCATTACTGCAAAATGTTTGAAAAGAACGAAAAGCAGCTACCGATTGGAAGAAGGGCTACCTCGTAGAACTAACAAAGAAGGGCGACCTAGTTAGGCCTGTGAAAGAACTGGCGTGGACTCATGCTGTTGTCCACGCCAAGTAAAATAGTAATTCGCATCATCCTGGAGAGAATAAACGACGCACTGAATACAGAACTCCGCCCGGAAGAAGCTGGATTCAGAAAAGGAAAATCATGAAATTACAACTCTACTCATCGTCATCGAACAAAGCATAGAATGGCAGCCAAACCTCTACCTCAACTTCATCGACTTCAAAAACGCCTTCGACAGCGTAGACCGAGGAGTAATTTGCAAACTACTTCAACACTACGACGTACCTCAGGTCTTTGTTAACCTCATTCAACAGCTGGCTATATGACAATGCCAAGTGTCAAGAGATCTACAACAAGAAACTCAACAAGGCGTTCGAAGTGCATACAGAAGTAAGACAAGGCTGTCTGGCCATTATCACTGATGATATTCTTAATTGTGGTGCACTGGATTATGCGCCAGACTGTTGGGGGGGAGGAGTCAGGAATGTGCTGGACGACCGATAAGAAGACTCCAGAAGATCTGGATTTCACGTGTGGATGATTCATGCCTAATGTGACACAAACTCGAAGACTTGCAGACAGGCGGAAACCAACAAACTGGCTGAATAGGCAGCGAAGACAGGACTGTAGGCGACATAGAGGAGACGGAGGTGATGAAGATGACCAATCAACAGGAAGAGCAACCAGAACCAAAGGTTGCCTGCTTCACTTATCTGGGAAGCATCACTTCAACTACAGGCAGAACAGACGAAGATGTCAGAGTCAGAATCAGAAATGCAAGATACGTCTTCACCGACCTGAAACCAGTTTGGAAATCTTCACTCAGAATAAGGAAAATGATTCGCATTTTCAACACCAATGTGAAGTCGGTCCTTCTATATGGGTCAGAAACTTTTACTGCGTGTCACGAAAAGCATTTCCAACAGGTTGCAAACTTTCATCGACAGCTGCCTTCGCTGGCCCCATACTGAAGATCAAATGGCTGGCCAGAAAGAATAAGCAACAAGTAACTGTGGGAACAAACCAACCAAGAGCCAGTTGGTCAACAAATATGTAGGAGAAAGTGGAGATGGATTGGGCATACATTGAGGAGGCAGCCGAATGACATCGCACTCAACACTGGCCGTCGCTGGAGTGGAACCCAAATGGGAAGCAACGAGTGGATTGTCAGTGCGAGAGTGAGATGGAGGAGATTGTGCGGAGAGGGGATGAGAGATTATGGGCAATCGTGTGTCTAGCCAGCTGATATGGGCAGTAGAAAATACAAGAAAGTGGAAATGTGTTGTTGAAGCCCTATGTTCCACTTGGAACGCAAGGGAATAATAATAATAAATAATAAAAGCTGGATGTAGAATTCAGGTATGTTTTGTCCAACTCGAGAGCTGTCGTGGTGTTTCCACTTTCATATCAAATAACATCAAGCAGATGTCGGTAGCATCATGGAGTCGACTTTTTTCTGAAGTGTCACTCCTGCAGCACACATGGACTGTTTTGATAATATAAAATTGCCGACTACAAATTCACAAGTTTCAAGAAATAGCAACAGATACCACTTGCACAATGAATAACTCGCATTAAATTACTAGCTTCTGGAGTTTAGTGCAATCCATGCTAGGTTCTAATCTCTGTAGGAACACCATCCGACTGAGGAAGAGATATAGGCAGTTGACGAGCCCCAAATTAGGCAAAAAGTTCGTCTTGGGATCCACTGCTAGCTACCATCTGTTAAATAGCAGCAAATGGATATCTTAGACAATACTGAGGTGCTTGTTCCAGCAGTCGACATGCAAACAATGGTGAATCATTTCAGTCAATAGGAAATTTATGTGCTTCCAAAAATATATTATATACTGAATGAAAAGAATAAATAAGTTTAAAAAGAAATCCATATTTATCAAGAAGAGACAAACAAAATTGCTATAGTTTGGTAGTCAGTTTAAGCCACTGAGCCACCTAAATTTCTGTCTAGCATAATTCAGCATCTACTTTCCTCAGTTTCTTGTTATTGATTCTTCTAATTATGTTTTCGGGTCGTAATATGAATTCACGAAAAATTTTAATTGTCTTCCAACCTACTGTTGTTCAATTCAAGAAGAAAATGAAGGAAAAATGTTGTAAAGGTGTGAGTCTTGTTTCAGGAAGAATGATACTGCGTCATACCATATTCTTTACTTGAAGATATTGTACAGGAAGTAAATCTTTAGCAAGAAATTACACTGAGAATTCTGTACTATGTGTAAACATAATTTCCAGAATAAAGTTGATACTATTATTGTTATTATTTTCAAGAATTAGTTTGTAGGGATTCTATTTCTTTCAGGTTAGACCACGGATTGATATCAGTTATAGAACCATTGAAAACCAGGGAGTACTAGGCAGCTGTCTCGTCCTAGTTTGGGTCTCATCGGCAGTACACATCAACTGGGTTTCGAACCCAATACTTTCCGGTTATAAGGTGAGCTCGTATACCATTCAGCCACTAGGACCCAATTTAATGGCCCATGAAACAAATAGTTCTCATATTGACGATGCATGAGTTCATGTAATATCAGTTTTTCGTCCTGCATGCAGTACATCTAACAAAGTAAAATATATCTGTAAAGTAAATTAAATTCGTTACTTTAGACAGATTCATATCAATCACTTTTCATCAGAATTAATTATTCAGTAATAGAGAAGAAAGTAAATAAAAATGAAAATAAAGAGATAAATAAGATGACGACAATACTTAGCCACACACACAATTGCCCTAACAACACAAATCACTGAAAATAAATTTCATCTCATGTTTGTTCGTCAATTTTTCCCATTAACCTTCCCCTCCCTCTCTCTCTCGTTGAAGTGAGTTGTGAATTATTAGAATGAATCATTCATTTATTTTTGAAAAGGACAATATTTAGACAATGAAAACAAATTAATGGTTGCAACTATTACCGATGTATGTTAAACTGTTTAGAGTAAAATTTTATCATCATTCCCCTGAAATAGAAACAGTCAACAAAAGCATTTAAGATATGACATATCTAGTACGATAGGGGTCCGAAATAATGGAAAAACAATGAACGATGAACTAAGAAACAAGACTGCTATATAATAAACATAAGAGTTAGTGAAAAAGTGTTAGAAAGATAGACAAAGTTTAAGCGGGATAAGAAGCTGGAACAATTAATAAAATATTCAAATGTTGGTTTGCAGGATTTTGATTAGTTACAGGATTTCATCTTGACCTGATATCGGTTAGAGAACCATTGAAAAACCACCTGGCAGTATTGGACAGCTAACTGTTTTTCCCCATTTTGGGACTCTTCATCAGTACGCACCCACTACAGAAGTTCGAACCCAAGACCTTCTGGTCACAAGGTGAACTCGTAGAGTATTAAACCACTGGTACCCTATCCAATGGCCAGTTCGTAGTGATGTAGTACACACAATGTGTGCCAACGGAACAGTATTCTCACATAGTCCCACAGTTCAATTCGGCATTAGCAACAGAATGCGATATATCTATTTGAACATTCTATTTCATGTTGTTTAATGCAAACCGAAATCACACGCTCAGTGAGTGGTTAACGAGTGTAAACTGTATATATATAAATAGCGATTTGATCAATGTAAATATGCCTTTGCTTCCGTGTCTTGCCTACTGCTGAATCAATGCTATGTTCATTTACTAGCCGGAAAGCTGTTTCAATTGATGATAGGACCTGTATCGAGAATGTCTACCAATAGCAGCACTAGGTAGTTTTGCACCTAATGACAATCTTTTTGGTACATGTTCAGAAATCCTTTTTGCGAGGACCGTCTCAGTCAGTTATTCCCACATACATACAAATACAAAAACAGGCAAATGAGTAAATGAAGTTAGAGGTAACATGAGGGGTTATTATATTCAGACTTGTGTTCCTAAGCATGTTCTTTGTGTAATAGATTACTACTTTAGAGCGATACATGCATTCAATCAGTGATTATTTTGTGGACTCTTTTCGTCGACCTAATGAATGCATTCTTCTATGGTACAGTTGCTTCAACCAATTTTGTCTGTTATTGGATTTGGAATGTCTATTAAGATTTCAAGGAGAAAATATGTGTAAATGTTTTAAATGATTGATTAAAGGGTTTGAAGATGTTGTTTGGCGTGTGCGTGTTGGAGAGAAACTGAATATGTGTTCGGCAATGATCTTAAAAACAATGAAGTATTTATTTAATTCAATTTTTAGATTTTCCCGTCGATTGATTGGACCAAAGTGCTCGGTCTCAGGTTGACTTGTCGGCTCCTTGTGCAGATGCTTCGACGATGTCTGGTCATGTAACTTGAAGTCAATTGGTGGATGGTAACAATAGATCATTTATACTACTAATAAAATAATAATGACTGAACTATAAGTGCGAAAAACAGTAAGATTATTTGATCTCATATGTAGCTTTTAAGAAGGAATTTTATCTTCTAAATTGTTTCATTTCAATATCGCTTTTTACCGAGGAATCGATCAGGCTTTAGATAGGTGTTCATGTGTCTTAAAGTGTCCACTTACATTGTATCTCTATATTTATTTTGAAGTGTATAGACCGTACCAGCAGGAAATTGTTTGGATGTGCTGATGAACACTTATCAGCATGGCTGTCAAAATAATAATTCAGAACAGTCAGCGGTCTGATTTTGGAGTACATTATTACTTCTGATCATGCAGTATCAGTTGAGACTTCATTCAGAGTCGTATGTAAAGTACGATCAAGCTGGTCAAAAGGATGTCGCCTACATCTTCATGTAGTAATTCATAAACAAAACTCATTTTCAATCCTTTATTTTCTTGTTTCCTGTCAATTATTTCCAAATGATTATTTATCATTTAACTAATTAGTTGTCAACTGTTTCGATTATATAAGAATATTCACTATTTTTCACATACTGTTATTTCTCATACATTTCTATCTATTTTGTTACCAATTGATAATAACCTCTAACCTTTTTTGTCAATTAACATTGGACACTTAAGTGAGTCATGATGAACTGTTGTGGGAACACTGTTAATTCATTCAAACATTTTTGGCTCAATTTTAGTCTTATGTATTTGAATAGCCTAGTAGCACTCCTGATATCGTTATCTGAAGGTGATAGATGAGCAGTTATTCTCGTCACATATTAATCATCACACAAGTAATCAAGGTATCCACTTTAACTGAGAAACGGATTGCAATCCCTTGTTATTAGTGAAACAGTTTGTACAACTAAACAACCTCATCTGCAAATACTCATATAATCAATTTACAAGTTTCAGGATTATAACATTGATTTAACTTAATTCAGTTGAAAAATCTAGTTGAGGAAATAAATGAAATCACACTTCATAGAGAATAAAAGAACATCACTAAATTATGTTGATGCTTTCTAATTTATCTATTTCTTCACTTGACTTAAGGCATTATTCTGCTTTAGGGCTTACGTTAATAATTCAATGAAAAATAGAACTTTTAATTCTGTGTAAACAAACACTTCAAGTTTCAATTTAAGCATAAGTATCATCATTGTACATCTTAGTGATGATAAATTCTATGGCATTTATTCTTTCTTTTGATGTTTTTCAGTTGATGATAAGATTTGAGTGAACAAGTTCTCAAAAGGTTTTTTCTTTCGAATAAAAAGTAAGTAAGTGAGTAAGTAAATAAATGAGTATGATATTGGTTTGTTAAAAAAAAGATAACTAGAAATCTTTTAGTGAAACTGACAAGAGATTTTTTCTCCTAGTTAAACAAAACATTAACAAGCAAATATGAAAAATGTTTATCTATGAATAATAGTTCACAGGATTATTTTTATGATTCTTTCTGCTCGAAAATGATAAATAAGAAAATGAGAAACTTTTCAAGTCAACATAAGTTTAATAAAATTTAAACTACTTTAGGACATAAATATTTAAAAATTCTTACAAAGCTGTGTTTAAATGATGAATCTAACGAAGGAAAATGAGTATTTTCTCAGCGAAGAAGTTTCACATTACTGTGGATACATGACAACATATTTATTCGGAGAATATCGAATTGCTGTGTAGTGGGTGGGTCGTTAACGGGTTCGACTCGTAGCTTGAAAGTTCTGAGTACGATCATTGTGCCGATGAAAAGTCTCAAAGTAGAGCGAAACAGCTGTTTAGTGCTAACTGCATCTTAGCGATTCTCTAATTAATATTGTTTCTTAATGAAATATGCACGGATATATACATATATCGGCTTAAACTATTCTTACAGTTGATCGGAGCACTATATTTACTGTCTTTGAGCATTGCTATAAACTGAATATAAGTTCTTACCCTGACTACATGTTTCCCAACAGGAACAAGTTGATATTATGTCTGTATGGTGATGGACTAGTGAAGCATCTAAAATCTCATTATATGTTTAGGCTAATTTTGTATTTCCAGTTGATTGATTATATCGGACCAAAATGTTCCGTCTCTGTTGACATTCGGGCTGCTGATATGGATAGTTCGACGATGTTTCAGGTGAATAGCAGCTAGCAGTAGGACGCAGTGTGATCATTTCGTCCTATTTCGGAAAGGAAATACAAAATTAACTTAATAACAACTGATACTCGTTGCACGGCAGGTGACTGTCGCAGTCCTAGTGGTCTAGTGGATAACGCTTTGCCGTTTGAAACGGTGGATACTGGATTCGACTGTCGTTTACTGGGGATTACAGATACACCTATCTGATGAGTCTTGAATAAGACGAAATGCTCATCATGAATTCCACTGCTAGTTATCATCCACCAAATAACATGTAAAATCTTCACTAACTGAATTGCCATTTTGTGAAATATCCCCAAAATGTCTACTGCTATATATTTGACAAATTATAATGTTTTCCTATTTTGACATTTTTATTCTGATTAACTACAATTATGACAACTGACAGTTTATCTTTCACTTTCCAATATTTTATGAACTTGATTAAATGAAACTATTACTTAGTTATCATGAATTATGTCTAATAAACAGGATAAGTGGTCTACAATTAATTCATAGAATATAAATGTTTGACGTCCAGACGCTCACCGTTTACTTCAATCATATACTGGTAGAACAGACTGTCAAACTACTAGTCTTCCATTAGCCAAATTATAAAGTCATAAAATAGTATTTTCGTAATATTTATTACTCAGCATTTTACATATTAACAGTATATTATCAATTCATACGAGTAGTAGTCTGGAAAGGAGATATTCTTGAGCCGATGAGCTCAGCTTAAAGAGAGTCAGAGGGCTTGTAGTGTTTAAATAACCCACTGATTTCACTAACGAGTACTGCTAACTGGTAAGGGTGACTTTAAAGTGTACAAGTATTTCATTTGATTACACCATGAGCTGTAGTATGCCGATTTCTCCCTACTAATTAATTGGAAAGTTGTCAGTTGAGTGGTTTAGTCTTCTTTGATATAGCACGGAAAATATTTTGGGTTAGCATTTCTCTATTCACCAAATGATCTGATGTCTTTTATCAGCCTATAAATTTATAATATTGTTAAAAATGAAATGAAATATCAGTATTTAAATTTCATGGAATATAGTTCATGAACTAAGGAATTATTAATCACATCAAATTTAAGAAATTTACATATCTGAAGACATTGAAAGCACATATAAGTCAGTGTACTGTGAAACAGTAATCAAACTTCACAGTGTTGTTGAGCCTGCTTAAATCTTCCGAGTTTTATATGTTGGAAAATGCTTTGATTTTTAACTCAATATTAATGAAAGAATTATAATTTTCTTGTAAGTAAAGATTAGATGAAGTTTTACGCAAAAGCTTTACAGGCTCTCCAAAACGTACACTTTGTTATTCACTGGCATGCTGAAAAGTAAAAATCGAATATCTTCACACTGATTTGCGATTTTAAGTCAATCTAACGGGATGCTTCTTTGAAAACAGATGAAAAAGATAGCCATATCCTTCACGCACATACTCCTTTCCCTTGAAGTTAATAATGAACCTGTCCAGTATTTTTACGAGTTAATTAGATGGTAGTTCTTCTATGAAATTTTGGAAAATTAGAAACAAAACAGATTGACAATTTATAAGATTATTGACACTGATTCAATGTATCAACCAACGAAATTACAGGAAATAACTGAAACGTCAGGATTCCAATTAAAGGAAGAAAGATTAAAATATCCATTTAGTCAATATTAAAAAATTATCGAAACAATCAGTTAGATTTAAGTTGAATATGGCATGAGATGACACCATTTGTGGAAATTTTAACACAACCCATTTCTTTCTGAAGTTTGTGTCCACGATGTTATCTAGAAGGACAATGAAAGCCTTGCATTACATCATTCACCTCAGAGAATACACTAATAATCAAATACATCCGATATACTTTCACATCATTAGAATGTAGAGTTTCACAAAGAAGAATGACAGTTTAAAACTGTAACACTTCAGTATGCTTTACAGAGTTTAAAAAGAAATGAAAATATATATGCAGATTAATAAGTGTGAAGTGACAGACTAAATGAGAATTAGTAAAAGTAGTAAGGGGTTCGAGGAAGATAGATGCTAAGCGCACCATCGTAGTGATAAGGACTTCATTACCACCTGATTTGTAGCTATCACCAAATGTAAAGACAGCAACATTTACCTACATAAGTTGACGACATCAATAGCCACAGACTTCATGGATTATTTCCACTGGTATAATGTTGATTGACCATTGAAGAGTAACCGCTTTTTAAGTTGTTTATTTCTTTTTGCTGACTGAATTCAATCAATCAAGTTCACAATGTACTTTGAAACCTTGGAAACTCATCATCTCTGTGTACTTTGAAATGATACTAGATGACTATAAATAGTAGACAGAAAGCTTCGCATTTTAGCTATGTGACTTACTGAATAATTAACTTTTAAATTTAGTTTGTTTACTTGACGCTTTATTTTTACTAAATGATGTGTGATAGTTTGTTTTTAGATTGTAATCTAAATAAATCATAATAATTTGAGCAGTATAAATTTACTGATTTCAAAATCGCTTCTTGTAACCGGAGGACTTATATTCGCCTAGTTTCCTAGCTGGTCCTAAACCCGGAGAAAGACGGGGAATTGCGGGGTGGGAAAAGCGACCCTACCCGTGAAAATCAATCAAATCGCTACATAAACTTCAAAGGACAGAATACATATAAAAATAACATCTTACTAAAAACTAATCATATTCTCTTCGGTTTATGGTGTTGAATGCACTTTTCCTATTACATTTTGAGAGAGATTTAATGTCAGCATTGCAATGAATATTTTGTATAGTAATAATCCATTGTAGCTAAATAAGGATTACAGAGGACCCATTTTTACCTTCAAATATGTTTTATTAACGTTTACTTTTGTCAAACATCAGTAAAGGAGAATAGATTGCCTTAAACTCGAGAATATCATATTACTGATAAGTTTTACATAGAGGAAATCAAATGGACATACTTCCGCTTTGGTTGTGTTCTTATACCCAGCCATTTATTCAACAAATGTTATCGAAAATGATTTTTTTTTGAGAAATGAACAAAACTGAAAACAAAACACGTAGTACAGCAAAGAGTCTCTTCTCGGCGAATACATTCACTTAGCTGTACAATCGCAATTAGATATACCTGTTTTTGTATGTGTGTATACATTAGGTTTTCCCGATAAGAATAAAAATAAGTTAGGGTTATTGTTGTCAAGATATTTCAAAAATGTGATGAGCAATCAAACTGTAACTAGGGCGGGGGTGGAGATTGTTAAGAGGATAGTGGTGATATGTTGTCAAAAAAAACCAGTTATTAATGTTAATCAACACATAAAAGAAGTTTTGATAAAGCGTAATACGGTTACGTAATAAGGTGAGTAGTTTAATGAGTGAGCTGTGATTGGGATGCACATAGAAACATAGGAAAATATGGAATTATGTAAGAGTTCTAAAATTACTAATGTTATAAGGAGTTGGAAAAAAGAAAAAAGAATAAAACAAGCACACAAACATCAAGTTAGTTGAAGTCAAAACTGTTGTTACCATGGTAGTAGAAGTGGTTGGGTGATTTTCTTTTGTATACGTAACTTTGGTTTCTCCAACTAAATAGCTAAGGCTTCAGCAATACAAGGAGACGAAAGCGTATTGCCTTTGGTAGATTGTTCTTCACTTTGTAGATTACTTTGAAGGAGGCATTTGTTGAGATGGAATGATCAGTGGTGACGAGATGTTCGATTATCGCACTCCTTATACAGCCACTATTACCTTTTTGCAGCCATACGGGATAGTGTTCTGGAACCCTATTGGACAGGATACGCGTCGAACGACCAATGTACGTGGCTCCACAGCAGCAGGTCTACTGATATATGCACATAGGACACACATATAAAACTAAGTGTATATAATTACGATTGTACAGCTAGATGAATGAATTCGCTGAAAAGAGACTCTTCGCTGAGCAACGTATTTTGTTTTCACTAATGTCTGGATGGGGATTATTCATGAAATGAACAAAATTTGATTTGGACTACTCCAGAATTACATAAATTAATAAGTATTCAGATGCATTGTTCCATACAGAATGATTTTTGAAACCAAGCTGTTATTAGCTGTTTTACGGAAAAGAGATAATGGAAGACATATTAGCGAACAGTGCCTTTTTCATTCAGACCTTTCACAGGCTTTATTCTAATCTGTGACTATTAACATTAGATAATCTAAGTTATACAGGTAATAATGATTAAGATAACAATAATAATACAATAATTTATCAGTAAGATCAGCTTATCCAGGTGTCAATAATAAAAATAAAGATATTCAACCGAACATTAGTACTCGAGAGAAAGATAATTTATCTATCTGTTTTATGTTGACGTATATTTGAGAATTCCCTTATCACTACTGACGCAACTGAATAATTAGAACAACTGAACAATTTAACGGATGGGTCTCAGACATTTCTCTATTCTTGGCTGAGAAAAAGGTAGAAGAAAAGCCACAAAAGTCTCACTTCGGTCTCATCCGACTAACACAGGACTGCGTACATGAAAAGCACTTTTATGGATTGTGATCATATCCCATGAAACCTTTAGGACCTTTTTAGACACATTGGAGCAAAGTAAAAGTATACCGTTCCAGGAATGAAAATGCACAAATGACGTTTTAGTAACCAGTGTTAGAAAATCGGTGTTTTAAGAAAATAAAAATGCCGTTCATTTACAAGAGAAATACAAAATAATAATGAAATTCAATAAGCAGGATCTTCTTCAAATAAATTATAATTATATTTCAACAGCTTACACACAATGATAAGTTCTTGTTTTTTGGTAATATTTCGAGCAAAATTACTGCTCGTGATCACATCAACTTTCGGAATTTTGTTTTTATTTCACATATTCATGATTTGTACTTATGCATATAGTTCTCTTTTTTGCTCATTCATTTTTGTATGTTCAGAATTATATTCCAGGATGTTGACAGTTGTGCTGAGTCACCCTTGTTACATGTATCCGGTGTGACCTTAATGAATATAGATTCTGTTATAAGTCTCTCTTTCCATTTGTTCATATTAGTTTTCAGAATACAAACATTGTCCCAATCAATATTGTGGTCTTTGTCCCATGCATGTGCAGCGATAGACGAATTTTTTCTAAATTGTTGTAAGCTTGTGTTCCTGTTGGTTGACCTTTAGTTAGGCGTTTATGTTCATTCACTCTTATTTTGAGTGATCTGGACGCTTGGCCGACATATTTAGTCGGACACTCGGCACAAGATATTTTGTAAATTACATTGTTTTGATCCATCATTTTTATTGGATCGTTCAGTTGATTTATCTTATTTTTAATTAGATTCGTCGTTTTAAACGTGGTGAGAATTCCAATATTGTTGAGGTTTCTTCGAATTGCCTCTGATGTACCATTTTTGTATGGTATTGTGATTGTTTCTTTGCCTTCCTCCTTCTTGTCATTCTCTGGTTTTACCCTCTTTTTTATATCTCTGATAAATTATTTTGGGTAGTTGTTGTCGAGTAACATTTTGAATAGGACGTTTATTTCTTTACGCTGGTCATCTGGTGTTGTTGTAAGTCTACGTATTCTATCTGCAAGACCTTGTATTAATCCTCGTTTTATTGTGAGTGGATGAGCTGAGTGATAATCAAGGAATCTTCCAGAATGTGTATTTTTTTTATATAGAGTCGTTTTTATGCTACCATCTTTTACTCTTTTTATTTTGCAGTCTAACATAAGCAGTTCTCCAATTTCATTCTCTATTCCCATAGTGAATTTTATTGAGTCGACATGACTGTTTACATGTGAGAAGAATTTCTCAACATCGTTCTTTTTCACTATTACTAACGTGTCGTCTGCATATCTCCACCAACATTTTATTGATGACCTGATATTCTTCCTTGACGTGACTTGAAAATACTTAGCAGTTGTGATGAGGAGCATCAGTCTTCAAGTGACTACAGGTGACTACAGATGATTTCTTTTAGTGAGCCATTTATTGCTTCGATTAAAGTGGTGTGCGATCCAGTAAGGGGGTCTACAAAATAGGATGAATGAATTATTCTATGAATTAAACCCAACTCCGACAACCCACTGTATCCGGCCCAATCGTCTGCATAAATTGTAATAGTAGGAATTACTCACCTTTGGATAACATATATAAAAGACTCACCGCATTACGATTGGGCATTACTTCCCCAATTTCTTTACTAATTTTAGTGTTACAGATTCCCAATACCCAGACATTATTAGCCGTAGATCAACCATGATTGCATTTCTTCTTTGTCAAAACGGTGTCATGTGTATGAATAACAACTCTCTCTCCTCCCAAAAGCTGCATCACCGTATTCATCTTCTACTACTGCATAGCAGATAACAACGAGTTTCGCGTCTGTGCAGCCGTTGATCTCAGCTCAGTTTCCGAAACCCAATAATGACAGATAGAAAGCATATTAGTTAGCGAAAGCCTCGAATTTGAAAAGAAAGTTCCTAGAAATGAATGAATTGTGTAACTTACCATTTAGAACAATAACTCTTTTCCTGCAGTCTATGCACCTCAGTACATGTCCATAATGTGTTTGTGAATAAAGATGTATGTACATATATTAGATGCTATCAACCCATTTTCCAAACAGTACTTAAAAACGAAATCGGGATGAAATTTGCACCTCAATTCGTGAGCGGCGTTCATAGTGATGCTGCGATAATGGCATGCCCTGTAATCTAATGAATAGCATGCGTTCACACTCCTGGGATGGTCTGGTTTAACTTGGCCCATATCGGAAGCTACGGAAAATGGAGAAATTAATGCTAATGTGTATATTCGAAACAGTTTATTATACTCTAATCTCTCTATTGACTAAGCTAAACATCATAAATGAGTCTATCATCCATTTTTGTTTACCGTTTTTATGCAATAGTAATATTTATGAAGAACATAAAAGACAATTCGGCTGAACTGTCTAAATTGTTTCCTCAAACCGAAAAATGTCATGAAATAAATTGTTAGTTGATCGCAGTTTTACTTTGCTTTTGTAGTAAGACAATCAAAGGCTTAATGACAGATTTCTTTTGCATATCAAAGGTATTGATGTAAGCATTATACGGATTTGAATTCCTGGATTCAGTTGAGCTCAAATGCAGTTGAACATACTTCTGTTCATCGAGAAAAAAGTATTTAGAGAATGAATTTATTCAGAGTACAGCATGAAAGGTAATTTTTAAGTGTTAATTTGCAGGCGTGTAACTGATTCCAAGTTCACGACTTAACTAGAAACCAATGAAACCCCTGCAAACTAACACTTCAGAATTAAGCTAATGCTCACTAATCACTGACAACAGGATGAAATTTTCTGAAGCCCCTAATAAAAATCATGACCATAGGAGTCTTCCACTTTGTGTAAGGGAGAATCCTCGTCGATGACGCTGACTGGCAGTGGTCCTGTATGTCACAAATTTGATCCCGTTCCATTGGTTGAATGGTCGACGATCTCACCTTGTAACCTGTGGGTCCTAGGTCCCATCCCCGCTGCAGCCACGGGTGAGTGTAGCTGAAGAGTCCCAAACTAGGACAACCAGCTTTCCGGTACTTCTTGCTGCAAGTAGTTCTCTCACTGATGTTAGTTCGTAGTCTGACTTGGGATGTAACTTCATTCAATAAAGGTCTAATCTTTTAGTAATGACGCCAAATGGGAACTTATTACACAATCTGACGAAGAGTATCTTTCCTTTTTAGCACTCACATGTAATGGTGGAAATGCTACGTTTCTTGTGCCGTTGAAAGCGAACTACCTTATATATATTTAAATAATACATTTTGAATAATCTTAAGTTTATCCCTTGAAAAAAGACTAAACAAAATTTTACATCCTATTGTAGTATAAGTGTTAGAAAAACGTTTCAGGAAGAAATAGGGAAGTTTGTGACCAGTAGGGAAGATTATCTACCACCTTAAGGGAACATTAACTTCTTTGTTGTTTTTAAGTTAAGCAAATCAGTGTTACGATGACAAAAGTCACTATTAAGGTGTGTAACCACAAAACCGGAGATTTACATAGCTAGAGTAGATTAATCTAAATTAACACTTTATGGTAACCAGTATAGTATATTTTTAATTTAGTATTAAACCTATTGTACTAAGTACTAAGATATTGACGCTTGAGGTATTAATTTACTACTATCACCACGATATCCACTAATATCATAGATTATTAACTTAAAACGACTATTATAGCATTATTATTCTCTTAGGTTTCAACTGGAACATCTCCATTTCATCATTTTCTCTGCAGTTGTCTTTAACTGGCTTCACCATTGTTCATAGGCTGTCATTTCCTTCTCACACGATCACCTTCGTGTCACTCTCTGTAATAGAATATTTGTTGGGAAAATCCCTCTTTAACGATCTAATTACAATATTTATACTTATTTGAATGTTTCAACTACAGGAGATCAGTCGCGAGCCTGAATAGCTCAGTGGTAACATCTCTGACTGTAGCACTAGGTGACACGGCATCGAGTCCAAGGAGGGACATAAGTTGCTTCAAGATTGCAGACATGCCTTGCTGACTGCTGAGTGCCAACTAGCATGAAACCTAGGTCCAAGGCTTCCTGAAGATTGCCTTTAACTATCAAACAATAACTCGGTAATCATTATTCGTTTTTTTCTCCTGGACCGTTTATCATTGTTCTGATATTTGCACATAATATGTTGACTTGGTCCTTATTATATGTCTTTGTCACTGTTTAATCCCTAATTTTGATGCTTCTCTTTGTGGTTGAGCGATACATTGATAATGTGTTGTTTTACGATGCGAATTTGTTTGAGTGGATGAAAGTCACTCTGACCTTGAATTGCCTGTGGGGTTTGTTGGTGTGTAATTCTTGTGGACAGAGTTTTAATCCAACATTGTTGAGAATATTCTAATTGATTCTTATGCATTTCTTACGGTTGATTTTTGGTTATCTAAGTTTGTTCTACTGCAGTTGTTTTGCATATACAACCTTCTCCTGACTGTATAGCTGTCTAATAGCACCGTTGAGGTAATTTTGAGTTTTTGGTGTTATCATTCTTCAATAAAGGTAGGTTGAGGTAGAGGTTAGACCTTCATTCTATCCTTTGTTCGATGATGATACATAGAGTTTCCATTTTGATCAGCACATGATTTACCTTTCCTGAATCCAACTTGTTTCGATGGTGCGGAGTCCTACATTCAGTGTATCTTTCATTCTCTCCAGGATTGTTCGACTAAGTATTTTACTTTGCGTGGACAAGAGCATTATTCCACGCCATTTCTCTAGAAGAGAGGCCTATGTTTCCCTTCTTTGGTAGTTTGACAATGTAGCATTTTTTCTAATCAGAAGGTGCCTTTCGTTCCTTCCGAACTTTCTGCAACATTGGTGTTAGTATATCCGCTGATATCTCTAAATCTGTTCACAGTGCTTCCAGAGGAAATTCGACCTGGTCTTGCTGCCTTCCCGGCTTTCATTAGATTTATAGCTAAGTATCAGAATGATAAACTGTCGCGGGAAAATTATATTGAATTAAAAGTACTTCCTTATCCTCAAATATCGAATAAGACGATGTGGCATTCATTTTACAAAAGTGCACCAGAGTAGTGAAATATGAATAAGCAAGTAATCAGTGAGACAGTTTGTTTAAGATACTACAACATAAAAAGAGACTGAAATTCGATATAATACTATAAATACGATATTAGACAATGACCACTGCTTATTTCAGTGACCACTAGTATAATACATAGAAGAAGCTTATTACATTTTAAAGTTTTACAGGATAGTGATCAGTGATTTATGTTCAGATAACATGCTAGGCAAATATTTAAAAGAAAAGGAAAAAAAATATAAAAGGGAGAAAATGATGTCACTATTGGTCAGATGTTTTTTATTTTCAATCACTGACTGAAAGACGAAAAAAAACTATTTACTAGAGAATTTAAGTGCCTTAAGAATTGTATTTTATTTTTAAAATATTGACTAGTCAATGAAAATAAAAGAGAATCTTCAAATTTACTGAATGTTAAAGTAATCTCTTAATAAAAGGTAAATGATGAAATAATTTTACCTGACTATTTTATTTTTAAATTTAGGATTACAATTATAAACGAAGATAGCTAAATTCGTTATTCTATAGCTAAATGGATGAGATACAGTGGTATTATTATTGTCGTTCCATTGCGTTCTGAATGGAATAGGGCTTCAACAACACATTTCCACTTTCTTGTACTTTCTGCTGTCCTCTTCAGCTGGCTAGCCACACGATTGTCCATAATAACTCATCTCCTCTCCATGTCACCCTAGGACAACCCAATCGTCGCTTCCCATTTGGGTTCCACCCAAGCGACGGCCTGCATTGAGTACGATATCATTCGACGGGCTCCTCAACGTAAGCCCAACCCATGTCCATTTCCTCTTACATATTTTTTGAACCATCGGCTCCTGGTTGGTTTGTTCCCAGAGTTTCTTTATACTTATTCTTCCTGACCTGCTATTTGATCTTCAGTATGAATCCAATGAAGGCAGCTGGAGATAAAAGTCTGTAACGTGTTGGAAATACTTTCCGTGACACGCCAGGTTTCCGACCCTCATAGAAGAACCGACTTGATATCGGTGTTTAAAATTCAAATTTTTTCCTTATGCTGGCTGAGTGAAGAAGATTTCCAAACTTGTTTCACGATGATGAGGGCGTATCTTGCCTTTCGGATTCTGATTTTGATATTTTCATCCGTTCCACCTGACATTGAAACGATGCTTCCTAGATAAGTGAAGGAGGTAACTTCTGTTAAATCTCTCCCTCTGGTGGTGATTGGTGCTGGTTGTTATTGTTCCTGTTGGTTGGTTAGTTATCTTCATGACCTCTGCCTTCTCTATGTTCATCTGCAGTCCTGTCTTCATTACTAGCTTCTTCAGCCAGTTTGTTGGTTTCTGCCTGCATGCAAGTCTTCGAGTTTGTGTGACACTAGACATCTGCGAGATCCGGATCTTCTAGAGTCTTCTTATCGGTGGTCCAGCATATTCCTGTCTTCTCACTCCCGGTGCACAGTCTGACTCATAATCCAGTCCACCATAATTAAAAATACCATCGGTGATAATTGGCAGCCAGCTTGTCTTACTCCTGTATTCACTTAGAACGCCTCGCTAAGATTTCCTTTGTGGATCATCTAACACGTGGCATTGTCATATAGCTGTTGAATGAGGTTGAAGATACAATGGTACTGTAGTATGTACCTGATTTATACGTGTGAGTTAGTGTAAAAATACCATTATTTGGATGTTGTTTAGTCGGCGGTGGCTAGCAGTAAAGTCATACTAATGTCTCGTCCTCTTTAGGACTCGTCAACAGGAAGATACTTATATCCCAGTTAGGGGAAATGTCCCGACCGAGATTCGAAATTAGCTCAAACTGTTTCAGACATCAAAACATTATTTACTAGGTTAATAAACCAACGTGTTAATAGACACGGAGGATTTCGGTTCAATGGGAGAAATTAAAAATAATTTAGATCAATTTCAATGTAAGTGTTACCTCTCACGTACTGATAAGGGTCTATCAATTAAACATGTGAGGCGGCTAAAAGCTATACATATATATGTAATATTGTTGTGTATTCAACACAGCTAGTTTGTCTGTAGGAAACTTCAAACCTTGTTGATGAATGCAAATCAACATGAAAGTTAAAGTTGAGATCATTCTATGAATTTATGATTTAAACTTTAATTCGGATGACTGCAAGTCTGACTAGTATTGAGTACATTTGCAGATTGTAATCATTATTCCCTTTCGTGTTGAGTGAAATATACGCATTCAGCAGTACATCTCCATTCCATATTCTTCTCTGCAATCTGTTATAGCTGTGTACACAATTGCCCATAAGCTTTCATTTCCTTCTCCCACGATCTTCATCTCATTCTTGAAGGCCCAGGTCATTATTCCTCATTCGGATTTCACTCGAGGGTCTAGGTACCACATTATTTCACTCGTCGGTCTGCTCAGCGTCTGTCTGATCCACCTCTTTTTCCTTCTGCATATGTGTTGGGTAACAGGCTCTTCGTTGGTTCGCTGCCTGCCAAAGTTTCTGGGTTCTTATCCTGTCTGGCCATCACCTAATCAACTAGATGGTCCTAAAGCTGGAAGAGGAGGGAAGGCTGGTCGAGTGGCTAGTGACCCTAACCCAGAAAATTATTCCAATCGTCACAGAAATTTCAGAGCACATAAAAATATAAAAAACATTTTCAAATATTGTATTAATTTTCAACTAAACTTGAAGAAATATTTTAAAATCTTATTGGGGCTTCAGATATTGTATATGACAGCTATAATATGGAGATATATCGGTAAATACCTGAAAATAATGATAAAAATGAGTTCAAAAAACGATTTACATTCATTTTGAATAACTAAACTATTGAACAAGATTATCTTGTAATTCCGTCGTAAAAGTCTAAGATGATAGAGAATAAGAAATGAGGTATTACTTCTCCTTTTTTTCTCTAAAGATATTTTAAATTGAGGCGACACTTTAATATAATACTAGATTCATTGAAAACTTTAATTAGGAAAAAGGATGCCATAGTAATGCTTGTAAACATTTGTCAACAGTGATGGCATTTTATGCCTAAATTTGAACTTACGGAAATAAATTAATCTTTATTAAAGAATCAAATCTGGAAAAGGGTAAAATTAATTTCTTCTCCGTAAAGCTAATTATCTAAAAATATACACGGAAAAAAATAGTCAGCTGAACGTGTTAAAAGAATAATTACTGTTAATATGATGTTTCTGGAGAGATATGATTTATGAATGTTAGTTAAATGCTTAATTTCTTTAAAGGTAAATAATTAATTATTGTTGTTCATATTTGTAATTCAAATTACTCATTGTCATAGATAATTAGATGAACTTATATGTTCTACATATTTTGCAATAATCTGTGTTTTTGACAGCGTATTTTACTTACCCATAATTTGTTCGTAAGCTTATGCTTCACACCTTTGCTTTTATACAGTTTCAAAAAAATAACTCTGATATTTTGTTGAATTATGACATTCAAACTATATTACATGTTCTAATACCGAATTAAACTTCAAAAACAATTCTCTAATGAATTTTCACAAATAATCATAGTTTCTCGGTAAATTTTATATAAGTCGGAAGAAAAAATGAATGTCAAAGGATTGAACAAATGCTGATTTAAACAATGAAAAATGCGCATTCCATGAAAATTAAATGTCACTGTATAAACATAATAATAAATCAAGAAGAACATTCACGAGTGATTTGGCGACAGATAATCGGTTTACTTTGCATTTATTTATACAAATGGGTTTTGTAGTATTATAAATGGAAATGTAAGCAAGTCGACTCATTAAAATTCTTCAAGATAATTAAAGTTCCAGACAGTTTCGGATTGTTAAGTATAAATGAAGCTATTGCCATTGAAAGATTAGAATCGAATTTATGCATCCATAAGGGAACTATCGGTAATATTGACATAACATCGTAGGCATACTATACTGGTTATATTTTGCTTTGACGATGCAATTCCTTACTCTTACCTTTGACGTTATCTATATCCTTGACCTGACTCTTTTTTTGCCCCTGACCCTTACTCAAGTGTATTGTTGATTTTTACACCTCTGTTCAGTTTGCTACATGCCTTCGTGATTGTAGAATATGCCTTAGTAACTTCTATATGTACTGAGAAGCTTAAAAACGATTTATATTCCATATTATTGTCCTTCAACTTTAAGATGAATAACTAAAGTATTTGTATATTTTGTATATTAATATTAAATTGTTTAATGGTGTTTACAGCTGACGAGAACCAACAAAAATAAACCAACGTCATTTTATCCTTTTCGATTTATTCTTCTTGCTTCGTTCAAGTAACTGTAAAAATAAAGTGAGCCTGGAAGTTGCATTTATTGTGACAAAATATGATGTAGTTACTAACTTTACTTTATTCCTTTACGCCCTCAGTGGAACATATGGCTTTAAGCTAGAGCTTTGAAGTTTCGGTCTCAGTGGTGTTCGTTTTTACGGGATGGGTTTGTTAGCATCATGTCCAACCTTCCCTCTTTACTGGCATTATTACCAGCTTAGCGAGGTAAAGGAATGCGTCGGCCGGGGACAAAAGCCCGGACCACGTGCTTAGCTGGTGAGCATTCTACTGCCTAACCACCGACGCACAGAATACGATGTACATCAGGAAAAGAATAAACTTTAAACTGATGGCAAAATTTGCACTCAATAATAATGTTTTTCTTGTCTATTTATTATTGGATTCTCATTGTGGCCGGCTTCTTCTTGCATCTCTTCTTCACTGACTTATCGAGTGATACACAAAAGTTATCAGTTTGTAAGTGTGATGCAAATTAGATTTCATTTCGATATTTCTTAGGGTGTTTTACAACTTTGATCATTAACTATTGTAAGCTTCTCCATCAAACTCATCTGACTTATTTTATTTCTTATAATTATTTTATATTTTCTAAAATGAAGACAAGATGAACTTGCCTCAAAGATGAATGTGTTATTTATTCGACTTAATTATACTCTAAGTGACTATTATTTAACTTTATATGTAAATGTAATGTTGAAATACAGTTTAAGCCAAAGTTGGAACTATCTTGCGTATATCTGTCCTAATGTCCCGGTAGAAGACAAGAGATACTGTTAGGGAATTTTTATTTGGAATTTGGTTTCTCTATACAGCGAAATTATGTACATCTCCAAATCATCATTTGGACAGATCTTTCGTAGTGTGCTGCTTCTGTTCTTCGTAATATCTTCTTTCGTCTTCTTTTTCACGTCTCACATGTTTTGCCGCAACGCTGGATCATTTTTTCTCTTTGACGTCAAATCTGTTTTCCTGCCATTTGATATTTTTATGCCAATGAACGTCCCTTTATATACTGCTGAAAAATCGTATCAGTAGCACACGCCACACTAACAGTGTACGGTTTTGTAAAAGTCTTGTTAATTTATTGAGATGAAGAGATAAATTCAAGGAGTTTGAAAGGAAAGCGTGAACAGTTTTAAAATTCACGTAATCTTTCTTTCGATTTCCTGAGAAAACATACCAGTTGCAAGATTAAAAGTTATCATAAACTGAATACCGAGATACCAGTACATAAGTGAAATTTTATTTGTTTTAAGTGAATTTTACTGTTGACTGATTAGACCGAAGTGTTCTGCCTATGTTAACATATCGGCTTCTAGTACGTTTTGATGATACCTGAGGAATAACCTGAAGTAATTTGGTGGACGGATGAAATGTGCATCCTGGATTGCACTGCTACTCTCCATCCACAAAATGACTTCATGAGTTAAATATTAGTTTCTAAAATGATTTTGTGTATTTTTAATTTCACGAGAATGAACCTAGAACTAAATTATATAGAGCATATTGAGATAACCTATTATTAACCACAGAGACGTCTAGACCCGGCTGCGAATGCTGTACCACAGAACACCGTCACATCTATATAATCTAATCACCGGAAGTATACTACTTAAATTGTTAAAAATGTTTTAAGCATATAAAAATATGAATGGAATATCTCACTGTAGTATGCTTGCATACAAATTCGCCTTCCTTGGATTTTATTAGTAATAGAGAACAGAAAGACTGAGTATTTTATAGAAATTAACAAAGTAGATAAGAGTTTTGAGATGGGTAATTTTAACAGGTTTGTTAACATTACTTACAAATATTTTACTTTACGAAACGTCTAACAGTAAAGCAGAGGCAGTACATCTCTTATCCTCTTCATTGTTCTTTTCAGGCGGTATAAGGCAGTTATTGTAGAAGGCATGAAAAAGTAACAGTATACCTTTATATATATATATATATATACATATATATATATATCAGCTTCCTTAAGAGGGTTGTATAAATCCCTATTTATGAGTCTTTGTCACAGGCTTATCAGTTAATCCGAAATAATATGGTTAACATATTTTAAGTAACATACAGAATATAATGAGGTTAACGAAGATTGAATGTACACGCTTTTTCTCAAAACTGTAATTTGTTACAGACTGAACAGATGAAAGTTCATAGGTGATCTTATTCTAAGTTTGAAATTCGTAGCAGAACATTTTATATGGGATTAGAATAAATAGATGATATAGGGACAGGTAAAATATACTTATATAATATTTGCCAATAAGTAATGAAAAGACAAAGAAATCTGAAGAAATCAGATGATTTCCAGTCAGTTTAGTGGTGATAAAAGCTAATAAGGTATTATATAAGTGAAAATTATTTACAGTTATTACAACACTTATCAATAGTAACTTAAGAGTTTGATGAAAACAAGGTAAGCTGCGTAAGGTATGAAATCTTACAATCAATAAACAGACATAACATTATGTAGTAGTTTGAGTCAAGTTGTCTTTGATAAGATGAATATTCTGTATGAAGTTTCACGCTCTTGGGTTTAAACTGGAATATAGGGTTTTAAGCTCAGGCTCTGAAGTTTCAACAGCTTCACACTCAACTTCCCCTCTTTTCCTAGACTACTACCAGTGAGTCTACTGGGAATCGAAACCCTGACCATGTGGGTAGTTGGCGAGCATTCTACCAATGAACCACCAATGCACTTGTATGCGGTTAGCGTATTTGATGAGTAATACACACTGATTAAGTATGTTTGACTGGATGATGTTTTTAACCACTCAATTTACTCAGTAGTTGATACTGTATTATTATTATTGTATCCTTTAATTCCTACAGGAACATAGGGCTTCAGCCGTGTGTCTCATTGCATTCTGTTCTCTGCTAGAGTCTTCACCTGGCTCCAAGTCTGACAACACGCTTTCATCTCCTCTTCACATAACCTCCTCCTCCAAGTCACCCTTGCACTGACGACCAACTCGCCGCTTCCCTTTCGGGTTCCACTCGAGCAATGGCTTGTCTAGTGATGTCACTTGATGGTTTCCTAAGAGTATGGCCAATACATCTTCATTTCTTCCTGCTTATTTGTTTCACAATCGGTTCCTGGTTGGTTCGTTCCCAAAGATCCCTGTTGCTGATCTTTTCTGGCCATCTGATCTTGAGTATTGAGCGAAGACAACTGTTAATGAAGGTCTGTAGTTTGTTTGAGATGCTGTATACTGTATAGACATTTATTTTTTAATACGCTGGAAATTTAATCATTAAAGAAAACCGAAGTAAAATGAATTCACCTTTCTGATTACATGAATAATGAAAGAAATATTTATTTTTCTAATTGTCAGTTTTGCAGGGATTCAATTGATTTCAAATTAAATCACGGACTGATATCCGTTAGAAAACCAGTAAAAACTAAGGAGTATTAGACAGTTGTTTCGTTCCACCTTGGGAATTTTCGGCAGTACGTACCCATTAATCGACTAAGAATCGAACCCAGTATATTCCGGTTATAAGGAAAGCCCGTTTGGTTATTTAACCCCTTGGACGGAATCCAATAATCAATGAATTAAAACTTCTGCCAATTCGAAATATATATGGCGCAACTATCAGTCTGTGTCATCGTCATGTATTTTCCATCACACCAGAATTGAATTTCTATTTTTGTTTATTTAGCTTTTTTTACTTAGTTCAGGATATTCTGTACAGGAAAGGAAAAGGCAAAAACATAATTAGTAACAGCGTCATCAAAGTTTATCTTTACATCAGAAATTCTTGTTTGAAATGATTCTGCAAACATTTGAACAAACTCATAAACAAAGTAGATTCACATTCATACTTGAAGAAAAGCAAAAGAATAAGACAACAGTATTAAGTGAGAAATAAAATGTTGTATGCATATAGAAGATAAATAAAAACAAACAAATTGATAAATAGATTAAGAAGTTTCTCCTCCATAGTTTGTAATTATCTCACAAAAAATTTGTTGTTATTCTTGTTGACTTTCCTAAATCCTAAAGATCTCATTTTTTGTTCTTGTTCCTTCCTCTTGTTTACCTGTCTGCATAATTATTTACTGATAAATCAATGTGTTCAAGTGGAAATATTCTATTTTTCAAGAAAAGTAAACAAATATGAGAAGGGGGGCGGGGTTATCCATAAGAAATTGAACGAAGGCAGTTCATTTAGTTTTGTATACACTTAACTCTTCATAAAAACTGACAGTTTATCACTCACATTAGAATCAATACTATCTACTATTAGTAATGATAGGAATAATTAAATGATAATGATATTATTACATACTAATAGCTTCTTTTTGAATTCATCCTATGTGAATTAACTTTTTAAGTAGTATCAAATATATCTTGTCAAAAATTGTTTATTCATATGGTCATTTGTTTACCATTTTGTTTTGCTACTGATGGAGGAATTTTTCAGATGTTGTTTCCAGTGTTCTGATTGATTTCAATTCCGATCACGAATTCACTTCAAACAGAGAACCACTGAAAACCAGGGAGTACTGAACAGCTGTTTCGCCCTGGCTTGGCACTCTTCAGAAGTACTCACCCATGGCCTCAACAGAGACCGAACCTGTGAGCTTCATGTTAGAAGACGAATTAGTATGCCATTTATCCAGTGGGCGCGTAATGCTGAGGAGTCTCGAAGAAGGACGAAATAGGTTTCTAATATTTCCTGGTTTTCTGTGGTTCTCCATAGCCATTATGATTATAAAAAAGCTGAGGTCAGTTTGTGACCAAAATTGAAATCAATCAAATCCATGCAAACCAGCACATGGGAAGTAATCCAGTGCTTACTACGGACTGACTGCAGAAAGAAATTGCCTGGAGTTCTAGTGGAAAGACTCTACTGGCGAGGCCCATAAAGCTGGGTGTGAGAATAAATACTCACCGATAACATTGGCTGGAGGTCGTGCTATACATCGTGAAATGATGAGCCACTGAATTCCTACCCAGTGTCTGAATATTATACGAGTTTACCTTATAAAGTGACAATCCTGGATTCGATCCCCATTTGGTAATGGGTGAGTATTGCTGAAGAGTCTTAAGCAAAGACAAAACAGCTGTTCAGTACTCCCTGGTTTTCAATGGTTCTCTATTTGAAGTTAATTTATGATCAAAAATAGACGATTTTTGTTGACATCTTTAAGCCTATTTTATTTGATTGTTCATTTCCTTCCTATCACTGATGTATATTTTTCTTCTATGTTGGAACTTAAATTACAAGATGTTTTCATTTTTCTGTGATAATCTAGTTGATAATTTAGTCATTTGGTTATTTTTAATGTTATATAAACTAGGGAACAATGCAAACTGATTTGAATACGAGAGTTTGGTAGGTGGTTGTCCCAGTTACATTTTGCATTCATCACCGAAATTTTCGCTAGGCAGCAAGTCGAACTTACTTAGTTTATGAATTACAGCATATTTAGGAATACAGAATTACCCTGGCTGTTTTATCATTTGGAGAAGACAGTGCAGTTTTTCATAAATTACAGTTTTTGAGCGAATGAACTGATGCTAATGTCTGTTGCTGAATCTGAGAAGCGAAGGGTTTCAATCTTAAATTTGATCATAAAAGTTTACTGGTCAGGTATGATATGTGGTCCGTAATCTAAATGGTCAGACACTGTTGTGGGCTGTGGTGAACTTTGTAATGATGTTAGTTTGTAAGAGTCAGTTTTCTGAAAGCAGAAATTAATCTACCATTCGAAGGTCTTATATATATATATATTTTCACGAAGAGTATGTCCTAGAAGGGACCTATTAACTCAATCCTGTTATTTTGGTTAGGGGAAATAATAAATATCAGCAAATAGCAACACTGAATACCAGTTTAACCTTGCTGTAAACTATCGTTTCAGAATCTAAAACAAAGGATGCTACGTTTGAGTCTTATAGCGAGTATTATCACTTATCAGGATGAGGAGTGTCAGCATAACTGTAATACACATGCTGAATTCTATCGGTAGCCATCATGATACGCCCTCACGAGGATTCGAACCAGAGACCTTCCAGTTAAAAAGTAAGCTCGTAGACTATTCACTCACTGGCAGCGGATCCAGTGGACTATAAATCCTAACTTTAACCAGTTCGTGATTTCAGCATGGCCACCAGTCAGTGCAGTAGACGAGCATTTGTCTTCACGCCCGACCTGGTTGATCTCACTTGCACTGGAACGTCCTATGTTCAAACCTCGGTGGGTGCATACTGGGAAGAGTCCCAAACTAGGATGAAACAGCTGTCCATTACTTTATGGTTTTCAGTGTTTCTCTAACTGACATCAAACCGTGATCGAATTTGAAATCAATCAAATTCCTACATACTAACTCTTGAAAATATTCTAGTAGTTCACTCATGACTTTCTGGAATGCAAACTTTAAACAAATAACATGATGGTGTTTGATGTAATGAGTTTTCACCTTCTTTTGGAAGTTAATCCAAGTTACCAACCTTCAAGGAATGCATAAGTTCTGATGGTTGCAGAAAAGAAACCAAGTTTTCCTTCCTTCTTTACATAATTCTTATGTTATACTATTTACAGTATTGCTGACATTTCTAATCTCAGGGCGTCTACTGAGAAAAAGTATCAATTTACCTACATGCATCTGTCATAAATAATTTACATTTCGAATAATCTGTAGATAATCTGGTTTAATGGCCACCAAAATAGTAAGACAACTTTTTGTGAATGAAATCATGTAAACTGAGCCTTCAGAGATGGACGAAGAAGCAACAAAAATATGAGCTAATCAGTTAGGTCAAATTTATTCAGTTCTCTGCGTATAAGCTTATCATTCATATTCATACTAGAAAAAATTAACTTTAATAATTAACAAAAATGTCTTAAAACATTGTTTGATTATTTTGAAGGGAATATGAACAAAACTGATTTTATATAGTAAACAGGATGACAGCATATTTATACATGGCGAGAAATTGAAATATACTGAGAGTCATTACACTGACTATTATAAGGTAAAATTAGGACATTCGACACTGGGTGATTTAAATTGCTCC
Organism: Trichobilharzia szidati; assembly: GCA_944472155.2. NCBI lineage: Eukaryota > Metazoa > Platyhelminthes > Trematoda > Strigeidida > Schistosomatidae > Trichobilharzia > Trichobilharzia szidati. Next base: position 113,517,774 of record OX235271.1, read on the forward strand.
ACTGATGATTTGCTTTTAGTTAAGTACGACACTGGACATCATTTACCCATTTGAACCATTCTGAGGTTGAATTACAGCTAATTTATTGAAAAATGAAATATTTCGGAACTAACGAAATACAAGATTTATTTAGGTTATGGAAACCTGGTTTAATTTCAGCGTATATGTTGTCACGACCAGGCATCAGTTATAGATTCATTGAATGGGCGACAAGCTAGTAATATGAAGGTCCCAGGTTCGAGCCCTGGTTACAAGTGGGTCATGGGTATGTAGTGTTGAGGATTCACAAAGTAGGACGAAACATCCATCCAGTGCTCTCTAGTTTTCAGTGGTTCTCTAACTGGTGTTGTTTTGTGACGACATCTGCACCGAAATAAAATTTATTGTTGACATTTTTCAATTCATAGTGGAGAAGATTTGTAACCATCTTTAAAAAGAATGGATATCCTCATAATTTCATCAAAAAGTGTTTCAACTCCAGTCATAACACCAACAACAAGCCAACATCAAAGACTACAAGAAAATTTATCCTACCATATTTAAAAAATATTTCCGAAATAACAACTGGAATTTTAAGACCATTTGAAATAGATATAGCACATAAGCCAGTCAGTACAATCATTTCATTCTATATTGCACGAACAGAAGGATCCAACAAGAAAAGAAGATGAAATTAATACCATCTACCAAATAAATAATGTGAACTGAAATAAACATTACATCGGTCAAAGTGGGCGTCCCCTTAGAATCCTCATCCATGAACACAAATTAGCTGTAAAAAGGCATGATATATATTCTTTCATACCAATGCATGTAGATAATTATGGACACCAATTTCGATTTGGATAATGTCGAAATTTTAAATAGAAGAAATACCAAAAATGCCAGGGAATTCCTAGAAGCCTGGTACTCGAGTGAATTAGCGATTAACAAACACATTACTATAGCTGATTAAAAATGCCCATTAAAATTTTTCAAAAGAATGGTTGCTGAACAAGGAATATTCTTTTTGATAAATTCTTCATCAGGTTCTGCTGTAATATATTCATTATAATGAAAGAATTGGGGTTATTAAACAACAATAATGTTTAAATAACATCGAATCAATGATAATATCAATGGATTACAGTTCGATGGCATCAACATAACAATACACCGAATATCAGAAAGATTAGGAAATATAATAATACAAATTCATGAAGTTTTCAGTCTCCATTGAAGGTCAGAGCAGTAGTAGTGGCTGGACTTGCTTCTTTTGCACACAAAGCACCGGGTTTTTCAGGCGAATCACGATGGCCTCTGCTGTTTGGAGTATGCGGTACCTGGGTGTACTACAGACCAAATCTACCAATTAATGAAAAGTAAATCACATGATAAGAAAGTTCAAATTCTAAGTCAATAAAAATGATCAATACAGAAGTAAATCAACAACCAGTCACGATAATGGTTGCCAGGAGATACAATTACATCATTCATGGAGAATTCAAATGAGTTCATTCCATACTAAAACCTGAGCTGAAGTTGTTCTCTAGAAGGATAACGAAAGCTTCACAATTAAACCAACCAACTAAGAGAACACAACTAATTTAAAAGTTTAAAAGTCATTTGTTATAGTTTAAATTAATCTTGTTTAGATATAGAAATCAGCTATTACTTTTGAAGTAAAATAAATGTTTAAAAAATCTATTAATGAAACGGGATGGATATTTTTCATGTAGTACGAATTAAAAGTAAACTACTCACGGTTTTTATGGATGTGGACCGATTAGGTTTTGCGCACTTGATTAAAGGTTGATTTGGATCATAACACTTTATTTTCCGAAAAAAAGATTTACGGATAGTTCAAGACTGTTGAAAAAATCTTATGATGAAAGTATATTCTAGGAAGTTTATCCTGATGCACGGAAAACAAAACACGCTGAAGGTGAAACCCAAAACTTGTTGAAAAAAAGCGAATTTTTAAGCGAAGCTAAGTACTAATAAGGCTGTAGAAGTAAATCAAGAGTAAACTAGTTTAATTTCACTTTTTAGCACAAATGCCTATTAATTTATTCCAAAGTAGATAAACAACCTGCTCAAACCAACCCTGATTGTATTTAAATACTGGTGCACACTTGCAGCAGTCTTTGGGAAATTATTAAAACATTGAAGGAAGTTGTTTACAAATACAGTTTCCCTCCATGACATTTACATATGACATGTAAACAAGGTAAGTTAAGCTTTTGAGAAAATCAGTGTACACAGAGAACATCATTCACGTCGTTTTGCGGAAGCCACTACTATCTGGACGATTATAACCCAACATATTTAAGACAGTGTAATTAACCCTTCACCTCTCTGATAACTACATCTAATTTCATTGAATTGTGATGTTTTGAATTTCAGTCCTTCAGCTGGATCCATTACTTTCCATCTTATTTATTTTTTTATTCACGTAAAGAATCTTTTAACTTCAACCTATTTTAACATCTTTCTTCTACTCCAGACTATTGAAATTTCCATTGTGTCATGTGTGAATAAAATCTGGTTGTTCGATTATTTCATCATTAACCACTTTCCATTAGTGTGATAGGTGTTGTTAAATGCTCTTCTAATTGAACGAATTTCAAAGACTGTTATGTGTTTACATTTATTGTAATAACTTATTTGTTATTTAGTCTATTAGTATGCAAAGAATAGCCAGGAAATAAAATAAGTTTTATTTATCCTGTAGTGTCTTTGTTCTTCCTTTGTTTATACTAACCGATGGAATCGAGTGTATAAATCTCTTAAAACCTCAAGGATATGAATAATAGAAAATGTATGAGAACAAGTTGTGTAACCGTGCAAATAGATCAGTGTAGGTAAAAATTAAAATTCTGCAATCCAGTAAAGTTCAAAATGGCTTGAACTATTACAGTTGTAAGAATTAGCTAACACACAAACAATTTATATGCATTAGTCAGATTACAATAGATTTATCTGTTTTTTACATACTTGTGATTGCTTCCTCGTCATATACGATTTAAAAATGTCATAATTAGTGTAAATTAAAAAGAATAATTAAGGGAAATGCTTATTTTGGTTAGAAAACATGATAAAAAATAATTTCAGTCTATGAAACCGAGTTTGAAGATATAAAAGTTGAAGGAATAAGCTTCACTGCTGGTTTATTAAGAAGAAGGACAACGCTTATGCTGACAAGAACTCTGAAAGTATGGAATGAAATGACTTCATAAAAACTGGAAGCATGATAAAGGTATTCTTCCGGTGAAATCACTCCATAAGGATACATAATATCGATTTTACATACATATCTGTAAATTATTTTGTTTTTAATTACAGTCATTGTTTTAGTAGAAATATTTATATAAATGAAGTTAATTGAAGATTGTGATGCTTCAAAGTTATTAAAGAAAGCGTAAATTCTGGTAAAAAGTAAAAAGTAAGTTCAAAAGAATGAACTCCTTTTAAGAATAAGGTTGTGTGATACATAAAAATAATTTTCAACGTAGTGTGATAAAGATTTGATCACAGAATAAAGAGGAATGGGGCATTCATGACTATTTTTCCTCAAGTTTGGAGTTTTCAAACTATAACTAACAGAGGGAAGTATGAAAAGACTTTAGTGACGAGTTTCGCTAGCTAAAAGTTGCTAAACAAAACTTAAGAAGTGAATTAAATTTTGAAGTAGGCAACTGAAATGAAGATGGAAACAAAACCTTAAGAAATTTCTTTCGGTATAAATGATTACAATTTCGCATGCATGATACAGTGGCTTCTGTAGAGAAAGAAAAATATTAGAAACCTAAAATTTCTAATAAATTTATTTACAATATGTAAATTAATTTGAATGCTAAACCAGTTGTGTTGACCTGACCAGTTTAAACAAATTTTAATAATGCTTAGTAGTAGCACTTGGTTACTGTGGTAGAGTACATTTCTGTATTAGAATAATTTATCAGATGTAGAGACATTTCAGGTGCAATTCGTTGCATATAGTCATATCTCATTATCATCATATATTGTACTCATACAGACCAGTTAACTTCTTTTTGCAGATAGACGATTTAAGGATTCGTTTAAAATATATGGAATACAGATGAAATGAAGAACCCAGGAGAATAAGTGAAGCTGATGGCATAAAACTATTTTTTCACTCCTTTGCATCCCGAGTAGAACGTAGGACTTCATCCTTTAAGGTCTGAAGTTTCAGTAGCAGTGTTATTTTAGAAGAAATGGAGCCGCCTTCTTTTCCGAGTTTACGATTGGCTAGTAAACTAGGTGAGGTTTAGGAGTGCGTCAACCGGTAATCTAAGCTGGTCCATATGCTTTGTTGGGGAGCATTTTCTCCCTGAACCCCTGACGCATTAAACACACGACTTTCTTATCAATCAATCTAAAGGAATAAAATAGAAGGCTTTATATTCAATGTATATTCTGACTAATATTGACTGACTTTAAACAGAATTTAGGTGAGTTGAAGTCCCAGCTTAAGGTTGTCTAACATACTTTCTTATCCAAGTGTTGGTTTGCAGGGATTTGATTGATCTCAGGATTTCATCTTGGGCTGATCAACACTTGAATATCGATCTGATTCTCACTAGCGACTGGCCCTATTCAGGAAGGTGGTTACCTGGGTTCTAGTGAGAATTCGTGACCAGTGGGGTACAGCGAGTCAGGTGTGAGGAAAAATAGTCACCAGCGATGACATTGGCTAGTGGTCGCGCCATATGTTGAATTGGCACAAGTTGGAATTCACGGACTGGCCATTGGATCAGGTCCCAAAGGCTTAGTGGTCTACGTGCTCGCCTTGTAACCAGGAGGTCCTGGGCTCGAACCCCCTGTGGTGGGGGTGAACTGCTGAGGAATCGCAAACTAGGGCGAGCCAGCTGTCCAGTACTTTCGGGTGGTTTTTCAATGGCTCTCTAACCAATATCAGCTCATGATGAAATCCTGATACTTTCTTATCCATTGAAAATGGAATGAAAACTTTAGTTAAACATTCACACTTCAAATTAGTGTATAACTGTAAAGAGATTTAGAATTCAGGAATAAGCAATCGAATGATAAAAAAGTGATTTGACCATTTCTTCTGCTACACTTACTCTCATTATTCATTATGCATGAATGAGTGTAAAAATAGAATTTAAATTTTCCAATGAATTAGGGATTTTATGTCATTAAATTTATTTTGTAATGACAATGATGACTCAGTTCAGTAAATAAAATAATACATTCAGATTATTGTATATAATTTAATTTTTGTATTTTTATCCCTTCCTAATTTTCTCTATGAAGTGAAATCTATTCTTTTTGTTGAGTAATAAACACAAGATTAAGTAATGAGATAGGACAGTTACAGACATGATCAAGATTGTGGGGTACAGGTAGAAAATGAATGATGTAATATATTTGTGCAGTCACTGAACTGAAGATATAGGTTACATTCTTATTAGAAACTTATGATATCAGGCTAAACAATGTAAACGACCCTTGATTTAAAGAAGACATATAATTCAGTATATATTTTTTATCCATATCGGTATCGTAAGCAGAAAGAATTAACAACAAGAAATACGGGACAAACCAATCAAGAACCTGTTACCCAACAATTATATCAAAGAAAATGGAGATGGATCGGACATATACTGAGGTCGCTGTTGAGTGAGAGATCCTTGAGTCAAATCCGAATGAAAACCGGCGAGTTGGGCATCCTAAAGTGATGTAGAGATTGTATGAGGAGGAAATGAAGGCTTCTCGGCAATTGTAGATGCGTCTGAAACCGACTGGAAAGGAGAAAGTGAAGTGGATATGTGCTGTTGAAGCCTCATGTTTCACTTAGAACATAAGGGAACAATAATAATTGATTTCATAGGTGATGATTTGTCGTATATTATTCAGTTTCAGTATGATTTATTTTATTTAACGGTCTTAAACCTTATATTATAACTTTTTTTTGAGGTAAATTTGCTTAGATTTCTAAAAGATTCTAACATCTGAACGTACAGAAGAGTCAAAAATAAGAAAGCTTATCGACTCTTCAAATTATGCCGCCGTTGCAACATATCATAAACCAATAAACTTAGAGAAAAAAACTGACTGATGAATTACCTGATTGTCTGAACAGTAATAAGACTTAAAGAACTCTGGCCGAGTTCAACACTGTAGGCATTAAGAGATGTTTCGATTTTACGAGTTGATCACGGACTGATATCAGTTAGAGGACCATTGAAAACCAGGGAGCACTGGACAGCTGCTGAATGGTATACGAGCCTGCCTTGTAACCGGAAGGTCCTGGGTTCGAATCCCAGTGGGTGCGTACTGCCGATGATTCCCAAACTAGGATGAAACAGCAGCTGTCCAGTACTTCCTGGTTTTCAATGGTTCTCTAACTGATATCAGTCCGTGATCAACTCGTAAAAAATTACTTTTCGCCTTGTAGATGACTTTACAGGCGGAGGGTGCAGAGACAGGGTGGTCTTTATCTACCTGGTGTTCAATGATTGCGCTTCTTATTGCTCCCCATCTACCTTTTCGTAATCATTCAGCATAGTGTTCTTTCTTCTATTGGGCAAAACTCGAGTCGAACGACCGACCTACGTAGCTCCGCACGAACAAGTGAATTAATAAACGCACATAGAGTTGGTCAACTGCGGGATCTTGTCCTTCAGGTTATATCCTATGCATCCTGTGAACTGTTCTATATATGACATTAATTGTTTCGTCACTTCACACTAAACTATGATTATAATCACAAATATTTTAATTGCATTTCATACTATTATTATTTAACGTATTTACACCTATGATTCAATTCCCTCACTGGATATAATTTTTTGAAAACCATATAAATACGATTTTTTGATTTTTCGATTTTTGATTAGAGCTTGGAACCACACAGTATTTTTGGTACACTTATGGAATTTTCAGCATATGATATCGGTAGCCCAAATTTTACAGGCCGACCATAGATATCAGGTGTGCGTCGGAAGGGGATCGAAACACGGCCCATGTGCATGGTCGGCGAGAATCCTAACCACTGTGCCACCGACACACAGCCTGATAATAAATTCGTTGAAAAGAGTCTCTTCGCTGAATCACTTGTTTCGATCTATAATTTTTTTTTCCTTCACGTTCCCAGTGGAACATAGGGCTTCAAGCTAGTGGCTTGAATTACGTTAAGCAAAATACCGTTAGCAGCGGAAGATGTTAGCAGATTACATCTAAGAGAAGAACTACATAGAATTATTATGAAACTTCTGGCCGATTGCCTCCATCCATATGACACAAATTTGTAGAGAGTTTCAAATTTTAGTCCAGACACTTATCAGTAGGTCATTTTATTAGTAAACTGTCGTTTCGGAATATAACTGATATCTTCCCGTTTGCTTGCTTAAACTTTTCACTTCATGTCATTTTGTGAGTTACTTTGTAATTGAAGGATTATTTATTGTAGTGCGGGGTTAAATTCCTCATTCAATTTTAAAGTGTTAAAATGATGGGAAATGAAGAAGATATCAAGACATATAAATGTAATTATATTCAGTCAGTCAATCAATTTTCTCCTCTTCTTTACAAATCTTTAGTCTACTCCATCTGACCACACCCAAATGTAGAAGAAACATCTTTTTATCCGACATTATTGTAAATCTAAATGTCAGAGATAAATTTCTTTAAATGGCCGGGATAATAATATCTCTCTAAATCAAATATTTAAGCAAACAAAATGAATCATCCATTAATACCAAAGAATGAATAAGAAAAGAGTGATTTAAAAATATTGCTACAGTCTTCTGTCAGTTTCCAACTATTACTTTTCTCTCAATTAGATGAATGTAAAAAAATTGCGGACTTTGTACAATATTCATTAAGAAAATGTTATACGAAAGGAGACAGTACAAAGGACATTTTTATCCATTAGTCGAATAATAATTAGGATGGATTTATCTGACTTTCGTTTGTTTGCACAGATAAGAAATTTTAAGTGAATTAAGAATATTTAAGCTGCTGGCTAATGAGAACATACAACTTGCTTATTTTTTTATAATTATGATTATTAAACTTTCTTTCGTCTTCCGAGTGGAACACAGGGCTTCAAGCTATAAGCTTGGAGTTTCAGTAGCGCTTGTGTTTCTGTGAGGTTTTGGAGCTGCAAGTCTTACTCCCAAACTCCCCATGAACTGGGGTAACCACCGGCTTGGCGAGGTTAAGGAGTGTGTCTGCTGGGAATAGAACCTGGACCACTTGTATGATTGGTGGGCATTCTACCCTCGAACCACCGGCAATTTGTACACACAACTGTACAGAGCTATTTAGAATAGATTTACTCAGTATCTGAAAACACTACCCTAAACTATTACTTAGATTATAATAATACATGTGTACTTTTAATCGATGTGAAAAGTTTCGTTTATTCCTCTTCCATGGTTCTGAAGACAGCAATACAGACAAAATGAGACACATTAAGAAGGTTAAAAACCTTGTATTGATACTACAATTTGCAATTAATATCACTTATATTATTTTCTTCCGTGTGTTCTGTTACATATCACATTTTCCTCAGAGTTATTACCTTCTTCTCCAGTTCTTTCTTAGTGGCTCTTCCAATAATGCACAAATTATCATTGTTTCTCATGAGACTAGTTGTACTACTATTTAAATCTACTTATAAATAGCACACATCGTAGTTCCATGTTATGCTGAAACTTTCTTTTTGGCGTTATTTTAACTTAAATAACGTCGTTAAATTAAAAAAATTAATTGACATTTTTTCATCAAGACTGAGAGATTATCGGTACCATAATTTTATTTTATATTTCTATTGCGTAAAGTACTATCTTATTGCATAAATTATCTCCATCAGACAGGTTTAATATTACTACCGTTGTAATTCTTTGACGTTTTTGCATTCGGCTGCTTGATTTCTTATTGTAAGTAAGAATAAGAACCACGGAAATGTGCTAAGACGAACTAGTGACTAAATTATAAACGTGCATTACGATGCATACTATGGTTTGACATTCGTATTTAGAGACCATCGACATTAACCAGCAGTGATTACAATTAGTTAGATCATCTTGATCTCATTGTCTTTTATTGGTATTTTGATACATAATTTTGGTAGAACACATAGTGCAGAGAATCGAGCAAATAGGTTACTTCTTCAGAAGTTTGCGTAATATTGTAGCTTCAATACTAATAACAGTTTGACTGTAAATTTTTAATTCTGTTACCAGGTGAATAAATTTCAATTACCATCTACTAAGGCACTATTGGAATAATAACCAAAAAAGCAAATGAATTTTGGACAGTTAGTTCTTATAACAAACTTATTCAATTGCTGTTAGCCAGCACTCAGTTTGCTGTATATTGTTATGCACGTGAAACATTTTCTGTTGAGTCAATAGAATAACAATAATAGATTTTTCGCAGTACAGTATATACTACTGATTGATATAGGTAGCTGGAAAACACTCAAACCAACCAATAATACTTGATTCCTAAGTCAAGACAACTTAAACTTTGGACGCCATATTTATCCTTTTGGGCCTGAGCACATCAGTACTGCAACCTGTCAGATTAAGCAGAGCAAGATGAATAAGTTTAGACCCCTTGAATTAAAGCTACTTACCTGGGTAAATTGGTGATGCATAGAATCAGACTTATCATTTGAAAAATTACTTAATTAGGCCTGTATGCATCAACTCAATCTGTCTCATTAATCTGAGTTGTTTCTGACAGTTAAAATCAGTCATTAGGATACATTATCTCACTATTTTGCTTGATTTCGTCCTTCTCATTGAAGTAAAGTATTGATCAGGTCACATATTGTGAACTGATTATTTAGGGTTTCCAAAGTATGCTCTGGAGGAATTTATTCTCAAACTTTATATTATTTCAAATGACATTTTATTCTCCAATTATTTCTTGTATATACTGTGACTAGATTCTAAAGCCCTTATTATCTAATTATTTATCGACTGGCAGTCTGTAAAATGTTTGGGAAAAAACAACGGAGAAAATTGCTAACGAGTAAATAAACAACAATGTCCAGCTTCTACGATTATGGTACTCTGTATGCATCTGTCTATACAATCAATATCGATTATTTTCAATGAAAATCGGAAGGAGGGGGGAGTTGCATCGAAAATGATAAAAATACACCATCTTTTATTGAATCATTCTTTTCTGGCTGGTACTCCAGCTGATTAGGTAGTAAACTGGTAGTATAAGACATAATATCTTCATCTGATCAAATGCTCTGTCTAAATCATCTGTATGTTTAACAAGTAACACTTAGCAGTTCTAGTATTTACTGCTTCTAACAGAAAAATGTTTCACTTGTAAATCATAGTTTTATATTCCAAAGGAATGAAGGCAGAAATAATGTTTTCATCTCTGTAAGCATTTCCTAATTTTTTTTTGAAGGAATTTATGGAGATCAGATTTATTTCATAGGAATGATAGTGAAAGTGGAATGAAAAACCTAGGGAGGTGGGTATCCATTCGTTTCTCCAAACGCATTCCAAAAAAGCCTGAGACTTAAAGATCCCCAGTTACCTACCAACACCGTTGGTCGACATCGAATCGAATCGGGATGCAAAATTGATATTCAAACCATATTAAGTATTATCAACAAACAAAGAAATTCAACTTAATTTCTATTTGCTGAGTCTTTTGCAATCAAGCATATGCATACAGTAAGACAGTGATTAGTCTCATTTCACCCTGGTAACAATTTTCTCCCCACTTATTATGTATGTATTCTGAATTTTGATATTATACTATCCTCATTATTATTATTATTATCATTGTTATTACTTTGATTTTTTTTGACCAAATGGTATTAACTCACTTAATGAATTTCAAATCACATGTGAATGCTTACTGGCACAGTGTTACATAATATTTTCCTCTTGTATGATGCTGGTCAATTAGTGTTTCATTGTTATTTTTTTTTTTTTACATTGTTAACTAAAGCATCAAAGCTTCTCAAATATTCTTCCAACTTATGACAAATAACTGCTTTCTGTTCGTGTTATTTGTAATTGATTATGGCATCACGGATCAACCACTATTGTTTCTTTAATCCTTGATCTTCATGTCAAACTTCTGCTAACAGAAAGAAAAATGACTATTCTTATTTTTCAATACTACGTATATTTTAGACTGTTTGCAGTTGAAGAGAAACCTCGAAGTAAAGTATGCACATTTCATATTGCATATCTGGTTTCTCTTGCTTTGACGATGATGATCCAGGAAACATGTATGAGAAACACATTACACATTATTATTCAACAAAGATATTGTTTGCACTGCGAAGAAAACAAATGCGGAATAATAACTATTGAAAGTGAATCTGTGCATCAGTGGTCCAATGGCAGAATGCTCTCCAACCATGTAGGTGGTTCAGGATTCGATTCTCAGCCAACGCAGTTCTATACCTCATAATTCACTGCTCTATAGTAAGCACAGATAAGAAAGTTTAGACATGGGGCTGGCAACCTCACCCCGTAAAAATATCACAGCTACTGAAAATTCCCGTCTCCAAACATGAAGCCCTTTGTTCCACAATGCATTCATAAAAATGAAAAATATAAGCCGGTAAATAGAATACAATCCATAAATGTCAGTATTTTTGAGTTGCAAAATAGACAGTTTATACACGCTTTCATTACAGAGTTCATGGTGGCCTTTTGTGCTTGGATTATTATAAAACACTTACGAAATACTGGACAGTATGTCAGATTTTCACTTCAAGCACAAAATACCAAACTGAAGGAAACGGAAAACATTCCAGCTAACAGTAAGAACAAGACTTAAAGGTATTCATGTATTCATGACATAGATGATATTTGAAATTATGATATTATAGATACCAAACAACATTTCAAAGAATAGATAATTTATCTACCTATCCAACTAACCATATAAAAGCAACATTTTATCGGACAGGAAAACTATCTGTGTATCTATCTACCTATCTATTTATCTATCAGTCTATCTGATTACAGATATAATCTCTCTCTCTTTAATCTTCTGATATATCCCAATATTATGAGCCGTCTTTCATGCTGAATTTATTGATGTACACATATGTACACTAACATTGCATAGTTGATGTGTTATTCAGATATCTAACATTTGTAATTTACACCTATGATAGTCTGAAAAGAAAACTTATGAAAAAAACATTTGACCGTTTCAGTAGACATTTACAGATTCCAAAATGAACAAATTTAAGTTTCGTAAACATTTCTTATAATATACTCGTCAATTGTTACTATTTTATATTAGGTGAATAAACTTGATCAAATGTTAATTCCATAGACAAATATACAACTCTTTTGAATACATATCTGACAGATTTGTTTTCTAAACTATTTCGTAATGCAAATTTAACATATTTACCAAGTTAAATAGGTTAACTGTCATTCTCAGTGACAGGTGTATTTATTGAATATATGATCTCATTATTACTGTGTTATTGCTAGATTTGTAGCAGTCGAATTGTTTGACATTAAGGGAAGCAAGCTTTTGACCGTTACAGTAGCATATTAATTAGGTAAACAATTTTCTGATACACCGAGTATGTAGTTGCATGATTTAATTCCTTCAATTTCCGTGCAATTATAAGTTTATTTCGTAAAGAATCTGTATTCCTTAATGAACTGTCTCATATTGGGGTGAATAGTTTTGCGTTTTAGCCATACTTTATATCTAAGATATTGCGGAAAAATTAAAAAAAACCAGGGCTGTCTAGTTAGAACATTGACTACTTGTTTGTTGGTTAATGAATTTATTCTTGATCTACCTTCAAATTTTCAGAAAAATAGGATACAAAACACTTGTCCTAAATCCCCTAATCTTGAGCACTATCAGGTAACTTTTTACTATCCGTTTCTAAAACAGAATGTGAATTCATCAGTAATTAACTCTCTGGTACATTCATCCGGCAGATTATGAGTACTATTAGCGACTTCTATGTATATCGCCCCTAAGTAGTTACATAATACTCTAATTGTTCAAATGCAATTTTCCAGTGAAGTAGTACTGAAAACAATAGTTTGGGTTAATGCGTTATATTAATAATAGTATCAAGACTAGACAGAATGGTTGTTTAATAATCAGAAATACGTAGATAATCGACACATATGAAGTTAGGTGAGCCTCTGTTGTGCATGAAACCTATCTCATTTCCGAGTCAACCAACAGTAGGAGGAGGAAATCAGCCTACATAAAGTGCTATTATTAACTCATTATGATAAAGCCAATATTAGGAGTCAATTCAAGAAAAGAAAATCATCTAAGAGTAGCATACAGCTAGGGTATCATTCACTGAGCACGATGAGAAGAAGAAGATTGGAAAAACACAAGACGGAATGTGGGTACTTAGTTGAAAGGATCTTTAATGTATGGGCTCCATATACATGCAGTTACTTATCTTACTGTATTGAAAGCCAACATAACAACTTAGAAAGAAAATGTCTGCAAAAGACATAACAGTTTACTTTAATACTGTACATGATTTTTATATGTGATAAAGAATTAGCCAACATCACTGGCCATTTTTTCAGTATTCTTGCGTGAAACATTTTTAAAGACATTATAAATTATTTAAATACGCTGGGATCAATTTGAATAATTTATAATGAATCAATCTGACTAGGCACTCAAATTATTCCAGGAAGTTCGAAACATCTACGGTCTGGAAACTTATAATTTTTAGAGACAGTTTGAATACCAGTAAAGACTAAATGCATCCTAATAAAGGAACTTTAGCGTTACGCAGTTAACGAGATGTCGTGAATTTCATTTAATCCATTTTCATATAGGTTTCCAGTTTTTTGAAAGAGTGTACGCAGTAAAACAATTTTAAGTATTATGTTAGTGGGGTTACCGTATTGCAAATCAATGCTTCTACCAAGTAGTTTGCAAACAGGAAAGTAGTCACAATATCAGTGGATATTTTAAAAAACATTTCACTCTTTTTGCATATTTTCAGCCTTCTGTCAGATATATTTCTAAAAAAGTATTTTTTTCTTGAATGTATAATAGTTACAGTAATCTATAAAGCGAATGTAATTTGAAATAAGTGACTGTATGTTTATTAACCCGATTTTCTGTTCATTTTACTTATGGAAAAATTCAAGTTCTAAAGCATTCAGAGTTTCCTAGTTCTACACTTCAAGCTGAATAAAACCAGTAAGTTCAGGTAGTCTTAGTACAGATATATATTTTCTTTGAACACAATAATGTTTCATTTAAAGTATTTCCAAATGGTTTAAGAAGTGAAAAGAAACTCATTTCATTTGGTGTTAGCTTCTTTATCTGATGTAACGTACCATAGTAAGTTATTATTTACTTGATGAATTTTCCAGCATATTCTATTATTCATAACCATTTTAAAGTAACAACAACCTTAAAACCACTGTTTATAAGGCAGCAACTCTTCATGGTCAAAGTTAAACCTTAAGCACGAGTAAGTACCAATGGTCTTGAACGCACTAACCACATGATAAAGACGATTTTTGCATATAAAATACATATATTCATGAAAATAATGAATAAAAGACATGGAACTGTTACGTAGGATACTCTTCGCCGACATGTGACAAAAATACCTCTGAGTTTTGGACTGGAGCATCAACAGAGTAATCTGACCACATTCTATGAATATAATAATCTAGTTCTTCTAACACTAATCTTTCCTTAACCTAATCCTAACGCGAAAATATCCCTAAGCGAACCCTAACCTAACTCAAACCAACCCTAATATCGGCCTTATTAGGTTAACCTAACCCTAACCTGTCCTTAGCCTAAATCTTAACTTAACCTTTTCCAAAGCTAACCTGAAACTTACCAGATATCCCATTTAATAACATGACGCTCCGTTAAGCATATTTTATCCATGATTACAGTAATATTATCAGGTTGCTCTACTTGATCACTGAGCCTTTCAAGGTGATTGCTCATATTGTTGATTTCTTTACAGGAGAAACATCTATGTTGCTGGTATCTGTTCTTCGTTATTGATAGCAATCTTTCGACCTGCATGAGTTCTGAACCATCTCGGTACTTTTAGTGTGACTCGGTTCTCCTTTTTCTCCATCAATTATACTGGTTATTTTCTAATCGAGTGTATATCGTATAATGATGTATATTACTTGCTTACTGATTGTTACATATCTATGCACTTACTAGGGGTATTATTCATTATGATAAATTAACTTTTATTCTTATGCAGTCTTTCCACACATTTGGTTCTGTGTGAAGTAGTAGTATATGTATATCTTATTGAATATTGAATTACCGGTAGAAGAAGTAGCTTACTGTATAAATTTATATGTTATAATTAACAATAAATGTCAATTGCTCTAATGTCAGTGAAATACGTTATGTTTTTTCAAGAATGCTGAAATAAACCTCTGGTCACATTGTTATTACATGTTATATTCATTCATGTCTAATCAGTTTTTTACTCATGTGTGTAAACGAAGTCAGAAAATTGTGTGAGTACCTTGATATAATGATTATAAGCAATAAATTGTGCTCGAAACGTCATCAGTAAATATTACTGTATACCACTGTGAGACTTTATCAAAATAAATCTTATCCATTATGGTATTATACTCTACCATAGTTCTATCCTTATACCTAACCGTTTATTGAAATATTTGTACACCAGTGCAAACTACATCAAGAAGTTTCCGTGAAACCATTTATTTATTTAATATTTAAGATAAACTTATCAGAAATATTAGGACATATATTAGTAGGATAAAGTAGTCAAATACTTTATTGCAAAAGTAAAATAAGTAATAAATCATGCTATTTCATTTTTAAACATTCCAAAAGACATTTCGAAACACTGTATTCTTTTAGTTTAGATGAAAACAAATAGCGGTGAATTGATAGTAGATTAGAGTTTATGACAGTGAAAGAGAATAGAATTTTAAACAATCTGCATAATCAACAATCGCTTGCTTTTAATATAATACGATAGTGTAAAGGTGCATGCAAAATAGTTTGAGTAAGAATTACATACAACAGACACAGATGAATCCATTCAATGTAATAGTGTTTAAATGTTACTTATTCGATGTGATTTCTGGATTTTATTCTTTGTGGTGGATGACAGTTACCAGTAACCGGATGCAGTTTTTTCTGTTTTGGAGGTGAAGCACAAATTTGAAAAAGACACAAGTTGCTGAGAGGCTACCTTAGCTAGAACTGCTACAATACCAATTGGATTAGTTAAGGAAAGCTTCTTCGAAAATGAAAACGCACATGTTTAATTGTAAATCAAAGTAAATGTACTGGTGAAGATAACTGAAAATTGGAATTTTTTAAATAAAGTGTTCTTCAAGCAAGAAAAGTTGTGAATATATGCTCAATTAAGACCTGTTTCTATGCATAACGACTGGATACTTAAATAAATACCAGTGCTGCCAAACGAAATCATTCCAAAAACCTAACAGGTACACAGTTGTCTCACGCCAATAGCCCCAGACCTCAATTATAAGTAACACTTTGGGACCTAGTACAATCGGTCAGACACTTTCCCCCCTAATATGTCTTCTGATTTTATGGGGAATACCGCGTTATTATGTGTCAAGATAAAGCTTGTTGCTGAACAGTGTTGTCCCTCAAAAATCATTCGTTTCTGTTATTGTCTTGTAAGGTCTTGTTACCATGAACAAAGTTAGATATTATCTTCCTGGATAACTCTCACTTGGCTTGTTTCACAAGAAATTATTGTTCCTCTACTTTTATTTTCACTCGTGAATGTGTTATCGTTAGGCTTAGTAACATTGCTATAACTACTCTTTTCATGCTCAAACAAACCAAACAAATTCAATCCCTATCCTAAACTTTTCTTTTTCTGATGAGTATGATTTTCGTCATTGTCTGAACGATAAAAACAATATAAAAGTTTTTGTGCATATGCATAATCTTCGACAAGCTAAAGGTGAGTAGACAGATATTCTGAAGTTTGAAATTTTTCACAAATAAAAATAATTTCATGCTTTGTTACTGATAATAGTTTTGCTACTGAAAAGCAGAAAAATTTCACTAAAGGACCTGTAAAAGCAGATATCCTGAAGGCTTTAAACTGTTGCTAACGTATGAACTCAGACAATCAAATAAATACAGATGAGGAAGGCTAAAATTTCAATCAATAACGTATTACTTGTTTTCATGACTTCATTCACTATATGTAACTCATCACGGTTAATATTTTCATGGATTGACTTTCCAGAATATTGGCGACTTGAACACACTGCCAATCTTCCACAGTTATTCTCAGTTTTCAACTTTTTTAAAATTTTAAATCATGGAAAGAAGATCTTTTTCACAAAACGACTAGTGAACTGATAAATTTACGGCGTGTGAGCTTTAGGCTAAATATCAGAATCCTAGTTGAAACTTGATTGTTCCACGCTGAAATATATGTAGTGAGGCAGAAAACAAATAGGCAGTTGTCTTTATGATCCAATAGAAAAAGTATAATTCAATGTCATATTTCTGAAAAACATTTCCTGGACAATATTTTATTGAATTTATTCTGTTTTCGAACCAGGGAATAGAATCTAGACATACTTTTATCATTGCAATAAAACATACAACTGTCCAACGCGAGATATATCAATTATTATTTGTAGTTGGTTCATAACATCGATTACTCTTCTACAATCTATGAGTTGAAAAGGTCATCTGCAGTATCCTTTACTTAGTAAAGAGAAAAAAACATGGTGCGAAGGTAATGAAAAAGTAGATACTTGGCGAGACGTAAGTAAAAAAGTTAAGCGTAACAGCTGTTATGTTGGAAATTGGAGGACTATCAGCTACTGTGTACAGTCTTATAAAATCTCTGCTACTGTAAGGGCAGTTCACCGTTTTCCGTGTTTACAACAAGAACTTCCGTTGTCAGTAGAAGACAGTAACTGGAAACCAACTTGTTCTTTCCTTATATATCATTTTGAGTGGTTTTCTAATGATGCAAGGTGCTCAAGAATTGAGCTATTGGTAACTTTAATCTCTCCTTTCAACAACCATACTGGGAGATCTTTAAATGTTACTGTTATTAATATTAGAACAAGACATTTAAGCGAACAATAATGTTTTCAATTAGATCTTCTTTAGGCTTTGCACTAATCTATATAGATTTATAGATAAAAGTTTTAACCAATGACGGTAATTTTGTGGATCAAATAATAATGTGTTAAATGTTTTGAACGTCGCTAATAACGATGACTATAATGATAACAAAAAATTGATAATGAGGCTTATGCAGGTGGCGATAAAAATAACGTAGGTAGTATTGTGTGTATGTGTGGACAATTCAAAAAATAAACTAGGTTAACTCTTAAAAGTTACGTAATACTAAAGGTGAAGTGGACAAATAATCAGAGTTTAAATAAATATCATAAAAGTACGAAGGAAATGGAAAACAAGAAAGGGTAGGAGGGTTTTGATTAGAATTCACCTAGGAAAAGGGAGAGACAAATGTAGAACAAATTGTTTACATATACACATATTACTACCTTTGTTATTCTTATCGCCACCTGCATAAACCTCATTATCAGTGTTTTGTTATCATTATAATCATCGTTATTACTGATGTTCAAAACATTTAACACATTATTATTACTATTTGATCCACAAAATCACCGTCATTGGTTAAAACTTTTATATATAAATCTATGTAAATTAGTGTGAAGCCTGAAGAAGATCTAATTGAAAACAATATTGTTCGCTTAAATGTCTTGTTCTAATATTGGGAGATGATTTTGTGAATGGGCAGATACTACCTTACTTGCACGGCCTATAAGACAATTCTTCATGTGAATATTTGTAATGTACATTCAGATTACATAAAATCACTACGCGATTTCATTTTGACATGAAAAAATAAATTATAAATTGGTTACCAGGAGATGCAGTTATATCACTCATAAAGAAATTTAAATCATTTCACTTTGTGCTAAATATGGCGCTGAAGATGTTGTCCAGAAGGACGACGAAAGCTTCGCAACTAAACCAACCAGCTCAGAGAACACTATTAATTGCAAATTGGTTAATGTATTCAAGTACGTTGAGCAAAATTAAGATAAATAAAATGCCAATAACAGTAGCCTTTGTTACTATCTGTATTTCAAAGCTTATTCATGATATGATCTGTGTTGCGTATATATGGTAAAGTATTTGCTGATTAACCGAATGTTACAACCAGAATGTGGAAGGCTTAGAAAATGTTTTGAATGAAGACATTTGACTACCTTTCCAAACAGTCTAGAAGTAGCTAGATGAAGAAATGATTTGCAATCTTTATTTCATAATAAAATTACATATTAGTAAGCTAGAAGTCAGACACGTCTTTCGAGCACAAATGTTTAACATTAAGGAGGATTTCAGCTCACAGGTCTAGTCAATCAAATAATAAAGCTGATTATTTCTTCTTTTTAGCTATACACAAAATCTTCACTGAATAAAATTAAAATTAGGATAACTCTGTTGTAACACGTTCTACTACCTTGGGGAGTAAACTGTAATAAAAATTAGAAGGTTGACAGACATTTCAATTGAAATTTGTCATATTTTTATGTTTATCTAAACAGAATAATTAGGAAAAGATGGAGGCAATTTTCAACCCGTTGACTTATCAGCTGAATAAACATCGAGATCAAGAAGTGAACATGTTTTTTTTTGAAAACAACTGTTTACTTTACAAAATATCAAGTGATAAACAACTTCCATGCTTTCACATTTATTTCTCCAAGGTTATCTAATCTTTGACTTACTTGAGCATTTTTATTAAATTTCTGTGACCTGAACATCTGCAATATGATAAACATTCCCATAACTTGTAATCATTGCACAATAAACGGAAACATATGTGATATTATGAGTTTTTTTATCAAACCAAAAGACAAATGAATTAATAAAATAAATTGAGTCCCATATGTTGGTGAGCGAAAGAACAGTTTAAAAAAATGATAACAGAATGTATTAGTTGATATATTCTAAGTGATTTATTAAAAGACGGACTGTTCGTGAGTGGAAACATTCTCAGTGAAAAGTTTAGGGCCGGTAATATCAATTCACAGTTTATTTATACGGTTAACATTGCAGCCGAAATTCCAAAAAACCACCTTCCTAAATCTGCGTAGAAAATATTTCACATAACTATTTTGAAAAACACAATCAGTGCATCAGTGGTTAAAAGACAATACTGTTTGTGATATTCTAAATGTGTATCTATCAGTTTACTTCTTCATGTGGAGCGCGATGCTTTGTTTGTACACTAAATCAATTCCATAAATGCATTTTCCAACACTGACCACCTTAGTTAGCTAGTCAGAGAAGAATAAAAGAAAGTCGGTGGCTGTATTCTCGAGCAACTTGTCACTGTCGGACACCTGACCTCTGCGTGCAACTACTTCAAAGCAGTCTGCACACTTCACCAATACCACGTAGCAGGACTTCAGATTTGTAGTTTATATAAAGCTGAATCGATGGCAGTTCATTACTTTAAACTTACCAATTGTGTTGAAAAACAATATGTACTTTCACCGTAAGGACCTAAGCTGAATTATTTCAATCTGAAGGCAGAAAACCACTCAAGGAGTTCTTCCACATAAATTTCCTAACTTCCTCACTTGACGCACAGTTCAAAATTCATATTCCATCAGTATCAAAAGACGTTTTTGCTTGACAGAATCTCTGGTACTATTCAACAATAATATTTTAAATTACAAAAATACAAAACTACCGCAACAATGCGACCTGGATGTTATACAGTCCAATAGTTTTCATGTACGAAATACGTGCTGTAAAACAAAACTAACTGACCAATAACTCATAGATTACCTCAGAATCAATAAGAATTTTCCCACCATTATAGAATCAAAACTCTGCCTCTAAGAATCAAACAGAACGAACACGTTTCCCGTAGACAGTCCAAAGTCAAGCAGTCAATCCACGGAGTAACCTTAATATTACTGGAACAAAATTGCAGTCGTTAAATAACACATTATCACTGTAATCACACAACAGCATAGAGAAGCACTAAAATAAAGATCGACGACAAATAATAAGCGTCAAGTGTTGGTTTGCAGGGATTTGATTGGTTACAGGATTGACCGTGACTTGACATCAGTTAGACAACCACTGGAAAACCTGAGAGCACTGGACGGCTGTTTCGTCCTAGTTTGGGAATCTTCATCAGAACGCACTAACGAGCTCGCCTCACAACCGGAAGGCCCTGGGTTCGAAATCGGTGGGTGCGTGCTGAGGAAGAGTTGCAAACTGGGACAAACACAGTTGTCTAGTACTCTCAGGTTTTCCAATGGTTCTCTTATTGATGTCAACTTGTGATCAATCCTGTAACAAATAATGAGTCGAAAAAAGATATGCGAACGTTAGAACAGTGATAAATATTTCAGAGTTGAAATATTCAAATAAGTATCAATATTGAGGATGAAACTATATACTACTGATTTATTGAGATGAGTAGTTGCATACCACACATATCAACCAGTAGTGCTTGCTACCCAGAGAGAGGTGATCTAAACACCGGACGGCAGTCCCGCTCCTTTGGGGCTGAGCTCATCAACATTGTACAAGGTTTAACTTAGCTCATATAGCAGAATTAATTCAAACCACCCGATTTCTGGCTAGCTGCTTGGTCAAACTGGCCAAACCATAAATTATATTCACAGCCAGCAAACTAGTTTCAAGCGAATATGCTTGCTTTCTTGATTACCATTTATTTTATCAAGCAGGTCGCATATTGTGATCAGAATAACTTGGTTTACAAAGGAAACTGCAGTGAAATTTCACCACTCGGACTGTGTACATTTCAAATTGTGAATTTGAATATTGAAAATAGCTTGTTGGCAAATGGATTTTACGATAAAATATTCCCCTACATTTACGGTAACATATATATCATAATTCGTCTTTATTGTAATTTTTTTGTATGTTCATTTTATGTTTTCTGATACAGAAATTACCATTATATTCGATCCCGCGTCTGTTTCTGTAAACTTAGTCTGAGTAGGTCATTTACACAATTGCCCCTAAGTTTGGCTTTCTAATCTTTCTTTAACCATCCTTATTTATAGCGAACCCTTAATTATATGAAACACAAAAGTAGATCACTACAAGACTGGTTTCACTGAATTTTCTAATAAAGTGAAATATGGCTGTATAACTTTTGTAAATGATTTGTCGGAAAGCGAATTTCTTCTCTAATGCAACATTTTGTCATGACTAAGCATATAACTTTCCTATTTATTTATTCTGATTATAGCTTGATTACACACCGTATTTTTGGTACAAGTATGGAATTTTCAGCACGTTATATCAGTAGCCCAAATTTTGCAGGTCGACCATTGATATCAGGTGTGCATCGACCGCGGATCGAACCCCGGGCCATGTACATGGTCGGCGAGAGTCCTAACCGCTATTCGTAATTCCCTCAGTTCCATAATTTATTCAATAGTTTCTGATGATCTAGAATTTCTTTCTTATTGTATTTTGGATAAAGATACGGGCAGTTTAAACTTATATGAAAATGCTTTTACATTCACAAGACATTTTTGTAAAACATAAAATAGTAGTGCACAGTTATTTTTAAGGGTATCAATGAAACGTAGATTTCAAAAATTGGTTGTGGAGTTACTGTTACCAGTCAATAACAGTGTGAAGCCTATTTTTTTTAACAATAAGCATCATTTTTCGACTTTCCATAAATTCTTACTTTCTCTTGTTCATAAAATATTCTTCCAAAATTCAGGAGTGGGAATCAATTCTGTATTTACCTCAATGGAGGGCTGAAAAACCAAACGTGTCATTAAGATATAGCAACTAATTTTATACTTTTTTTTATTATAGCTTGATTACACAGCGTATTTTTGGTACAAGTATAGAATTTTCAGCATGTTATATCGGTAGCTCAAATTTCGCAGGCCGACCATAGATATCAGATGTGCGTCAGCGGTGGCTTGAAACCCAGATCATGTGCATGGTCGGCGAGAGTCCTAACTGCTGTGCCACCTGTACTTGTAAAGTGAAGGCTGGTCGTTGTGTATATTTATATTTAGTATTGATGAGTTTATGTGATCTGCATGTACATTATGAAAATTCATCAGAAGAATTTTTTCCTAGGCCATACCAGTAGGATATTGTCTAAACATTCACAAGAATATCTCTCATTATGGTTTCCGATAGGAGAAATTAGATGAACCAGCTACTCAGTTCCTAAGCACATTTTTCTTATAATTCATCGCACGTCAGCAGAAAAATCTTTTGAAGTGGTGCATAAATTAGGTCAAGTCAGTTTCTGGTTCTATCCTCTTTTCACAACAGAAGCTCTTGATATAAACAAAAGAACCCTTCATTATTAAAGAAGTTTTTGTATTTCCCAATTGATGAAAAATGAAAAGAAATTGTTTTTACTGACGTTTCGTTATTCAATGCTAGTTGCGTTATCAAAGTATTATTAAACCAGAATTTACAAAATCTCAGCTTATATATAACATCTAAATCATTCCTATTCAAACAATTTGGATTCCATTAGATATGAAGTACTTTTGATATTGGACGTTCTTTGTGATTTCTGAAATTTTTATGGATTATTTCGATATTGTCAACATCAATTAGGTGACCTGATTCTACAGCGTGTAGACCTTTGGCCTATTTTTGAAGCTTTTCTAGTTCGCTAACTGGATTTCTTGGTGGTCGAACAGATGCTCTACAGTGTTCATTTCTTCTGAATACCTTGGTTTCTCGCGATTTTTACCCGATGTATATCGCATTGCATTCCAAGCATTTCATTTTGTAGACACAAGTGGATAGAGGATCCTTAGGGATTTAGTCTTTTATTTGGTCAGAGTTGCTTCGTAGTGTATCTGATATTTTGAAGAAATCTCTTATGTTGTGCTTATTGAGTACTCTTCTGAAATGGTGTGACGCTGCTGATCTGTGTGGAATCACAACTGTTACGACCCATGTGTTCGGAATACGTCTTCGACCCTTAATTGTGTATGCAGAGGCAATTTGACCGATCCGTTATCTTGATGTGGCTTTAAACAACTTTTTTAACTTGTGCAGTAATTTTCTATGTCATCCATATTTCACTTGTTTTTCTTCTTTTTTTTCTTATTCCGGACTTCTGACTTTAAAATACACTTTTCTAAATTTCTAAATCTCTTACTCTTATGAACAATATTCCTATTTCCAGAAGCTTTCAGTCCAAAGGATAATCATTTCTGATAGATATTCATCACTTAGGTTAGAGAAGATTGCTAAACTGTTTCATAATTTATCCATTATTTTAACTGATGTAATTTCATTTGTTTTGACACCAATGGATAATGGCAACTAACTTTTATATGCACTCCCGTGACTTTTTAGAACATTACATAACTGTTCATTTTCCAAATGAAGTTACTGCGAGAATATCCTTTTGTGGTCCGTGTCTTTTCAATTTATATCACATGAGTATTTCTCAAACTTTAAAGAACTATTCCAGCAAGTTGAATCTAGTATATATGATGGTAATCATTTTAGACATGAATTGAACAAATGCTCTGTAGAATGAGTAAACAAACTAATGTCTTATAAACTTCGGACTAATGTACAGTGACAAGTGAAAGAAGCTAAAAAAAAGAATAAGCACGTAGTGTTCATTTGGATTTGGATTTTAGGTTTGTAGGAATTCAAATAACTTCAGTATAAACTTCATCACTAATCAGTATCACTAGGAGAGCCCTTTAAGACTGTAAAGCGTTCGTTAAATGTCTCACCACAGTCTGGAAGTGTTTATCAGTGCGGATTCATGACCCAGCTCGAGATCAGTAGCAGGATCTGCAGGTAATAAGCCAAGCGTATTTACCACTCGGTCAGTGGCTTGGAATTCAGTGGTCCATTGATTGTAACTTATTTTCACTAGCAATAGAGCTGCATTGCCACCTGATGCCACACAAGAACATCTGCTTCACGCCCAACACGGCGAACTTCAGAAGCCACAAAATCGGGTCATAAGTTCAGGACTGATGTCCTGAAACCAATCACTAAGGAGCAAAGAAGTGATATTTAGTGCTCCGTGGTTTTAAATAATTTTCTTATTTATATATACTGCTGATAATAATGTAAATCAAAACAAGAATTTCTTGTATTAAAAAAGAAGAAGAAATAACTCCCAGATTTTCACATTATATTTAACTGCAAAGTGGATGTAGTTAGCTTTTCAATTTCGAAGCTGTCTACAGCAGAAGTTAAAGCTGGACTTACCCGGTAACTTTTAGTGGGAATCTGTAAATAATAATCAACGCTTTTCCTTGTAATACTGATGATCTGTTTTATTTTATTGAGTGAAAACAATGGCCAAGCTAATTTACTGACTAAAAAGTAATCATATATCTTTATCATTATTTTAACCAATTTATAAAAAGTTATTTACCGTTATCGGTACAGAATACACACCGTCCCCATTCACCAAATCATTGAAGGCGCAGAAGTCTGTAAGTAGTTCTACATTCTAATTAATTCCGCCGAGCGCCTCTCGATTCACGATGAGTTCTCTTTCAGTGTTGTCTGTTATCAGCTTGGCATTCATATCGCTTATCAGAAATGATGTGATTTTACTATTGTGAAATTAAACTGACTTACAGGTTAATCTGTGTTCTTAAAAAAAGGGTTACTTCTAAAAATTATTTACTCAACTTAGTAACTCATAAATTATCACTTAAGTGAGTAGTACGCCCAAAAGGAAATGAAATATTTCAGTTGGTAAATATGACCGAACTGTGAATACGAGTGTAGGTCTTATGTTATTCATTAGCATTCAAGTGAATAGATCTATATCCGACAGTTTCTAAGACAAAAAAGATTAAATGACTTCAGATAATGGGATTTCCTTCTATCAAAACGAAAGGAACAATGAAGTGAATAAATTTTATGCCGAAAGAAAATGACAAAAATAGAGGAAATTTTCCAGATGATTTGTCTTTTTCTTTCTCTTGTGATACCATTAATCATTTGAACAGTTAGTAAACTGAGATTTTTATGCTACACAGTATATTTGTTTAATGATAATGAATTTTATTCACTTAGGTGAGAACAGTTGTCACACTGTTATAGTAATTTCCGTCTAATATTCATTTAGAGTATAATATGGTAATTTCTACTTGCCTACAGATTCCACGGATGAAAAAATCACTTAATATGAAGCATTATATATATAAATAAATATACTCAGTGTACTCACGCTTGTCAGTGAATAAATAAATGTCACATTAACTAACTTTTAATCTGTTTTATAGAGATTTACTAGAAAAAGTAATGACATTGTTTGTATGATTTTCTTGGTGCCGTAGAAATTCAGTCAAATTATTCAAATGTATATAAATATTGATAGTGTATACTGGTGACCAACTCCAAAATGAATTTATTCAATTCTTAATGGGAATTCTTAGCCAGTATATTCATTTAAGCGGAATGAGAGTAAACCTACTAGTGACATTAAAATGTGTTGTCTTCATACTGGGACCTGATAGAAGGACGGTATCAGTATGTATTGAATTCCAACCCATCACTTGACGCCAGATAGAATCATGAATATGCAGAAATGTCCTTTGAATGAAAAGCACCAACCAGGTTGTCTTAGTTTACAACAGTTCTTCTAGATAATGTGGTCTGGCAACAATATCTAACAAAATACTTCTGACCCTTTTCTTTTTCTTCGTGCAAATTATGTTTTAAGGTGGCACTGCTCACAGCAATAGTGAATATAACATTTTGCAAAACTTGGCAAAGTCAGTTGTAAAGGACATACAATTCCACATGAATATTATAGGAGAGATGATGAAATGAATGTGAAAAATAGTTGATCAGGATGTCAAAAATATTGTTTTAAAAGAAACAAATATCCCTTTTTCTTCCTATAACTCAGATTACTATCATAATCCGTCTTGGGAAAATTAAACCAAGCTTTGAAGTACTTCTAAATAGACAGATATAAACAACTGCGTCGGTGGCACAGCGGTCAGGACTCTCGCCGACCATGCACATGGTCCGGGGTTCGACCCCCCGCCGGCGCACACCTGATATCAATGGTCGGCCTGCAAAATTTGGGCTACCGATATCACATGCTGAAAATTCCAAACCTATACGAAATACTGTGTGGAATTAAGCCATAATCAAAGAAAGAAGAAAACTGGTAGTTCTATGAAATATCAGTGTCATCTTCTAATAAATGGAAGTGCTAGTGAACTTCTTATTAACTGTAATATAAGAGACATGGGCATTTAATTTACAAATAAGAACTGATTTTATGAAGTTCCAAGGTCTAAATTTTGGCATTTGATAAGTCAAATATCCTCATGTGAAACGCAATAGAGCTTTCTGAAATAGTTATCTACTCACTTTATTCATTTTCCTCCAGTTATCGAAATCTTATAATAAAAAGATTAAAGAAAAGTGATTACTAAACACTGTCATTTACTATAGGCATAGTATGGACTAAATTCTGAATTGCATACTCCAAGGAAAAAAAGGTACCACTTGGTGAAATAATTTCATTACTGACTTTGACTAGTTTTTGAAACTTTTCAATTGAATCATCCGTTGTTCCGTGTAAAAAATATGAATGTAAAGAAAAGTAACTTCATTAAAATACGTTGAAGTGAGCTTCAAGCTGAATTCCCTGATCGGCAAGTCTCTGTCTCTATAAATTACTGTTAGAATGATGTAAACACCGTAGAAAGTACTTAACCTGGGCCAGTAAGCCTGATTTTTACATTCCATGAAATCGTCCTTCTAACTTAACAATCAAATCTATTTTTGTTTATGATTAGAGATGTCTGCTAAGTCGATTAGAAATTTCATTAATATTCCCTGACCTCTTATGACCTCACTTCCAATTTAAAAATATCTGAGTAATTAGATTGTTTTTATTCTAATTATTTTCAATTTTATTTATCAATTGGATTAGTTAGGCATGTGTATAAGGAATTGAATAGTCTGACCTTCCTTCGATTTTTACCAATAAATGAGAACAAAAATAGAGATAGGGAAAATGAGAAATGTTTATTGAGTGATAGAAGAAGCTCGAAAATCTTGTTTGCCGAATATATTGATGGTTAGACTTTTATGTGCTAATGTGACTGTCCTATGGAAATAATATATTAGTCTACGAAATAAATTATTTATGAGGTTATTACAAGAAATATGTCTGGTATTTTTCTAAAATATCGAAAATGTTTTAAGTTAAAAGTGAATATTTAGAAAAATGCGAAAAGTAGATAAAGAGAGCAAATAGCTTGTAAACTTCATCAATAGGAGTTTACTGTCCCAATGTACTGAATTCTAAAATAACATGTAATAATGGTGCTTGAAGCTTATTAATGTGCTAGTTTCTGTCCAAATGGTACTGTTTTTGATATGTATTTGAATCTTTAAGAGTGATGACGAACTCATTTCATTTAGAGGACTAATGAATACCAGGGAGTACTGGACATTTTTCGTCCTTGTTTGGGGCTCTTCATCAGTACTTATCCATGGTTTCATCAGGGATTTAACCCAGGGCCTTCAGGCTGTAAGGTGAGCTCGTATACCATTCAGAATAACATTTTAATTGTCGCTTCAAATGCACTAAGGAATGTAAATGATAGGAAAAGTAAGATCTGAGCTTCATAATGATATACTCTTAAAACGGCGTTTACAACTGGTTGAGGCATGGCTGACAAAACTAAATATATTAGCTTGTATTTTATAAAATCAAGAGTTATAGAAATCAAAAGCTTATGCTATAAATAAAAATTAATATATTCCGGTCATTTCATTTTAATTTTTAAAAAATATAGTGCAAACTTGTAGTACTTGAATTAGTAGGTAACTTAACCCATCTCTACAGTATCGCTCCTTCAAACTGATAAATAGTGTAGTTTTACACATCAGAGACTAGCTGCTTCTTTCACTAGACGAAATCCGTCGATGTCCACAGACATGTACAATGCTTCGCTTTAGAACTGTACATAAGTAAATTACTTTGTAATGAGTAATTTGAATGTTTTATGCGTGTTTCACAGTATTTTGCTGTCAAGGTATCTGAAATTCGTATCAGACCTCTCGCGCCGATGTGCTGAGATTGATTTATATTGTCCTTTGTCCATATGGTCGGAAGACAATTTCTTTCTGAGGAGGTTCTATTTTAATTATAAACTTCATATTATCAAACGCAGATATTTGTTGAGAAGGTAAATGTAATTTTTGTACAGGTTTTTGTTGAGAGTTAGAAATAATATTCTCTCCTATCAAAATATTTTGTTTACCTCTTGTTTTAACCAAATCGTTGTTTATCTGCTACGTACATTTTCCTGAAATACGATTTCCTGCGTGGCTGACCACAAATATAAACATATTTGTTTACATATCGTATTCTTATTTAATTCCTCCTGCCTGCTTGCCATTACAATAACTGATTGTCCTTTTTGACAACTTGCAGAAAATACTCATCTTCATTCCAAGTAAGCATCAGCGACTAGAAGGGCAAATCCGCATTGGACGAGCATCACTGACATACACGTTAAATGGTTGTGGAGCAAATTACTAAAATTTGTGCCAAATGGACTAAACTTTATTCTCCTTTAACTGAGAGTTCCGGTGATTCTTGTTTCTCATTAATTGTAATATACCTCTGATTACGTTATGTTGTTGTTTTCGTTTAACTTGATATTATGTATTTCTACAATTTATGCAGCTGCGTCCACCACAAATTTATTGGTGAGTCCGCTTACGTGTTTCAAATGACACAGCCTGTTTCACACCTTTTTTTCTTGTTTCATATTTTGCTGTATTTTTATTTTAACATGAGTTCCTCTGTTGATCCACATATCTGTTTATTCTGATAGCTATCAAGTTTCACGATAATGTAACAAGTGCATGTTGTGAGAAGTGTCGATATAACTAATCAAAGTAAAATAGACTTAATTTACAGCATTGGAATCATCACTTATAGTTGATCTTTATTCTTATCTAAACAAAACTGATTTTAAGTATTCTTTCAATATGGTGATTATTGTTAGAAAGGGACAGTAGTAGTGTTTTGAGAAAAAGTAAAATGGTATTGATAATTTTACGTAGTTACTTATTCACTTGTGCATGCGTCAAATTTTGAATAAACTTTTACACAATTACACGATAAATAATGAAATAATGAATAGAATTTCTGAATTACACCTGGTAGGTTAAATGATAGACTTGCGTATATTGGAAATAAAACCGAGGAATGTTACATAACGAGTGTGAGAGGAGGAATTAAACAAAAATGTCTGTCATGTTGATAGACTATTCAAATACGTGGACATTATTCATTTCGACTATGGTTGAATGAACTTACAAAACTGCAGAATAGAAGGAATCAAAAATTCTTCAGCTGAACCTTTTCTGTTCAACATCATATTCCTCCAACTGTTTAGTTGTCAAGATATGTTTCAAACTGAACAAAAAATGTAACATTCTATGCTTGTAAGGTAAATAAAAATGAAATAACTTAAGAATTAGAAGAAAATGTTTTCCTAACGTTAATCAAAAAGCTTGCTTTCTAACTTTGCAGAAAAGGAATACAGTAGTCACATGAATTGGAACGACGAAAGGGGTGTTTAAAATAAACTTAAAATTTCCTAAAGGTATAGTGTTTAATTTTTTGAATGATAAATAAATTTGGGAATCATCTATACATTAACGCGACTGCATCAATCATTTTCTACATGGTCTGTCTCTCATTTCATAACAGTGGTGTTTGAATGTTAGCATTTATCGGACTGTTAGCCTTCCAGTTAGGTTTTGAAAATAAATTGTAATTAGTTGGAAAATATTTGTAGAATATGTTAGTTGTATTTAATAAAGCTTGATTGTCTAAAGTTTATTGAAATGAAAAATAAGGAATTTCGGTTACTGAATTCAAAGTTACTGGAAAACATAGTTTAGCAGCTTCAAGGCAAGATTTACCTGCCTTTATTTGCATTAATTCAGTTGATTTATACACTTTATTAACTGAAAGCAACAAGTGCTTTAGAAATTTGTAGTACAATATCATATCTTAACCTGCAAACATATAAACATACTGTTTAAGAGATATATCAGGTAGTCATTCAGATTGTTAGGAAATAGTAACTTTTAAATATAATTTTCAGTCCAGAACAAAGTTATAGGTGTTCCCAACTCTAATGCAAAGACAGAAAGTCAGAAACATTACAGAATGAAGCTTTATTAGAGAGATAGTTTGAGTACATGTAAGTTTGAATGAATTGGTCGTTAAATGTTTAATAATGTAATCACTAAGCTTTAATTGTGTGTCAGATAGAGTATCACTTGAGTAGGAAAAAGCAAAAGCTTTGCAATTTGAGCCTCTTTAGTCTAGGTTTAGCATTAATTGACACTGGTATGTCAGTACATTAGGCTTTGATTTGAATTGAAAGACAACCGCAGATCCTAGTCCAACGTTTCGTGCTTACTGGTACTCATCATCGGCTCATAATGCACTTTAAAGATGGGTGAACTAGCTTGGTGACTATATAAAAAATTTGACTGATAGAATTCAGTAAGCATCAACATGAAGCACACATAATATTGGTTTCTTTCTAGTGACCAGTTAATAAACACAATAAGCTGCGAATACTTTTCATAAACCATTCAATTTAAACAAATCAAAATATATTCGACGAACGACGTACTATTTGTCACGTTTACGGTCACGGTTTCATGATCTTGACAAGACTTCACCAATTTAAGTATATATATAATCAGGTCCTTCTCGTCAGATAAGAAACTATATTTTTCTGAGATTACTAAGGCGTTTAAATAATGGATAAATCAGAGATCATTAAAACGAAATTTCATCTAGTAAAACATATTCGAGAAGATAATAGTACCTTCATTCGCCTTCAGATATTATTATCCTGTGATGTGCACCATTGGCTCAATAGTGTAATGCTCACTAGCCATTCAGGTAGTCCAGGTTATATTCTTGGTCAATGAACGTCTAAGCCTCACCCAGTTTACTGGAAGATAACAAGTCTGTTAAAAAGGGAAGAATGAAAGTGAGGTTTTCACAAACTCACCGTGTAAAAACCAACACCACTACCACTAAAATTGCAATGCTTAAAGCTCGTAGCTATATGTCACACTCAAAATGCAAAATGTGTTATCAGTGTTTACATAATATAAATTAAATTTTATGTTTTCAAGAGTTGATTTGAGAGGTTTGGTTTTTTTCGAGTTAGACTACGGATTGATATCAGTTAGAGAACCATTGAAAACCAGGGAGTACTGGACAGCTGCTGTTTCATCCTAGTTTGGGAATCATTGACAGTACGCACCCGCACTATGGGGTTTGAACCTAGGACCTTCCTGTTCCAAGGCAAGCTCGTATACCATTCAGCCACTGGGACCCGATTCAATGGCTCATGAATTCCTACTTCTACCAATTCGTGATTTAGTGCGACCAACCAATGTAGTCGGTGGAACATCCATCCTCACACGTGACAGCATGGACCTCACTGATCACAACTTCTCACCAGAACTCTAGGAAACTCCATCTTGTAGCGAGTCATTAGCGAGCATCTAATATGAATCTGTGATCTAACTCGAAAAAATTATAGCTATTATCCGCAAATATTCATTAATAGTTTTCCCGTGAATAAATGGAAAAAGAAGTTCTTTTTATTCATTAGATTTTTACAAAACTTCTAGTCGACAATATTTCATATAAACAAATTCTAATTATAAATTAAGATAAAATTATGCACAAATTATTTATCTATGACTAATGAGTGTAAAATTATATTTGTCAATAGTATTATCTGTTTAATTATTAAATTATCATCTATTTTGCATTAAAGTAGAAAGAGAATATTGTTACATTAAAACTGTTTCAAATTATTATCTCAATCGGATGAGAAACTCAAAAATAAAATGAATTCATTGCATTCTGCCTTAATTGCTGCTTTCATCTCCGTTTAATTATTTAATTCATCCATATTTTGTTATTACATCCGATTCGTTTTGTTCAATAAACATTATAAATAGCGTGTTTCATTCACGCTAGTGAAATATTTTATTTTTATTGAAAATGTTCTGTTAACAGCATGAAGACTTATTCACATTACAGGTTTCTTATAGGAGCTTGGATGAATTCTAATGTAGAAGTGAGTGGTCATCGAATGCGTTGGTTGGTGGAAGTGCTATATGACCTACTGATAGAAGTTAAAATTTGTGAGTTGTTGGATTGCAGTCCAGGTGGCTGAATGGTTAACGAGGTCGACCTCACAACCTGAATGTTCCGGTTTCGATTCTTGCTTGGGTTTTGGGTGTGCATTGCTCAGGAGCCCAAATTAGAACGAAACAGCTATCTAGTGTTCTTCGTGATGAATTCTGCATTGAAAATAAAGTAGTCGATTTGACATAATACTGTCTTTTCAACTGGTTAGCAGAGTACTAGGATTTGGCATCAGTATAATTTTATTCATGCCATCTTACTTTCCGCTGAATAGACCTTGCATATTTGTGTCTAAATCTATAGGTACTAAATTTAAGCACACATAAAGTTTAGTCTATTATTAAATATGTTAAGACAAAAATGAAAAACGGAAAAGATTTTGCTTCAATCTGAAGTGATTGATAGTGATTTCAGTCCCTTCCTTATATCAATAATTGTTTCATGTGATAATTCTTTCCAGCATGAAGGAGCAAGTAGTTGGCAGACTCAAGATTTTCTCACTCCTTCATTAATAAGACAGCATCGTTGATCGAAATGTCTACACCCAGATAATTCTAACAAATATCGGTGAGATTCTAGCTGTTATTACCTGCTGTCTATGCTAATTATTGACATAACTTTAAACATAAGTTTCTTCCTAAAATTCGCTCACTGAAAACTGCTATTACTGAAGGAGTTGATGAATGTCGAAAAAAATTCTGGGGATTCCCGAATTCGACTCAATAAGTGTTGAATTGTCCGTCTAAAAAGCAAACACTAGAAGTGAGTAATCATTCAATGGTTTGTGGTCAATGAAGGAAAACGTTTGAAATACAAATTGCTAATCCAGAGAGATGAGTAATATGTATATAATTTTAATGCCAGGAGTAAAATAAGAGAAATGACAATATATTTTACAAAAAATTACTATACAGTAAGTCAAAACCTAGAAATACGCGGCGCATTTGAAGTGACATTTTCATTAGATCAGCAATAGATTATTTCTGGGTTTGATGATCAATAATTCAGAATTCCCTCATTCTTAAGAGTGACAGAGATCTTCAATGTAACAAAACAGGCCCAGTTTAAAGAGAAAACGTATGAATGTGAAAAACCGAATAGCCTAAAGCCTTAGGAATTTCTATAGGTAGATTTCTTGGTGGACAAGTTTATGAAAATACCTGTCATATTTTGTGATGTTTTTAAAAATTAAAACTACTGGTAATACTTTGTCCAAACATTTCTCAAGCAAAATGGTTTTTATGCCAGAAATGTAGAGTAATTAAGCACTACAAATACCATTCATGATATTTCATAATATTTTGACTCAACTTCCAAATATTCGAATAAATGTGGTTTTTTAAATGTTATCATATCTAAAGGGTGACAGTTTTACTCAAAAGACTATAGTGATGCTACGTGTACCCTAATTTCTTTAAAATACTACACTTATCTTTACTATACAGAGCTGTTTGTATTCCCACAACTTATGATCTTGAAACCCTATTGGTCGTTTACTCTTTTAACTGGCCAATGTAATTAGTTTCTCTCAAGGCCATTTAAAGTATATATATGTACACAAGTGTAGTCAACCCTTTTTGCTGTTGTTTCGAGACAGCAAAAGCTCTCTAAGTCAGCAGTCTGTTTTCTTGCGTCGCAAGTTTAGTGGTATCATATCGTGTTGTTGTTGTTGCTAAAACTGATTAGAACAGTACGCTCGCAAATCGACTAGGTAGAAAGTTCGTTAGCGTAAACTACCAAGTGTGGTAACGGTCATATCACATGAATTAAAATTCAATGAAAAAAGTTAACAGAATTATATTTTGATTTGTAATTTCTACCATCTGACCAAAGACACAGCTTTCGGTGAATATTTGTACTAAAAATTTCCAATATAGTTATTTAGGTTCTACCCTTGTTTGTAAAGTGTTCTACTGACTTTTGTTTGTAACATTTGCGCACATATATAACTTTAAAAAATTCAGTATTCTTTAACAGTAAGTTGTTTGACTGGATGTCGAAGAAGGAATATGGAGAATTTGAAAATTCCCATTCAGTCATAGAAAAGAAAAGGCGTTCAGCAAAGAGTTACTCTTTTCGGCGATATCATTCTCAAGCTGTACAAACAGCAAATTTATAGTAATTTTTCTTAGCAACAAAAGGAATATTTCCAAAGATATGTTAGTGCAATTGTTAATTTTTGACAACAAATTACGTAATTTAGAAGGCGTTAATCGGTTAGAAACTAAAATAAAGGTACAAAAGTAGGTTGGGTGACGTAATCTAATTGCTAGGGTTCAATGAAAAATGAATCAGAGTCAAGTTAATAATCTGAGTAGAATTCACTTGAAAATGAATGAGAGTTAGGTTAATAAGCTGAGTAGAATTCACTTAAAAATAAACGAAAATGGAGTTAGCAACAGTCGTCATGAGGGTAGAGATTTAATAGAGGGTGGGGGTAGAAAATAATGCAATTAAGAAACAGACAAACAAAGAAGAAAGAGGTAAGACAAAATTAAGTATTTGGCGGAGATTCTTCAGCAGAAATACTCAGAAACCGCCTGTGCCGTTCACTGAAGAAAACCTTCTTCGCAGCTGAACTCAGACTAACTTTCTCTACGAAACCAATGATTCGCACGAACGTGAAGGACAAGCTTCCACTGGGGGCCTCATCAATGTGCATCTACCAATTCACCTGCTCATGTGGAGCTAGGTATTTCGGCTGTACCCAGCGTTTGCTATCCAAACGAATCAGCGAACACTTACCTTCATGGTTTTATAAAGGAGAAAGAAGATCCCCCTGCCACAGCTCTATCCTAGAACACTTGATCGAATCCGGACACCAAGCAAACCCACAAAACAACTTCTCAGTTATCTACACAATACGTGGGAATCTTGCCAAAAGAGTACAAATTAAACTTCTTCAAACTGCAAAAGCAATGGCAATTCACATATTGAATCCTGAACTCTGCATACAAAAGAAGTTTGTTCAGTCACTAAATCTACAATGGTCCTGATCTATCTCAACACCAAATACTTAATTTTGTCTTACCTCTTTCTTCTTTGTTTGTCTGTTTCTTAATTGCATTATTTTCTACCCCCACCCTCTATTAAATCTCTACCCTCATGACGACTGTTGCTAACTCCATTTTCGTTTATTTTTAAGTGAATTCTACTCAGCTTATTAACCTAACTCTCATTCATTTTCAAGTGAATTCTACTCAGATTATTAACTTGACTCTGATTCATTTTTCATTGAACCCTAGCAATTAGATTACGTCACCCAACCTACTTTTGTACCTTTATTTTAGTTTCTAACCGATTAACGCCTTCTAAATTACGTAATTTGTTGTCAAAAATTAACAATTGCACTAACATATCTTTGGAAATATTCCTTTTGTTGCTAAGAAAAATTACTATAAATTTGCTGTTTGTACAGCTTGAGAATGATATCGCCGAAAAGAGTAACTCTTTGCTGAACGCCTTTTCTTTTCTATGAGTATGGGGAAGTTGTTGTTACAAACATCAACTATATGGAAAACATTTTGCGTGCATTTCCTGCTGTCTAATGATTAGTTTTTATTTATGTTCCTTACGTTCAGAGTAGAATATATGGCTACAAGCTTTGAAGTACTAGTGGCGGTCGTATTGATTTTATGAGGTGGAGTTTTTGGCCTCACACTCAGTTTTTTTCTATTTCCAGGATCACAACCGATTAGACAAGGCTGAGAATCGAACTTGGAGCATCCCGCTATTATCACCACGTAAAGTTCGTGAGATGTTCTGCATGTTTCCATATTACAAATTGTAGAACAAACGATCCAAATTGTCAGTGAAATCTTCTACATCTTTATTAGTGGATCGGGAATACTTTTTGGACAGATAAGCTCTTTAAAACTGTAATATATTATATGAGATATTTGAAAACTACGTTGTAGCTTTTATCTATATCAAGTCAAATTACATAATTATGTGTTGCTAGTTATTGGTTTGCGTTGTTATATTTATCTTATACCAATGATTCTTACCCCAAAAGTTGATAAAAGCCTCTGAACAATATACATCATCATAGTTGCATTTTGTGAAAATGGAATAGAACTCCACATCCAATAAATGTTTATCAACATACATAGACGTATCAGTGTATATAGTTTGTTTACTGAGATCATCATAAAATTTATTACAGAATGGCATTTTCCACTGCCTGTGGGATAAAACATGCTTTACCATAAAAAAGTTAATGAAACGCTGATATGCAGACGGAATCCAACATTAAAAAATCATACGCCGTTACCACTGTAATACCTTGTCATTTAAATGATTAATAGAAGCAGAAGTATGAAACGCCTTATATCTATTGAAACATAGGCCTACTGAAATCAAGAAATCCAAACGACAGGCCATCAGTAGTCTCAGTGACGCAAGAAAATACTCATGTTCACTGTTTGTGATCATCTAGAAAAGCTCATATGCATACCTTATGATTTATTCAGTTTGTATCTAACTTCATACTTTTGGGATAAAAATAAGAGGAAGTGGGAAAGCTCTTTTACACTCTGTTTTGTTAATCTCATGTTGAAAAACATGCAAACTTTCATTAGGAGTAACTTCAGATAAACCAATGCATTAACAAAAATCGCATAGACAGACAAAATTAGAAACCTGAACTGTTCAAACCATCGACTTTTGAAACAACATACTAAATGATA
The DNA here is from genome assembly GCA_944472155.2 of Trichobilharzia szidati. Classification (NCBI taxonomy): domain Eukaryota; kingdom Metazoa; phylum Platyhelminthes; class Trematoda; order Strigeidida; family Schistosomatidae; genus Trichobilharzia; species Trichobilharzia szidati. The sequence goes on from OX235271.1 coordinate 113,555,733, forward strand.
TGAACAGAAAATTATTTGCAATACAACGAAGGAATGAGAAATATTCATTTGACAGAACAAAAACATGAGGATTTCGAAATCGGTAAAAGGCCTTGTCACGAAATGTTTATAGTTTGTATTTCTTAAAACCTTGAGGACTTCTATAAACCAACTCTTATGTGTTAACATATTTTATATTGTCTGTAACAGTAATGAGAAAACTTTGAAACACAGCAACACTGAAAATATTTCACCTCAGTCATCATAGAATTCGTACACTGGTGACGACTTTTAGTGTGATCCCCCTCGACATTTCAATGTAATTCTTCTTCGGCTGATAATGAACTTTAGATAGTAGATCTAAATTCCCTGCAGTATATTCTTTGTGAATGGGTTTATCATTGAGTCGGTGGCACAACGGTAGAATGCTAGCCAACCACGCAGGTGGTCCGAGGTTCGATCCCTGGCCACCGACGCACTCCTTTCCCTCGCTAAGCCAGTAATAAGACTGGTAAAGAGGGGAGGTTGGGTATGAGGCTAGCAACCCCATCCTGTAAAAATAATCACCACTGCTACAGAAACTTCAAGCCTCTAGCTTGAAGCCCTATGTTCCAATGGGAACGTAAAGGAATTGAAAAAGAATATTTATTCGACCCCCGAATATATATATATTTATATTAGGAATATTGTATACACTACACATTTACATTGGCTCGAGGTCTCATCAAACTCTCAGTGGAGTGAAGTGCTTAGGGTTTTAAAAATACTTAGATAACTTTTTCATTTTATTATAAGCACTGAATTCACTTCGGTTTCATTTATTTTTACCTGTCAATTAAGTTGCTTCTAAATATGCTGGTTCCCGCCTGTCTGTAACAAATACAAAACAATAAGTCTATCCATTAATGCTACTATATAATGAACTCAATTTATTCTCGAATGTTGAGGTAATTAGAATTTTAGTTATAATTATTGCTAGGAAAATTATATTCTTATCTAAATAAATAGATGGTTAGACGTGCTGTGTCGAATTCTATTAGTCTTACCTTCAGTTTTTTTTTGTTGTGAGGGAAAACATTAGTATATTTTGCTTTATTTTCCTACTTAATTATATGTATTATGTGTATGTATTGTTAATAACTGGTGAGTTGAAAAAGAAACAACTTATAATTACATGCCTTTAACTATATGTCAGTCATTTTTACTTATTTCATAATAGAAATTACTGTTTGAAAAAAATTCATGTTATTACTTTATGTGCTTAAAACATTATTCAGATTTTTCGGGAATATATACCTCATATAATAATTGAGAATAGCGGTATATTTAAGTTGGACATGTTTACGGTGTTTTTAGAAAATGGAGAAGATAATGTTAATAAAAGTTTCGAGAGAATGAGGTGATCAAATCGTCTGATGGGTAATACTTTGCATTAGAACAGAGGAAAAACAATTCGTCCGTTATGAAACTTTTCAGCAGGATTTGCCTGTCTACGCGGATAATGGTATTCCTATAGAAAATCGAATAATTGTCCATATTTTCAAACACTGAGTCATTCTCAAGGCGATTTAGATGGGAAAGTTCCCTCTCCTTAAGCAAGTATCTGTTTATTATTCCTTGAAACCTTTAAATTTTCGACTTTTCGCCTATGCCAAAAGAGACCATTCATTGCAATCTAGTAAAAAAAACAAGGAGAAGTACACAATATCATTCAATGAATATGAATTAAAACAGATAATCTAAATTATTAGCTCGGATTAGTTGAATTGCTACAGCTCAAAAGGTCATATAGACTCTGTTCAGACATTTGGAAGCTGGATGAAAAATTACCCATATTTACACATATATATTCTCACAGGAACACTGCAGAATGAAGCAGAATCTTATTCCAGAAACGTTAATAATCAAGGTTAGAGGAAAAATAGTAAATGAAGCCTCCTTCATAGGATCAATCATCATAGTATTATGCACCTGTGCTATATAGTTGGGAAAAATGAGAAAAACCAGACAAATCTCAAAGTTGTAGAGCTGCTTTTGAGCTGCATGAACAAAGTTATATTCAAAAGTCATCCGGTTAATAATGAACATTAATCATGTGAAATAAGTCTTGTTTAAAAACAGCATGAAAGTGACCACCAGTGAGGGAAAGCCGCGCTTCAATTGATAAACACCACTTGGAAATCGAGACTAGAACTTGAATAATCAACTTCGGCAGCATTTTTTGTCATGAAATAGTCAACCTGTTAAGAGCAGAAAAGTATACGATATAAAAAAGTCATTTTCTGAATGCTCGTTTGTGAAGTAACGTCGACAGAATTAATATATAAGCTGTTATCAGATAAAATATTTACTAACACCGTCTGTTATTTACAAAGACAACATGTTACAAGTGTTTTGTATAGAGATAGAAATCGGAAGTTATACGTAACTTAACTAGTCTTTTCACTTTATTCATAATTTTGCTCATTACTAGAGCTCTCTTACTAATAGGTTTCTGTCTAAACACCAATTAGTGAAATCTTGCAAAAGATTATATTCTGCTCATTGATGAAGTTATTGTCAAACTGTGTCATTAAAAGTTACGTTTAAAATAAAACCTTGAAAGTGTATTAAAATTTTCTGATTTAAATGGGATTTATACGAAAGTATCAACTTATTTAGAACTTTCAACTAACTAAAATGTTCTTTCCGTATACTTAATATTATTATTGCTGTTCCCTTGGGTTCCTAGTGGAACATAGGGCTTCAACTGCACGCCTTCACTTGCTTCTGTCTTCTGTTATACTTTTCACCTGCATCCATGTTAGTCCATACTGTTTCAACTCCTCTTCACACGATCTCCTCCATGTCACCCTTGGACGTCCCACTCACCGCTTCCCTTTCGGGTTCCACTCGAGCATTGACCTGACGCGCGATGTCACCCAACGGCCTCCTCAGCGTGTGTCCAATCCACCTCCACTTTCTCTTGCACATTTGTTGGGCGATTGGTCCTTGTTTTGCTTGTTCCCATAGTTTCTTGCTGGTGATTCTTTCCGGCCATCTGATCTTCAGTATAGAACGAAGACAGTTGTTGATAAAGGTCTGCAACAAGCTGTTGGAAATATTCTTTGTGACCCGCCAAGTTTCTGATCCGTAAAGAAGAACCGACTTGACGTTTGTATTGAAAATCCGAATTTTGTTGTTGAGTGTTGCTGAGTGACGAAGATTTCCAGATTGGTTTTAAGTTGATGAATGTGTTTCTCGCCTTCCCGATTCTCGATTTGACATCCTCGTCGGTTCCTCCTGTAGTTGAGATAATGCTCCCTAGATAAGTGAATGAGATAACCTCTTTCAAATCCCTCCCGTTGATGGTGATTGGCGCTGTATATTGCTGCTGTTGTTGTTGTTGGTTGTTTTTTTCATAACCTCCGTCTTGTCTATGTTCACCTGGAGTCCTGCCTTTGCTGCTTCTTCGACCAGTTTGTCGGTTTTTGCTTGTAAGTCTTCTATTTTGTGTGACATCAAACATAAATCATCCACGCGCGAAATCCAGGTCTTCTAGGTTCTTCACGTCGGTCCAGGATATCTCTGTCTTCTCGTTTTCCACTGTCTGACACATAATCCAGTCCACCACAATTAGGAATATCATTGATGGTAATAAGCACCCTTGTCTGACTCCTGTGTTTACTCCAGATGCCTCGCTGAGTTTTCCGTTGTGGATGACTTGACATGTGCCGTTGTCGTACAGTTGTTGAATAAGGTTGATGAATATTTGGTATACGCCGTAGTACTCGAGTAGTTTCCAAATTACTTCGCGGTCAACGCTGTCGAAGGCCTTCTCAAAGTCTGTGAAGTTGAGGTATAGATTTGATTGCCATTCCATGCTTTGTTCGATGATAATGCGTAGAGTTACAGTTTGATCAGAACATGATTTGCCTTTCCTGAATCCAGCTTGTTCTGGTCGGAATTCTGTATCCACTGCGTCCTTCATTCTCTCCAGGATGATGCGACTCAGGATTTTACTTGGAGTCGATAGGAGCATGATTCCTCGCCAGTTGTTGCAGAGTCCTAGGTCGCCCTTCTTTGGTAGTTTCACCAGGTAACCTTTCCTCCAGTCAGTAGGCACCTTTCCCTCCTTCCAGATCTTTTGCAATAATGGAGTCAGTATATCTGCTGTCGTCTCTGGGTCCGCTTTTAGTGCTCCAGTGGGTATCCGTATACTTAAACTATGTCACTGTTGTTATGAATATCGGTACAAATTTCGGGTCAGTAAATATTATCATCAATGTGAAAGAAGTTGATCAAACGATATGTAAAATAAGCAGTGCATGTTGTTGGAGTGATTAATAGTCAGAAGGGTTACTTCATTATTTTTCAATTAACTGTAGTTGAAAGTTACAGAAGTATGATTCCACTGTATTTATTGAAATTAATTGTGTAAATATCATCCTACTGATACCTTATTCTTAAATCAAATATACAGTTTCTCGATTTCAGTGTATATTTCTGGAAAAAGTGGTTAATAAAACTTAGGTTAGAATAGAAACAGTTTACTGGAACATTTTAATTTGTACATGAATATAATGAAGACTCAGATGAATGAATTTCGAAAAGCATAAGCATTTTATACATACACACACGCAGCGCATTCATTTTTTGTGTCTCGAAATTCCAGTAGCTGTGTGCTTTTTCACGGGAAAGCAAAACAGTCATTTATTACTGAAAAATTCGGGATAGGCAACAAGGAACTCTAGCAAGCAGCCAATTAGTCAGTAAACCTTGGCTTACCCAACAAGTATGCATAAGGAAATTAAGATGAACTGGATCTTCTCTGAAAGGATCGATAAGTGATAAGGTAATCTAGTGGAACCCGAATAGGAAGCAGCAAGTTGAGTGGCCGAGGGTGATATTGAGGGGATTATTTGAAGAGAAAACGAAAAGTTGTTAGCAGTCGTGAAAACCTGTGGAAATAATAAAACAGAATACGATGGATATTTGCAGTCAAAGCCCTTTGTTCCACTCGTAACGCAAGGAATCAATAATATTAATGCTAAAAATAATAGTGTACTCAGTATCATAGGAAAGCATTGTGATGTACTCATCTGAAATAATCACATTTAGTTATTTCGTGTGTTAATAATTAAGTGAGCATAAACATGTAAACTTATTTAAGACCATACATTGACATTTTAATCTTTCTTTGAAATTTAATTAGTTGTTTAGACTAAAACATAATGAAGACGCCCAGTTAAGGCGAATTACCAGACCTTCAATGTGAAAACAAACAAGATGAACTTTTTCAGAAGATTCACCAGCAGTTAGCTTATCTGTTACTAACATATAGGAAGTATTAAGAGCTGATTTCAGTGCTAAAACATAGTATAGTTGATGACGCTCATGGTGACCATGAGTATTATTAATTATATATACATAATTATATCTCTAGTTACTAGGTTAAGCAAGAATTTTCCTTTCATAAGATTAAACGGATGATAACTATATTTTTGATGAACTGTCCATGCACGATGGCATTAAGCATGTTTGAAAGTGGATAATAGAATTCATCAGCCCACAAAAAATATGTGAGCATTATAAAGTAATTCTGTTCGACTAAGGAAAATCCAAGAGTAAATAATTCTATCAGTGATGAATCTCTTCATATGTAAAGTATAGTTTTTACGTTATTGAATCGATTTGTAACGTTTCGCTAGCTAATTTTATTCATGATGAAACAGATACATCCAACACTTGTACCTGTCTTTTCGATATTTTTAAATACCAAGACTACTGAGTTTATTTATGATTTTCCTAAAAATAATCTGAATACCCGTCTGCACTCTTGTCCTGACATCGTGGAGATGCAAAGACTATAGCGTTTCAACAGTATATTCCTCTTTTATGTAGGAAATGAATCCTGACAAATAATGATTTGATTTAGCCTAGACGTTTGAGTACATTTATGCTAACAAAGAGTCAGTACATAATTATCCTCACATTTTCTTCTCATTATCAAAATACTAAAATTGAATTTCAAATTTTAGTGCAGTAGTTCAAGGGATTCTCATGACTGACGGTTTTGCTGTTCATTTAATTCTCTTCTTATTACATTTGGTTTCATTGAAGTTATTTATTTTATTCCGTAACCTATCGAAACAGGAGCTTCTATTAAAGAATGTTTATGATAATTTTCTAATTACAATAATAATAATAATAGACATAAGCTTATGTCTAAAGAGAACAAATACTTGAAACAGTGCCATCGCCAAGCATCTTCTTGACACGGGTCATGAGGTGGACGTCACAAAATCGTTCAAAATTATCTATAGGCGAAAGAGCTCAATTCTCCTCAAGTTTGCTGAAGCCATCTCTATCAAGCGCCTGAAACCTGATTTGTGCGTTCAGAAAGAAACAGTTATCAGTTTTTCTTTACCCTGGTAACTGGATGTTTTCACCTCTCTTTAATCTGGATAGGTAATGCCGAAAGTTTCCATTGTGTATGATCACCATTGCTCTGAATAGTTATTATATATATATATATATTATTACTGTTTGCATATATTGATTGATTTTTGTTTAAAATGAACTCTGTGCAAGTATGTTAAAATTGTTTCTGTAGATATACTTAATAATGACTATGGCCTGTAAGCAGCTGATGAGAAGGCAACGAAATAAATGATGGTACCACTTTATTCTGTAAAAACTGTATTTCTCGCTATTTAAAATTTATTATGGGGAATAAATGTATGAAACAATAATAATAGCTGGGAAGATTGATGTTCACACACACTCGAATAAATCTGAAGTGGATTATGGATTTTAATCTCGTTCACCATGATCAAAGACTAATAATATTCACACTGATCTAATACTAACAATACTCATAAGAAATACTCTCAGTGACTGATGTTCTGAATCACATTACAGTTCACATTTGAAATTATGCTTGAAGCACTTGATAATGAAGTCATAATTGACTTGTACTTGACTGGAGTATGCATTTACATGTAGTGGATAGATAAGGGGACCAAGACAATTAAGAATATTTTGAAAAACTCCATTAATTCACCTAATGATGAAGAGTTTACTTAGAGATTGATATTTTGTCTAGCTAGGAAGTAATTCAGTCCATATTTTGTAACAAATATCGTTATCATAAAAGATATGTGGCTTAGTGAATGGAATCATAACAACTAAGTATTACATTTTTTGTTTAGGTTTCACATATAAACATATCAGTGGAAACAAATTCAACTTTGACATGTAGCAAACAAGTTGTCATGTCAAGAAAACACTGTTTTTCTATTTACAGCCTACTTGGGATTTTAGTTATTCATTTATCATGATTTACCTGTCTTGAAAGCTTTGAATACGTCAAGGAAAGTATTAATGCCAAACATATCCTTATGATATAACATCTGTTTATATTTATATTTACATATAACTGTAAATACATGTTTATTAGAGGTATTCATTCGTGGCAAATGCATTTAAGACAATAAACATATTGCTGGTTATTCATATTTTGTATTCAAACTTAGGTAAAAGAAAATATTTAAGTTACGGAACATTTATTAGGAGACCATTCAGAAAACAGGCCACTATAATGAGCGATGGAATATTTTCATCTGTAGAAAAAAATCCTTCATCAACAACACTTAAAACGCTATCCAGAAGTAGAATGAAAGCTTCTTAATTACATCATCTATGTTAGAGAAGGTAAAGAAACTACACCTGAGCCACAAATCTCCATTATTTCAGTACTCTTACCAACCCCGTGTATAGTCGTGGTTTCTAGGCTTTTGATAGCTCACCTGAACCCTTAAATATACTCTTGTGATGTGAAATAAGCTGACATTTTTTTCTGGTGGTATGAATACTAACAGAAATCCGAGGGGTCGATCTACAAAACTCCTATATGGAACAGTTAAGAAGGTGATCATGAGTCGTGGAAGAAAACTATGTTTTTTGGTACTTGGATCTGAAGAGTCCTTCAGTAATTTATAATGATCGGGAAAATCTGCTGTTAAGAGAGAACACTGATTAAAAATAAGTGTTCCACAGGTGGTATAAACCGTGAGAGTGAACTTTTTAATTCTTTTGACCAAAAATGTATGTTAATAGATGTTGCTAATACTGTAAGGAAGAATGTTTTGTACTTTGTCAAGAAAAATACTCTTGTATCAATGCAGACTCGTGGTACTTCTCCAGTGTCAGGTTTTTCCGAATAATTCAAAAAGATTATTCCTACATGTGATGCCATCAGTTTTTTGTATAAATCTAGCCATTCTTAAAGGAAACAATTTTAACGTCGTTTCAAATACACGATGGCTGCAAAGAAGTGACTCCAGGTAAGTAATAAATGTAATTTGTGGCAGCGTTATAAAATGAGAAGAGACCTTCAAGATATGGTTAATATTCTTTATCTAATAATTATCACGGCTGTATATTTCCATAACAGGATTGTTGACTTGTGGGCGCTTAATAAATTCGATTAAATATGCCAATTAAACAACCAGTTAAACATGGTTTCAAGTACAATATTTTTCCTGGCTATTACTAGGAAATATCATCATTTAAACTTTTTATAATTATGTATCCCTTTGCTTTTTTGATTTTTTACCATTCTCATTATTTGACTCGACTAATTCCCTTTATGAATTTTGATCGTCTCTGTTTCCTCCCTCTTTAACGCCTTATCATTTTCATAAATGTATTCCTGTTACATTTACATGTGTGGTCAGATGTTTCGGAATGTTGAGCGAATCACATCACATGACTCAGACAGATTGAGTATTCATAGTGTTTAGTCAGAATTCTCATTATTATTATTATTACTATGGCTTTTTATGATCTACTTAACTTAATTCACATAACTGTTTTCTAATCACTTCCAAATGCCTATTCGTACAGTATAACGTAATCTTTTTTCCCTGCACATTTTCGATTCATTTGTGTTTTTGTTTTTGAGTTGACTAACGAAACTTCTAGAGTACACTTCCAAACTAGTCAGTACTAGTCAATCAAATACACTACAGTCCTATAGGAGGTCAATCGCGAGCCTGAATAGCTTAGTGGTAACGTCTCTGACTGCAGCACTGGGTGACGCGGGTTCAAATCTCAGAAGGGACATGAGTTCCTTCAAGGTTGCAGATATGCCTCGCTGATGAGTGCCAACTAGTACGAAATCTAGGTCCAAGGCTTCCTGCCTATTGCCTCCAACCATCTAATCCCAAATAACTGCTTTCTTTATGTGATATTTGTAACTGATTATGTCATCACATTTCACCCTTTATTGTCTCCCAAAGCTTCTGCTAACGGAATACAAAAAAGTGTATTCGTATATTGTTAATGCTACGTGTATTCGAGATTGTGTGCAGTTGAAGAAAAGCCTGGAAATAAAATGTGCATATTTTACATCGCAAATTTAGTTTTTCTTTCTCTGAAGTAAACTTTTTATACTATTTGTTTATTGTATTCTCATATCAGGTATAAGCAACTTATCTTTGTTTATATGTTCTCCAAAAACGTACCCTGCGTTCATAATAATACGCTATCTGTGGTTTAAGTGAAATAGATTCTATTTAGGTTATCTTAGCTACTAATGATTTAGGGAAAGTAATGACTACGACTGATGATTTCATTTCATAGGCGTAGTCACTAAGCTTATGTTACTAATTTAAGATTTCCAAATTGTGTAAACAAAGTAAGAAAAAGAAAACGCCAACAAAATTTATCATTTAGTGTAATTATTCTCTTTTTACCCAATACAAACATGAATTGTCTTTTTGAACATGAAATATTTTCTTTGTTTAAAAGCAGTTTTTATTCCCTTGTTTTAATTTTGTAACATTGTAAGCATAACAAACAAAATTTTATCATATTGTTTTGATAAGAATACTCATTGTTATCATTTCACCAGTTTTGTAGTATCGACGAAGGGAATTTTGATTGGCTGTTATTTTGATGACGGTCGACCAATCACAAAATTATACATTAACATAATTGACAAAGAACTGACGACATTAATTTTTGTTCTGAAATTATTCTTATTAAATACCCCCCTGCACACTTTACGACAGTGGTATTAGTAGGTAAATGAGGCAAATGGTAACAGTTATTCTTCCTCTATAGATGACTGTATTATTCGTTCTTTGCTTTTAAAGAAGGACATGGTGCGTCGACAGCACATATCCATTGCATTATATTCTCTGTCGTCATTTACACCTAGTTCTACAACTGTCCATTGGCTTTCATTCCGTTTTTACATGATTTTCACTACGTTACACTCGAATGTATAAGCCAGCGCTTGCCGTTTCGGTTTTAATCCGGAGTTTGACTTAAATGTGATGTCACTTAGTGGTGATGATCGTTAATTAGACTTGTTTGATTGTAAAAATATCCTTGGCTGTTTCATCAGTCTATTGGTAAAGAAAGAAATTACTTTGAACTTGTTTCCATTTTTTGAATTGTTTCTGCTAAAGCGTTTTCCATAGGTATCCAGTTAATACATAAACCATGCCGATCGTTTTCGATAGTAATAAATCTCACTCACGACGTCGGTGGTTCACTAGTTCAATACTGACCAGGGTCTAGACTCCCAGCCGACACACTACTAAATCTCACTTAACCAGTGGTACGCCTAGGAAAGGGAGAAGGTTAGGCGTTAGGCTAGCAAACTCACCCATTAAAACAGGAAATTACCGCTAGTTAAACTTCAAAGCTCAAGCCTGAAGCCTTATGTTCCACTTGGACTGCAAAGGAATTTAAGATAATTCCCGGAAAAAAACGAGTATACTAAATTTAAAATTATCATTTTTCATGAAAAATTGTAAGTTCATGTTGTTTCAAAATGAAAAGGAAATACAAAACAAAATCATAATAAGGTCTTTGCTCACAAACATTTTTATCACACTGCCTAATCTTACCTACTTATATGTGTCCAAAAAATGGGAGAAATATCACATTTCGATACTGTGAGGGATTATTTAAGGTGTATTAAATAAATTCAAGTTAATTCCTATCCTTTCAAGATATTTGATCTGATTATAGGATTTGATTTAGTTTCAAGATGTATTCTTGATGATTTCAACAGACCGGTCATAGTAGAATGTATATTCCAGTAAATACTGAGTCATCAATGTCCCAAACCTTTGTAAATTAAATATTTGAATAAATTTAGCTGTCTGTCAGCTGTGAGACTTCATTTTATCTGCATAAGAGTTGCTTTCATGTTTAGTAACATTTAGGACCAATTTTAGTATTTGAAGTTATTTTTAAAATGTCTCAGAAAGTGGAGGATGCTGTTAAAATCATTTTCTCATATTTAGATTACAAAACTTAGGTAACTAATCAGTACACTTGATAATTTTAGGTCATTTGATGCATAAAACAATTTGGTATGAGTTGAGATGCATACTATAAAGTCGAGAGCATGAACGACGAAAAGAATGTTGATAGAAGCTGGCTTATAAAAGTAATTAAATTTCATTTACTTTATCGTTCAGCTTAGAAGTTTTAACGATATATCTGAATAATGACAGAGTCCGAATTCACAGCTAATTGAATTCCCTCCAAAGTGGCTGAATGGTCAACGAGGTTGGTCTCAAAACCTGAAGGTTTCGGATTCGATGGTTGGTGAGGCGGTGGATGGTAACTGATGAAGAGTCCCAAGATAGGACGGGATAGCAGTACAGTGCTCCCTGGTTTTCAATTATCTCTCTAATTGATGTTAGTTCGTAACGAAATCTAACATGTGAAATCAATCCAAATCCTGAAAAATTCTTTAGTCTGGATAATTCATTATTTCCCAAAGTGTTAATATAAGGGACCTTATGGACAGTTTGTTTAACTGGTTAAAAATATTGATTTCATTACAATGCTTACTTAAAAAGGTAAATATTCAAACTATAAAATCATTAAAAGACATTTACATGACAAGTGCAATAATAATTAAAGAAAATAATATAAACATAGCATAAGTAAATTTTAGTAGTTTCACTTATTTTTAGGTTAATTTGCATTTCTTATTGATCGGTTATGATTAACCAAAATGCTCGGTCTCTGCTGAAATGTGGGCTCCTAGGACGGACACCTCGAGGATGTCCTAGGATTAACATGAAGTTATTTTGGTTGATGATGGCTAACAGTGGAATTCAAGATGAGCACTTCATCCTATTTGGGAACAGCTAGGTCTTATGGCCTGGTGGATAATGATTTGGCGTTTGAAACGATGGCCATGGGGTTTAAAGATGAATAGCAACATCACTGCTCAGTGGGAAAGTAGGTACATTCAGACGACGGGTCCCGAATAAGACAACACTTGCATCATGGAATCTGCTGTTAGGTACCATCAATCAAAATGACTAGTATTTTTTATATTACTTTATTCATAAAAAATTAGACGGTGTTTAAAAATTAGAATTCAGGAGATTTAGAGCTCACTATTGTTAAAATGAATCATAAAAGCAAATGTCGACTAGTGTTCTGTTTTGGTGCAAACTTTATCGATTTATATTTATTTTATTATATCCCACTTAAGGGAGATAAATCACCAGGAATTGACAACATACCGGCAGAACTAATTAAACATGGTGGACCACAAACAGTTAAATGGCTGAAAGCAGCCTGTCAAAAAATCTGGCAAGAAAAAGAATGGCCTAAAGAATGGACTCAGTCACTAATCATTCCAATATTTAAGAAAGGGGACGCAAAACAGTGCGAGAACTACAGAACAATAAGTTTAATCAGCCACCCAAGTAAAGTCATGCTGAAAGTAATATTGAACAGACTCAAAAAGAAAGTAGAGGAAATACTCTCAGAAGAACAGGCCGGATTCAGGCCGGGCAGAAGCACTGCTGAACAAATTTTTAACATAAGGGTACTAAACGAAAAATGTCTACAACACCAAAAAATGCTAGTACACAACTTTATCGATTTTAAGAAGGCCTTTGACCGTGTGTGGCACGAAGGCTTATGGCAAGTCATGAATAACTACAATATAAAAAAAAACATAATTGAGGTTATTAAGTCTTTATATAACAAATCTAGTAGTGCAGTATCTCTAAATAATCAAACTGGCGAGTTCTTCAGAACAACTATAGGAGTACGCCAAGGGTGCATTCTCTCACCAGTCCTCTTTAATTTATTCCTCGAACATATTATGACACAAACCCTACATGACTTTACACCGACACTTAGCATAAACGGAAGACCAATTTCCAACCTCAGATTTGCTGATGATATAGCCCTCATTGGGGAAAACATTGATCAAGTTCAGGACCTCACCTCAAGACTTGATGTTGCAACCAAATCTGTGGGCATGGAAATCAGCACAGAAAAAAGCAAAATACTCATTAACGGAGGAAACAACTCAGATAGATGTATCAGACTTGATGGACATGTATTAGAAGAGGTTGAAACTTTCAAATACCTTGGGTCTACCCTAACAAAAGATGGAAGGTCCACTAAGGAAATAAAAATTCGACTAAACCTAGCCTCTGCCACCATGTCCAAGTTAGGGAAAATATGGAAGAGCAACATCAGCGTCTCAGCAAAAATGAAACTCTACTCGTCACTGGTCCTCTCTGTATTCCTATATGGATGTGAGAGCTGGACCCTGAATGCAGAGACAGAAAGAAGAATACAAGCCTTCGAAAACAAAAGCTATAGAAGGATTCTAGGAATAAGTTACCTTGAAAGGAAAACTAATGAATATGTCTTACACCAGGTCCATAGACTGGCAGGAAAACAGGAACCACTCCTTTCAATCGTAAAGAAACGGAAACTACAATGGTTCGGCCACACGGTAAGACATGACACATTGTCCAAAACGATTCTACAAGGCACAGTAGGAGGAGCACGAAAGAGAGGTCGACCGAATAAGAGCTGGCTTGACAACATAAAAGAGTGGACTGAAATGCCCTTGGATACGCTACAGAAAATAGCATTAAACCGAGAAGAATGGCGAAGACTGATAGCGCGAACTGTCATAGCACCTCCACGACGAAAGTCAAGGGACTGATGATGATGATGATTATATCCCATTGCGTTGCAAGTGGAACATTGGGCTGCAAGCATCAGCTCTGAAGCTTCAGTACCCTTGTTGTTTTTACTGCAAGGTGAAGTTGCTAGCCTCATACCGTCCCTCTTTACAGGGCTTATTTTGCACTGAGTGGGGTTCAGGAAGGGGCTGGCTATGAATTAAACTCCGGACCACATGAGGCGTAGTTAGCAAGTATTCTGAAACATTTTCAGGGCAAGGCGCATACATACAGTATACAGGCTTCCTGAAACCTTGAACACAACCATCAGGTGGTGCATTATCCTAATACTAATAAATTGTAGTGAAACAAAATAAAAGTTGGGTTACTACGGTAAATTTATAATAAGCACTTTTGTTTGTTTTTCATTTAGAAACACTTTATATTCCTTATTCGTTTTACAGTGTCATTAGTTGAACTTGAAAGTATCAATGCTCATAAAGGAAGAAGAATAACACATTGCTAGTCTCACATGACAGTTTTTAGTTAGAGAATAATAATGTTTCATGAACAGTAATTTTTAAAAAATTACTGCCCTCAAGTTATACTTACACAATACCAGGAAGCCTCATCCCTCTTAGCGATAAGCAACAATTGCTTTGATAGAGAAAGTTGTTTTAATCTTTTTTTCAACATTTCGTATAATTCAGTCGTCATGAATGACATCAGAAAGCAGTACACGTGATAAATTCAAAGTCGTTTAAGTAAATTAATGAATTAAAACAGTATTAATAATAATAATTTGCTTTATTCCAAAACAGTACTTGTGATACAGAATGGAATTCTCAGCATTTTTACTACAGTATTGCATCCAGTTTGTACATTATCAATAAATAGAATTCTACATAGATTGAGGAAACCGCAGTTCATTATTACAACAATACATTGGCATGTCAGTAGCAAAGGTAAAGCTGAAACAGTGTTTGAAGGTGTTAGAAAAATGGGAGCTGTCTTATTAACTGGCGTAAGCGAGAGAAAGAGACAAAACAGTACATAACGGAAAAAGAAGAGAGAGAAAAGGAACAGAAAGAAAGAAAATGTTGTACCTATGGTGGATTAACAGAGCAGGTGTCGCTGATAAAGCGAATCCTATTTGTTTTGTTTTCATTTAAATGAGAATAGTGTGATTTTTCACTTTTTCTGCTCATTCATTAACTGCTCGTTATCATGTTACGAGAATAATTTTGAAACATGTTATGAACAATAAAATATCTTGAGGTTTGAAATGAGGAATCATCTCTGAAGTACATTGTAAGGTAACAGAATATGTAGGGGTTCCTAAGAATTCAGTTCATTAACAAAAATCACTGATATTAGACTGTGAAGCTCAAATTTAGTGATTTCACGAGTATAAGGTCGTCAAGCTAGGTATGTTGGCCCTAGCCATTTGATCCAAAATTGGAATAATTTTACTTTTTTGAAACTTTTTAGCGATAAATTTATCACTGTGAATAAATATTATCGCTTTCAATTTGTGTATTTTATTGGTTACAAATTTCTGGAAGCCATTCAGTTGTGAGCAGTATACATTTCCTTACTGCAAACATTTGATGACGATATTTTATTGGGAAGTATGAGGCGTCTGTTCAAGGGAAAGGTGAACGGCTTATTCATACGCTTTCATTA
Source organism: Trichobilharzia szidati (assembly GCA_944472155.2). Taxonomy (NCBI): domain Eukaryota; kingdom Metazoa; phylum Platyhelminthes; class Trematoda; order Strigeidida; family Schistosomatidae; genus Trichobilharzia; species Trichobilharzia szidati. Next base: position 113,571,356 of record OX235271.1, read on the forward strand.
TTATTATTTTTCCCTTGGGTTCAGTGTGGAACAGAGAGCTTCAATAACACATCTCCACTTTGTTTCATTTGCTGTTGTTCTCTTTAGCTGCACCCGAAATTGCTTGTAATCTCTTATTTCCTCCTCGCACGATCTTCTCCATGTCTCCTTTGGATCCCCACCTAACCCGTCTTTCTCATTTGAGTTCCAATCGAGCAATGGCCTTGTGTGCGACGTCATTCGATGGCCTTCTCAGAGTATGTCCAGTCCATCTCCTTTTTCTCCTACATATTTGTGGAACTAAACATTCTTGGTTAGTTTGTTCCCACAGTTTCTTGTTGTTAATTCCTTCTGGCTGGTTATTTGATCTTCACTATAGAGCTATCGAATTTTGCTGTTGATAAAAGTGTGTACTGACCTGTTGGAAATCCTCTTCGTGATACGCAGTGCAAGTTTCTGATCCATATAGAAGCACTGATCGACTTGGCATTTGTGTTGAAAATCCGAATCTTGTTCTGGCTGGCTAAGTGCAGAAAATTTCCAAACTTGCCTTTACGATTCTGACTGGCTTTGACAGCTTTATTCGTTTCGACTGTTTGTGGTTAAAATCGTGCTTCCTAGATAAGTGAAAGAATTAGATTGCATAGTTTTAAATAACTGCTTTATTATAAAATATTCCTAAAACCTTTTGTGATTACCTTGAAAGACATTGGAATCACTCATTAAATGAATATCTGTTTTTTATTAGTGCCATATTTCTCAAGATGTTTTAAAAGGTGTGAGTCTGTCACAAATATTCTGCTATGCTCAAAATGTGCTGAAGGTAAAGCTTAAAGATTATTTGAATACAAATCTTTTGTTATCTTGTGAATATTTATGAAAATCATTTTACTTATTCATTTAATTTTTCACCGTTAATATAGCCTATTGAAAAATAATAAAAGATTTTTCTTGTAATTTATCTTCGCGACAACTAAGAAAATGTAATGCATGAATTCTCATGGAAATTAATTCAGGTTTTCCACTGAAGATAATCTGCTGAAGTAAAATAAATGAAGCTGATAAAGTAAACTGTTCAGAGTTAATAAATGTTTAAAGTAAAACAATAAAACACCATTCCGAAGTTAATGATCTTTCTTTTCTTAATTGGTACTCCTCTGTGGTACAAACCAGCAAACGTTGAAGAGACTTAGACCACAGCTGTCACACCACTTCTCTTTCAGATTATTGTTCACTTATTGGGTTGAAATACAATATGTCATAATGAGCGTTTTGAAAGTTTTAGTGAGTCAAGTGTGAAGAGTGGTCAGTGAGTTATAGCGTAGAAATGTACAAAGTAGCTGAAACTCTAAAAATGCCTAACTTTACAACTGGTATAAATATACCTTCAGCAAACTGATTGTTGAATTTAACTTACATTATATGTATATATATATATTGATAGTGGAGCTGAGGCAGCTTTGGGTTGGAAGCCTGCCGGTAACTTATAGGGTGAAATCATGATCAGGATGATGGCTGGATCTTGTATCTCAGCCCGTATAGACTACTAGTTGAAATCCTACATAAGGAAGCTAGCACTGTATATTAAATTGTAGTTTCATCCTGCTTTCCGTTTGGCATATCATGATACACTATAACTTACTGGACTGTTCTCAAGTATGGTTGATTACTCTAAAATCATTTGAGTACTATTAAAACACTATCAACTCTGATTTCTACATTTCAGTGACTTGGTTTTTAAGAGAAATTATTTCTCAAAATTGTATAACAATATAGTTGTATAAAAACTGAAGCGATATATATCACATTATTATTGTGCCGAATTAAAAAAATATTTGTATTTATCTAATAAAACCTTTATACAAAAAGAAATCACGTTTGCTAATAAAATGTGTTTTATTTGCATATTGTAAACTATACCAATTACTTGTGATACATTTACAAAACTAATTACACAACGCCTGTCTTAAAGAACATTGTTCTGACCTCAATTTTGCTGTTGCTTTATAAGTCAATGAATTTGCCAAATTTCTTGTTACAAATATATTTATGATATTTCTGAGTCCTCTTCACGATTCTGTACTGAATAAATCACACACATTTGAATACATATAATACAGAAAAGTATATCAAAAAAACCCAGATAAGTGTTATAAAACATGTTATCTGAAGCATTGATGGTTCATGATAGTGACAGTATTTCTTAGAAGAATAAATTCCTAATTATGACGACCACTGACTGAATTCTTAGGTGTCTTCTTTAAAAATTTAACTGTTATTTCCTTATTCATGTTAAATCTTCAAAAACTAATTCAACTTTCCGACACAGTCTGTCGCATAACGACATAAACCCTTGATGCATCATAAACGTTTATTATTTCTTGGGCTTTTTTTATTGTAAGAAGGTTTCCATGGTCTGTTACTTGTGACTCATGTGGATAAGAAAAAAATGTCTAATATCCCAGTCCACTATTTTTTGTTGATAAAAATATTAAAATTTCGTCTATTTCTCGTTAATTTCTATACCATTGTAGATTTGTCTGTGATAACGGAAACTTTTCTGTTTCTTTTTTCCCTTGATTACATCAAACATAGAATACACAATGTAACAAAACTTCTTATACACTAACAAGTTGTTTTATTTCCCCTATTTCATCTTAAAGGAATGAATCATTTCAGTTGGAAAATGGAGCATAATTTCTGGATAGGTGAACCAAAATTCTTTAAAGAATAATAATAATAAACTTAGAAGGACATTTTTCCGTTTTGATAAACAAATAATAAAATGAAAGATTATGAGAAATGCTTTGAATATTTGAAAAAGGCAAAACTTTTTGGCATTTCTTACTCAAACAAATCAGTCTGTTAAAAGAAAGATGGTTAACGTTTCATCATAAGTATTTATTGCATGAATCATCACATTTTGGATATGGTTATATTGTTTTACCATAGTATACTGGGTGAATTGAAACATTTTAAGCTAAGGAGAGTGACAGGGTGTTACATGGTTTATGTTAGTCATGTCAGACAACAGCATATACCACATCGCTCTCACGCTCACAATCCTGACGCCTTTTGTGATGTCAAGATGATTACACAGTGCTGTGTGAACATTTTACGTTTTAACACAAACTATTGAAGGGTGAACTAAATGGTATGCAGACAGTAGCATTCACATTAAATTAATCCTAGATGAAGACGTTTAAGATGGTGAGTTTATTCAAGAAAAAAAGGCAAATACGAAGGATGAAATGGTCGCTTCCTTTATGATTACAGTAATACTATGCTTATAAAGATAAATGTAAAATAAAGAACCTGAGCCTCCTATGTATTTATACATATACACATTTTAATTTTGAGGTTTGACCATGGATTGATATCAGTTAGAGAACTATTGAAAACCAAGAAGTATTGGACAGCTGCTTCGCACTAGTTTGATATTCATCAACAGGGTGCACCCGCTGGGGTTGGAAAGCAGGACCTTCCACCACTCCCTGGTTTTCAGTGATTCTCTAGCTGATATCAATCCATGGCCACAACTGAAAAGTAAATACTCCTCAAAATGTATATATATATCCCTACTAACTTTAAAATATTTATTCTAGAACTTGTTCCGACATAACATTTGTTAACAAAGCGAACCTTAGAAAATCATAAATTTCTCCTTTCTTGTGATTCATGACGAATTCTTCCTTGGTAAAAAATAACGTAAAATGAATTTAGAAATCAGAGTATCGATCAATTATTTAACATTTACCAGTCAGTAGATAGATTCTCAGAAGTTATTATGCTAAGTCACAATTTGTGGGGTTCACCAAATCTGGCATGAAATACTGATAACAGTGGATCAGGGTAGTGCTCTTTTGTGAAAGTTCATAAATTAAAAATTAGAGGAAGTTGATTTCCAATCTATCAGCTGGAAGGCAGTGGCTTCTCTGTACAGTGTGGATTCCCTGGTTTCAGTGTTTATGCGAAGTGGCCAAAAACAGCCAGAACAAGGAGAAACTGGAAAAGTAGAAAACGTGCTACTTTATTTGTTATCAAATATATTGATCTTTTTTGGGTTTCACTCCTGAAGATGCATGTTATGCAACCATATTTTCTCTTCCTAAGAGTAATTATTATCCACAAGTTATCTAATATCATACAATCCAACTTAACACTTGTCTCTTTGTTAAGTAATTTATTTTGTTGGGTATTTCAAGTAATACAATCTGTTGGTGGCTTTGTAAATGCTATACTTTTAGAAACCTGTACAATGATCAGCAATAAAATGTTATGAGATGTGATATTTATGTACGCTGTAAATCAACTTTAGATTTTTTTAGGCATGAAAACTCAAATTAATCATGTTTTTATAAGCAGTTATCACTTCTAAACTTACGGTGGCCTGCCTGTATTCGATTAATTTTTTTGATTCCTTATAGTTTCGGTTTTTTATATTATTAAATATGATTCCATCCCAGTTACTGAATGGTCCACGATCCGGCCTTGTAACATGAAGGCCTCGAGTTCGATCCCCGTTTGGGTTGTGAGTGCGTGTTCTTGAGGAGTTCCAAAATAAGGCAAAACAAGTGGTTCTGTAACTGATATCAATAACTAATCAAATTTGGAATTATGTATAAGAATCCACAAAATAGCCGCATTGAGATGTTAGGTGTTCAAATGATTTTGTGACAGATTTTGTCACGAATTTAAATCATTTTGGAATTCATAAAGCTCCATGAATAAAATACAGCCATTTTTAAACTTTTTTATTAAATATACAGCCTCTTAATAAGTCACTGTTAAGAAAGTCATATAACGGAAAAATAATTAGTCATGTCATGTAAGAGAAATTTAATTGAACTAGATTTGAGTTAATTAACACTATTACGGGTGATAATTATACGTGATACCACCTGGTCACTTATTTTTGTTTAATTTAGAACTTCACAACAGTCCTATCGCTTCCATTTTTTTCTGTCTTTCTTACTTGTTTTCTCATCAAGAACATAAGAAGACAAACAACATTACAGACAACATAACTGTATAAAATGATACTGTATTTAATGAGTTGTGCAGTATTTCATGGTTTCCAGTTAAAAGTGTTTCGGTGGTGGAATGCTTGCCGACCACGCACTTTGTCCAGCTTCAGATTTCTGGACGACGTACTCATAAGCCTCGCTAGACCATAAGTAAGCTAAGAGATGAAAGGTTAGGTGTGAGATTAACAATCCACTTCCGTAAAGTCCTGTTTTTTAATCAAAAGGAAAAGGAATAAAAAAGTTTAAAGTTGCTTGAGCTTTATTTCTTGAAAAAAAATAGGCATTCTGTTATATTTCATTTAGAGTATATTTTCCTTGATTTTAGGCATTCACCATTACTTTTTTATGTGTATTACATTCTGTTGACATATCTGGGAGATACTGATCAGCTTAGTAGGAGCATGTGGGCTTCTTATTAGAAATCAAGTAAAAGTTTAAAAATTAATTCCCTCTGGATGCACCTGTCAGCACGCACAAGCATAAATGAACAATTATGGATTGGTTACAGTTACACTGAAAACATCATCACTCGCCTAAATACAGGAAAGCCTAGCTAATGGGTTCTGAGTGGGACGAAATGTGACTCAAGGGATCTACTGCCAGCTTTCACATTAAATAAGTAGTTCTGGCATCCCTTTTTATTTATACATTTCGGAATTTCGTTATTGCTCGTTATTATTCGTCGCCAATTCACTCAGACTTTACACTGCGTTTGCAAGATTAGTATATTTATTGATCAAAACAGTCAGGTAAATAAGGTGAAGATAAGATTCATATCAATCCTTGGACATTAATTCAAGAAGACTTTAAACGGCAAAGATACAGATGAATTTGGCACAGTGAGATAAGCTAGTACTCACAGTTAAAATATTTCAGATGCTCTCATACGTTATAGTTTTCTACTGCATAATTTAAAGTGTATTTTAAATATCTCTAATGTTATATTCTCCCTTCTCCTATATTTTTCGGATAACAACTCCAATGTGAAGTCAGTGCTACTATGCGGATCAGAGACCTGGTGCCGCGCCATAAAGAGCATCTCAAACAAACTACATGCCTCCATTAACAGTTGTCTTCGCTCAATACTCAAGATCAGATGGCCGACCAGAAAAGATCAGCAACAGAGATCTCTAGGAGCGAACCAGCCAGGAACCGATTGTGAAACAAATAGGCAGGAAGAAATGGAGATGGATTGGCCATACTCTCAGGAAACCTTCAAGTGACATCACTGGACAAGCCATCGCTCGAGTGGAACCCGAAAGAGAAGCGGCGAGTTGGTCGTCAGTGCAAGGGTGACTTGGAGGAGGTCATGTGAAGAGGAGATGAAAACGTGTGGGCAGACTTGGAGCCAGGTGAAGACTGTAGCAGAGAACAGAACGCAATGGAGACGCATGGTTGAAGCCCTACGTTCCTGTAGGAATTAAAGGATACAATAATAATAATCTCCTATGTTTTTAAAACAATTTAATATCCTATTCATGAAAAAGTGTGTGCTGAAACATCCAATAATTCAACAAATGAAACCAAAAACAGATCTCTCAGGGTTATAAAAAATGACCAAGAACGTATACCGTGCACATTTTTATCATATAAACATTCGCATTTTTATGCCATGCTTTTTTTTTATTCCTTCACGTTCCCAGTGGAACATAGGGCTTCAAGCTAGTGGCTTGAAGTTTTGTAGAGGTGTTATTTTTACAGGATGGGGTTGCTAGCCTCATGCCCAACCTTCCCTCTTCACCAGCTTTAGTTCTGGCTTACCGAGGTAAAGGAGTGCGTCGGCCGGAGATCGAACCTCGGACCATGTGCATGGTTGGCGAGCGTCCTAACCGCTATGCCACCGACGCACTTTATGCCATGCTACATCACCGTATATGTGTTTTGTTTCATTCTTTTGCCTTCCAAGTGGAGAAAAGAGCTTCAAGCTTCAGTTGCGAAGTCACAGTAGCACTGGTGTTAATATCCTCATGCTCAGTGTTCCCTCTTCTCTGGGCTCACTACCAGTGAAGCATGGTTTAGGATTGCCTTCCCCGGGAATTGAACCCAGACTAAGTGCATGTCTGGCGAACATTCTACCAGTGAATCAACAACACGCCATTTTTAAACGGTATCAGTCTCTCAAATTTTATGCTAATCCAATATTTATTTATTACTTTGTTTTATTTGTTAGCTGGATAATATTTGGTGATAAATATTTTGTCGTAAGTGAGGACCATCTTTTCTCGATAATCAAATTTAAAACGTAAATTTTAATTAACACTGTCCATATTTTTCGATGCAAAATTAAAAATAAACACTAGACGGACAGTAATTTTTTTTAAACATTTGCTGGCAAAAACGTTTTTGCCAGCAGTCTTATCAAATTGCATGACTTAAAAAAAATAAATTCGCCAAATTACTTTTTTTTGATTTTTGAGTTTATTGTCTGAAGTGATTAAGTCTTTAAAGAAGATATCAGTTAGCTTCATCATTTAAGTATTGCAATATTTGCTTCAGAAAACAGTTTCGAAGTTTCATTTTTCCAGAATCATATATTTTATTTCAATCTGATCAAAATCTTTTATAAAAAGTCAAAACAAAAGAATGATATTATGAAGCTGAAATTCCCGCTCTTTGTATCAGATCAAGTCTCAGTTCAAAGTGAAAAGTTCAGTTAACCTCACAGATAAAAATGACTGAATTACTGGTTCAAAAAGATCTAGGTTTTATGAACTTTGTATGTTAATCTACTTTAAACAAAGCTAATACATGTATCAGATTCTAAGATATAATACTTGAACATTAATTAACATAAATTAATTTTCAAGTTTTGTTTTGCAGGGATTTGATTGATTTCAGGATTCAATCAGGAACTGACATCGGTTACAGAACAACTGGAAAAGCACTCGGGAATACTAGACAACTGTTTCATCATAGTTTGTGATTCTTCATCAGTACGCACTCACCAGGGTTCGAACCGAGGACCTTTCGTTTATCAGAACCTCGTAGACCATCAAGCCACTGGGACCCGATCCAATGGTCAGCCCATGAGTCCTAAGTTCCAGCATTTCACGATGTAAGGCAACCACTAACCGATGACATCAGCAAGTATTCGTCCTCACACCTGCATTTCTGCACCTCCCTGGAACCCAGATAACTACCTACCTAGTGTACTATTGGATCGAGTTCCACTTGCTTGTCAGTCTATGAGCTCACCTTGTAACTAGAAGGTCCTGGGTTCGAACTACAGGGGGTGCATACCACTTAAAGGTCCAAACTAGGACAAAACAGCTGTTTAGTACTCCCAGGTGGTCTTCCAATGATCCTCAAACCGAAGTCAGTTCATGATGAAATCCTGAAATAAATTAACTTTTGTGACCATTTACCATATATTATAATGTATCTATTGAATTCCCAGTGAAACATTTGGATTCAACAGTACGTATTCATTCAACTCTTTTTGCTTATTCCATGATTGTCCAGAAGCCCTCATTTCCTCTTTACATGACCTCTTCCATGTCGTCAAAGGATATCTAGCTGATCTCTTCCCATTAGGCTTTCACTCGAAGGCCTGAATGGAATATGATATCACTCAATGGTCCCTGAATTCTTTGTCCAATCCGTCCCCACTTTCTTTGGCATGCTTATTAGGTAATAAGTTGTTGTATTGAACAACCTTTTGAGAGAAAGTGAGAAAGAGGACGTTCTGCTTCAAAAAACAATTAAAACTTAAAAATGCACGCATTAAGATAGGGAATTCTACGTAGAGTGAGGTGATTTTGAGAGTTTGGAATATTCTTAAGAAAAAGTGTTACGTGTGGTCAGCCTATTTGATTCCGATTAAATCTTCTTGTCTATTCTTCCCAGTAGTTCCTGAAAACACTTATTACTAATGTGATAGGAGTTTAAAATCATGAGAACTGTTTTGCTTATGTTAATTACAGTGAAATGCAGATTTAGATGAAGTAATAAGGATCTATACACTTAATGTTGAACTTATAGAATAAAAGGATGGCCTATTATCTGTTCTCCATAATATATTTAGTTGTCAGTGAAATTCATGCTTAATCTGACTGAAATATATATACAAACATTTCTTCATGTTATAGTGTGCAAAATTGTGCATGAAGTTATAGAACATACCTTATGGTCATATGCGCGACAGCTTCTTTAATGGAAAATTAATTCTGACTCCCATACCATAATATATGACTTATGGAAATAGTTTTATACAACTAGTGGTATCATAGTCTAATCACCTGTGTGAATTAACAGTGAAGGAAGTATGTGAATGAGATTTATTGTAATAAATCAAAAATAAATTTTCAAGAAATGGAAGTAAACAGGTGTGTCAGTGGCGCCTGCATACGTTGATTAAAACAGATTATTAGTTTCCAGATATATATATATATATTGAGCAATTAAACAAATAGTTATAGAAAACAGATATTCGTTTATTTGTTTGATTTACTTTTAATTCGTTTTCTCCGGCCTAAGGATTTTAACAGGTATTGAGGGTTAAAATTATATATAGTTACATGACTGACTTTGCACAGATGTGCAACAGTTCTAGTTGCCACACTCCATGTACCACACCACACAAAGCAAGATAAGAGAGTAAACAGAGATTCAAGAGAGATATAATAAACAGGAATGTGAAGCAAAAAGAATAGTAATACGGAAAAACAAAGATTTTTATTGGATAAAGAGTGAATGCATCTGCTCCAGCCATTGAGAATGACTTTGAGCCATATCATCAAATGTTTCCAGCCACTGGTTTCCCGAGGACCCCAACCAGTCAAGAAGTCTACACCTCCCTACGTGGCTTAAACTAACTGTTATACCTTTCATAGACTCATGAGACCATTTCTTCGTTTGACCACTACTAACTCCTTTCCGACCTGATCCTATGTCAGCTAACACTGCCCTTCGAGGTAGGCTATGGCTAGGCATGCATGAGTAACACATGCCCTAACCATCTCAATTGGTGTACTTTCACAACCCTCTCGATTGATTTCCCCCCTTACCTAGCACTCGACCAAATCCTCACCTTAATATTGCTCACCATATTAAACCACTTAACACGGAGGATAGAACACAGACACCTATGATCATAGCAGATTTTTTTTCATATTTTCCACTTTCAGTGGTCATGTTTCATAGCCATAAAGGAGAGCAGAGCAAAATGCTGAGCAGTAAACATGTCCTTTCATCGACAGCCAGATATCACGACTATATATATATATAAACGGTTGTTAAGAAAATTTATCCTTGACTTCTACATCAGGAAGAAGGTCGAACTGGCTTTCACTACGTATAAATTTTTGAGAAAAATTTCGTTTTTATTTATGCGTTGGAATATTTCACTGACTAATGGTTCAATTTTCACTGTATAATGAATACAATTGCCAGATAACTCCCTATGCTTATACTGATAAAATAAGTGCAAGAGAATGTGCAGAGCACACAAAGCATACGTTAAACCTGTATGCAATCAATCAGGAATTCGGTATCACGCTTAATAATATTCATCAACAGGACGTGTCTGAAATTTTCGAAGAGAACACGTTCCCTTCAAAGACTGAAGCTGTTTTACTGAGAGTTTAATTCAATGTCTTTTTCATTAATCTTTCCAGGATGTATACAGGTTGGTCTCTGTATCCTCTCCATTATTGCTATGTAGTTAAAAGTACTGATCAAAATCTATCGTTCATGTTAACAATGGGCTATGTAACATGACTATAATACACAGCTTTATTTGGGTGCAAGCTGCTGAAAGGAACTTAGTTGTAGGCGCTTGTTCAACTAGCTTTCATGTTCTGACAGTGGAAATCAACAGCTGAGTTCATTTAAATGTAAATGTGTATATTTTTGAGGTAGGAAGCAAAGTTTCTTTGTTTAGAAACCACTAGAGTGTTTAGACTCCCGTAGTCACTTTTCATTAAATTGCACATGGCAGTGAAATTCTCACTTCATGTTTGCAGTTTCAGAAAGCCACTTTTATCTTACACTTCTTTGTTTTAGCAGGTTGACCTGCAGTATTTGAACAGATTCATAAAAGAGAGAGAGAGGAAGAGATCTACTGATTCTCTTCATGATACTTACTTTGCACAAATATTAAATCAATGAAAGTGTAAAGAATGAGAGAGAAAATGCTCTAAAAAGATCAGCCAAACAGCAATATGTAGATTTCATAGTTTCAAGGGTTAATAATTGTACAACACAAATTTTTCAGCATAGTGTATATGAAAGTCGTTCTGTAACATGTAAAAGATGTACCTGTATATTCAATAAATTTGTAAAACTTGATATTTACAGCTCCTTACTTATCACCAGAATTCCTCGAATCAAGAAGTTAGTAATTACACGAAAGGTAGCTTACATAAAGACAAGTGTCTTTTTTATTCCTTGAGTTCTAAGTCGCTTTACAATTTCGGTAGCAGTGTTGTTGTATCTTCACAGAGTGGGGCAGATAGCCTCAAGTTCAACCTCGCATCTTTTCCCAGACTTACTGTAGGTTAGTAAACTAGATGGGGTTCAGAAGTGCGTCGGCTAGGAATCGAACCTGGACCACTTGGGTGACTAGCAAGCATTCTGCCTTTCAGCCACCGTCACCTAAGCTTCCTCCACGGGGCCACGACAGTAGTGTTAACTTTTACTAATCCTAAAATAACTGCAGTAGTATTTCACATAAATGAATTTCATATGGCTTGCAGAGTTTTCTGTTATTAGTTTATTCTTAACGTTAGCACTTTAGCTAACTAATACTTAAAACAGACTATTTATGTCAACTGTTTCTGAGAGAACATTCACTAACAGGAATATATTAAATATTAAATGTTATTTTTGCTTTTAGTCTCTTACTTTTTTCCATCAAGTTTGTATCTCATATGCTTGTTTGCAAATTTTTCATTTGACATTTTTTCATGGATTTTAATCAGCACTTTTTCACTAGCCTTAGTGTGAGATGAGAAATGTGTACTTTTAGTTTATTTAACTGACTTATCATATTTCTTCTATGCGACTCTTGAATGCCGATAACAAAAATATACGTCTAGTTTTTCACTGGATAGTGGAGATTATAGAAATACTGTGGTGTTGTTTTTTGTATAAAACGTCAAGAAAATATGCGCTTGTCATTTTCATTGTCATTTGTACTTCTAATTATACTCCAGGGTTGAGATTACGGTGTACGATAAGAAATAAACAAATATTGGCGTGATTTTTGCTTCTTTTTCATTTAGTCCATATGGTTTCACCCTCAGTAATGCAACAAATATTTCTTTACTCACTACTGTCACTATGATATATCGTCATATGTTTGTTCACCTAGAAAGTATTCAGCGACATTATTTGCATAGTATAGGAAGTTAAAATAATGGCGGAGATTTAAAGATATTTCCTTAACAGGAAATTAATTCAAATAAGAAATGCGTTATATATCAAGGCTAGTATCTTGTCATTGTTCACGCATTCTCTAAGTTGGATTATTTAGTGGTGAAGATTTAATTATCCTTCTGAACAATAATATTAATTATTTCTAAATAAAATGTAATAAGAATTCCCCATGAATTTAATTTAAATTTCAAGTTAGACGATTATAAGTGAATACAATGTCAAGAACCTCTCTGAAGACAACCAATCAAAATCTTGGTCATAAGTAATGACAGTCACTCCATTCATGCGAGATTTCAAACGCCTATTTCATCATGAATTTAAAGTTGAAAATATTGAGTAGAAGGATAGTGAAAGCTTCGTCATTAATCCACCTGACTTAAGGAACACAACAACATTTGAAAGTGTTTCACTTGCTTGACCATATACTTCCTTTTTTATCTCAGTCACCTTTCCCTTCTCTACCTTCGCTACCTAGCATACACTCATAATGTGTATCATCAAATTAGACACATGAGTACATCTGCAGACTGACGACATCAGGTGTGTCGCTTAGCTATTCAAATACACTAGGATAAATATGTCCAATTTCTAGTATACTCATAATCTCGGGTTTTAGTGACTTAGTAATGGTAAGAGGTTTCACTCATCAGTTTTTCTTTTATGAATTTAATACCCTGAGGCTATCAGTTTATGTATCTAAGCGTTTAGTTCATTTATTCGGATTCCTACTCATACATTAGTATCGACCACATATAAACATATCTGCGTTTCTGTATACATAGAGATATGTGCATGCACTGTAAATTGGTTTACTTTGTTTGGTTTCTAGGACATTTTGATCATGAAGTGAGAAATAATGAGATACTGTAACAACAGCTGTGATAAAAGATGAAGTATATTAATTAAAAGCCGTAGAACATACTTCATCAAACTGAATTTTAGGCAAAGTAGAATACTATCTAGGACTAATGATGACTTATTGAAGTTTGTTTAGAATTGCTTTTTAAAATACTTAATAATGTGGGAAACATAGTTAAAAATCTTCAGAGTGAGACACATTTAATAACATGTAATCGTGGTGTGTATAAAAGCAGATTAACTGCACTACATTTCTCGAGAGAATGGAAAAAAAACAACTGACACAATGTCTTCCAGTAATGTACAGTTCTAATTCTCACTAAAGTGATGACTAAGTATCATAGAGGAATGAAACAGTACATCTTAAACCACACATATTGTCTATCAAGTGTGAAAGGTCTTGGAGAAATTGCAAGTGGACAGGTAAAGATATGCTATCAGTTTTCAGCAAAGCAGTAATAAAATGGTTTATTTATCATGGGGAAATATGATGTATAAGACTTTCTTGATACCCTGGTGATAAGTGAAAAAGTAAACACTATCAGGATTTTCAGTTTCACAAATACACACCTGTGGGAAGCTATTTTGACGGAATCCACTGTCTCATGTATTCATCTCGTCAATTTTAGCCCCGCCCGTAGCCAGTGTCGTCAGTGAACATTTGTTTTTACAGCCGACCTGATGGATCCCACTGGTCCTGGGTTTATCCTTGGTAGCATCATGAATGAGAGTTGCAAAACTGGGACGAAATAGATATCTAGTACCACCTGGTTTCTAGTAGTCCTCTAACAGAAATAAATCAGAAATCAAAGGTGAAACAAACTGAACACCTTAAAAAATACTTGGAAATTCATTACTTGCCGTTTGTAAAGCCTGGTGTGTGAAATCTGCTGGTGTGTTGAAGTAGAAAACAAGGCACTGATTACGTTCCAGTGACCACTTAACAATAATTTTCTATAAAGTTGTTACATTCTGCGGTGACCTTAACTCAAATGAGCTCTAATTCAGTATGCTTACTAATTTATATGCATAAATCAGCATTTTGAGGTAAGATAAGATTTATTCTGATGACCCGAAATGAAACATTGGCTGTGATGATGTAACACTAAATGTTTGATTTCCTAACTTGAATTTTTAATTTAATTTAAACAAATAAAATAATAAATATTAAATTAATGAGTTGGTATATTCTTGAAAAATTATAAAATTATCGAAGATTTAATGCAGTTTGGTTTTTTGATTATTTTGTCTAGTCGTATGGATCCACAGTGCAATGGACGCAATTCTGTTTAGGCTTTTCCTGAAACTAGTTAGTTATCTGCATACAGACACTAACGAACGAAATGCAAATTACTTTATTAAACTGATAAGTAGCAGAGATTTTAGACTTTCTGTTTTTTAAAATTAAATATTAGATGTTTTTATTTTTTATATATGGAAAAAGTCGACCGAAATGAGAACTAATTAAGGTGACTCTTTACATCATTAACATACCTCAGTAGGGTTGTTTCAATTATAGCAAGCGACACGGATGACAATAACGCAACCATACAAGATCGAATCGAGAAAGCAAAACAGGCATTCATTTCTTCGAAATCATTGTGTAGATATCTACAGCACTCAACACTAGGACTGAACCCGAAAATTCAACACTACTATGAATCAAATCAGTACTTTTGTATGATTCAGGGACCTGCCACGCGTGTTTGCAAAAGCATTTCCAACAGCCTGCTACAGACTTTCAACAACAGCTGTCTATGTTGGATACTGAAAAACAGATGACCTCCTGGAAAGGATAAACAACCAGCAACCATGGCAAGTATCAAATCAACCAATAATCTACTGTCGACAATTAAAAGTGATGACAAGGAATGCAATATAGTGAGAATGTGCTACTTATACCCTATGTTTCAATCATAATTCAAGGGGCGAATAATAATATATGATAATCTATATGATTTGGTGAATATTTTACATAGTAAGGTACACGGAATCTTACTTTGAATCTTCTGTTCGTTTTACTGATATTTAGAAATTGTTGAAGGTTGGAATTTATAAAACTGTTTTGCTTAACGATCATTTTTTCATAAATTTAAACAAGACTACCTTCTGAACGGTTTTCAGTCGTATCATAGATTCAGAAATGTCCAGTTTCCTTCCCAATAACCTTTTTTAATTCTGTGATCATGTCGAATGTATTTAATCACTAAAAGACATATCTCTTATACAGTCCACCATTACCGACATGATTTAAGAAACTGAACAAAGAAGTTATGTGTTCTCCTGGAGTTCAGCTGATATATTTTGAGAAGTTATTTTTCCAATATCTTTTAAAAACACTCGCTACGGAATGAGTAATTCTTGGTCTCCTTGGAGCATTCTTATACCAGGAACGACCTTTATTTCATGATTTCGAACCAGAGTTTTAAGCTAAACACAGGAAATTATTCTAAATATTCTTTAATAGTCACCCAAGATTGGAAACTTCTTGATTAACCAAAGTGTTTACCATAATAAACCTTCGTATAGTTTCACGCATAGCCTTCAGTAGACTTAGAATTGACAGTTCATTAGTGTAAAAATGATTTTTTTCCTTCGACCATAAGATGTCCACCTTTCTGAATAAAGCGTTTTAAGAACTTAGTGAGGCAGTTTCAGTACTTTGAGGAGATATCTTTCTGTTAAGTATTGTGAGTCTATAATTAGCCGTATTATTAGAATATACAAAAATAGGTCTTACCACTAGTGTCACGTTTTAAACGAAAACAGTATAGATTTATAAACGTCTTGGCTCCACCACCTGTCAAGAATTAGGCGGGATATCATCTTGTTTATAGGTAGTAATTAACCACTAAATGGAATGTTTAATTCTAACCGCTTCAATACTTTTAGTGTTATTCTTTATCTATCGAATACGCATAGGAATAGTCCAAGTTTGCTAGGGGTGAGAAAAAGCAAAATATGCTGCACAAAAATATTTGTGAATATACCTACATGAAAAGTATTTAGTGATATATAAATTTATCGCATTTCTTTGTAGATAGAAATAATTTTGTGTTATTTTTTTTCACTGGTGGATAAATGCTTGTTTACAAGATGTTAACTGATAATTTGTTTAAGTGGGAATATACATGTGCCTTGTATGCATGCAAAGATACTGACGTTAATTGTCTGAATGAGTGAATAACAGACAGACGACAGAGTAGTCTAGCGCTTAAGTTATAATTGTTTTATTTTGTTGCTGTGGTCAACTTTATAGACAAAGACATAAAGTTGTGAGAAAGAATAATTTTCTTTTGTATATAGGTGGTGGTAGATCAGACATTTCGGTTTTAACAGGCGGTTTATTTTTGCATATGAATAAATATACAATATATAAGTATTAATTTCCTTTCCAAACTATTTTAATTATATATATATATATATATATATGATGGCCTCGGTTCCCACGTTAACAATGAATAAATAACATGCAACTATGGTAGGGGAATTTTGTGAGATTGAAGCACTTAAACGGTTAGCATTGTCTACTTAACCAAACAGGATATTGTCATTTTGTGATAAAATAACGTGATTCACATTCAAAGTAAAGCATCCACTGGAATATCGGTGGTCTGCTTACAGCTTGGGCCACCGAAAAATGCCCATCAATATATTGCATTTAATTTTTTTCATTCAGTTTGTTTGAATATGACCTCTAGTAGTGTTGTTTACTCTGGCGAGTATTTAAAATATTTATAACCTGCTTATTCACAGGTTTCTATTGAACGTGTGAATACGCATTATCGTCGATGACAGCTTAACCTAGTGCATGAGATGACCGTTCCTGAGTGTCCTTGGGTACCAAAATGTACCCCTGAACTTTTTATAATTGGCATTCAACAAAATGTCGTATATTTCTCGAAGGAGAGAAAGAAGATATATTATAATGAATTGGTTTACTGTTCAGGTGAGATGGAACTGTGCTGAACGATGTACTGTCAATTAGTCTTTTACTTGAAGATCCTGGAAGAAAAGAAAATAATATACAATAAACCACTCTGAAAATTCTGTACATTATATAAACACTAAAGAATAGAGCTATTATTATTATTAACATGCTTTTTGATAACATAATGCAGCTTAGTCATTCAAATAAAAACAGAATTACAAATAAACTCGAATTACAATGGTGCGTCGGTGGTATAGCGGTTAGGACGCTCGCCGACCGTGCACATGGTCCGGGGGTCGATCCCCGGCCGACGCACTCCTCCCTTACCTCGCTAAGCCAGAAATAATGCTGGTGAAGAGGAAAGGTTGGGCATGAGGCTAGTAACCCCATCCTGTAAAATAAACAATGCTCCCGAAACTTCAAGCCACTAGCTTGAAGCCCTATGTTCCACTGGGGAACGTGAAGGAAACAAAAAAACAATGAAATTATTTTGATGTGTTTGAATAGCTGAGTAGTAGGTCGAGCAGTGAATAAAATGTTTATGAGATTCCAATATCTGTGCTTCTATTTTTATGCATTTTGAAGTATGTGAAACGATAATATTACATGTTGATGATGTCTTAGCCTCACGCGCATACTCATAAATGTCCTGTTTCCCAAAAGCATATCATTTGTGATTAAATAATACGTAAGCACTTTTTAATCTCCTATCTTTTACCAGATGGGTTTTTGTGAACGTGATTTCAGGGTGCAAAGACACCTTTTAATATTATCAAAAAGGAAATTGTGTACTAGAAAGACTCTATTTATTTTCAAGTGGTGGTTTGTGGGGACTCAATTGGTTACACGTTTGATCTTGGGTTGATACCAGTTAGAGAACCGTTGTTAGACCAAGAAGTACTGGACAGCTGTTTCATCCTGGTCTTTGACTTTCCAGCAGTATGCACTTACTGGAGTTCTAATCTAGTACCTTTTCGTTACAAGTAGGGCTCATAGACCATTCGATCCCTGGCAGTCGATCCATCGGCTCAAGAAATCCAACTTCTGTCAATAATCAATATGCAGAGTAAACGAGTAACTGTTCTCTTATCTGAATTCGGAAGTGAATTCTTTATAAGGTGTCTTTTGTGAAGCGTGTTAATGTTTCGTACCATCTAAATGAATGTCTACTTTTTAGACCTAATTTTGGTGTAGAAATTACCGTCAAGAATAATTTACACTCAATTTCTTTTTTTCCTCATTGGTCCATTTTACTTTTATTGATATAAGAATTTAGGCACTATCCTGGATTATAGTACCATCATAGAATGATTTCGCTCGATAAAACACACATTGTTTTAGTATTATTTGTTTATTGGTAATCATAGCAAGGCTCTCATATAAGTTTCAAACTTTGATTTTGAAATTACATTATTTCTTATCGTTTGAGTTTACTGATAGTATTATTTTCCATATGTCTGATAACAGCTTTTTCTCTGTCCTCTGAAACTTTCCTTCCTGAGTACTTAACTTCCAGGGCTCCTCTGTCACTGTAAGTGTTTCATATATTGAACATTTTTACAAAGGTGGCTGTAACTGTCCACCTACACTGATGGCAGGAAGTATTTATTGTGTCTGTCTAAAACGAAGTCTGAATAGTTTTCCAGGTTACCTGTGTCATACAGCACAGTTAACAAATCATTTATTCAAAACTGAAAGATGAGATTACCTATGTTGTTGGGAGAAATTCAAAATAAACACTGTCAATTTCCATGCAACAATCTACATAGCTAAGCCCATCCAAAGACGCCGAAACAATATATTTTCTTATAGTGCGGTGTGATTCCACTTTTGTATCATGCTAAACTAAGTTGTTGTTTATTCTCGTATCAGTACTACTGATGCGTTTTTCCGCTTTTTATTTAACAAATGCAACTTGGTTTACAATTGACAATGACCGAATTTCCACTGATGACAATGAGTAGATAGCAAACATAGGTCACAGTTTTAAAACAGTTTCCCTCATTGGTATCATATTTTAATGTCACTTTCAGGTTGATTTTGATAAATGGTCGGCTGCCGTGTCTGTTAATTTCTCCTACAATGATCATTTATCATAGAACCGGTAAAGTTGTCTATCTGTTTACTTTTACAATACAAAAATGCAAAGATTTGCAGGAAAAAAAATCATCTTTACCTCTATCAAATGAGAAAAATTTAAATGATTGTTTCACTGAACATTTTGCCTTTATTTCTGGATATAATATTTCAAAATAGGTAAACAAATTATGTTGATATTATTTGAAATATTCTACCTAAAGCTTTATAACCTGTAGCATCATCATAAACAAAACATTTCAGCTGGAAAATCAATTTTCACCCACTTTGACAGTACTTATTCAAAAATTGCGCTAAGAATAAGAACTAGTAGGATAGTTAAAGCTTTCCCTGAAAACAATGTTGAGCCTGAAGGCATATAAACGAACAAGTTTAGGCGAATAACGCATTGCTACTCATGAGTAGTAAATAAGCATCTTCGTGATGTAAATGATAGATTTACTTCAGAAACAAATACGATCAGGTAATTATTTCCATTCATAATAAATTGCCTTGAAGATCCTAGGGAATGTAAGCCCTGTCTATAGTCTTATAAAGTGAATATCAAATGAAACAACAAGAGACACTTCTGAGTCTGAAGTTTGCAGCTCTTATAGAATGAGGTTTTCTGTTAAACAAAATTTTTCGTTTTAACATACTTAGTTTATGAAATGAATTCTAGATATAAAAATTGGGTATCTGAAAAAGCCGCCCGCTCTATCCAGAAAATTTCACCAGATTCAATGTGTACGTGCAATGTGGGGCATATATATATGATACATATTGTTCGAAATAACAGATCTTATATGACTGTATATCGGCAGATGCTTTCGACAACCATCTTCGATGTTTCACGAACCTTTCAGTACAAATGAAGTTTATTTCCCTCATTAGAATTATCCCGTAAATTTCCCATACAAACTTAATAAAACAAGTTTTGTTTATCTATTTGGAGACTTGGCTCAGTGACTTAATTTTCATTCAGCAACCAGGGTTTTGAATCTTGTATCTTTTGTTGCAGCCTAGGCGTCAACATCCTCCTATGATAAGTATGGTTAATATCCTGTTATATGAATATCAATTTTTAAGTAGCAAAGTTATAAATATCGAGAATTTTTGACTTACATAGCCCTTTTGCGATCATTAAAATATTTTTAAATCTAGGTATGTTACCTTAGTTAAGTCATTTCAACAATATCACTTACATACAACCATTTGTTTACCTGAATATCATTCCCAAAACATTACAATAAGGCCCTTACTGTTGCGTTACATTTGAGGTTAGAAATGATTTTAATGGTTGTATTTTCGTCATTTGTATCATTTCATCACACCTCTAATTCATTTCAGTCAACGTAGAAATTCTCAACGAATTATTTCCAAATTGAGGCTAAAGCGTCTGATGTAAATTAAAAAGAAACATTAGATAGCCGAAAAACGGATATAAAACAAATGGGTACCAAATTTTGACATTATATTATTCGAAATATGATACTTTCTGTAAATGAATAATAAATTTATTTTAGTGAAATTATATGACTTCAAATATTATTTATATATATGTGATAATAATAAACCAGTGTTTAGATAGTTTGGTAAATAACAAAATAAATTATTTCAGAAATGTAACACTTACCGGAATGGGAACTAATGACTGTGATGCAGAATGACTGACAGTAATCAGTGAAATCCGTTAACAGCTCTACAGCGTTGCCGAATACTAATGCATTCAACGTATTTATTATTTATCTTTGCAGTGGGACGCATTAAGAAGAAAATATACGGTTTTAGGAATTCATATGGCATACATCCAAATATCTTAAAAGTAACTGCACTCCATCTCCCTAAATATGAACATGTTGCGATAGCCTACAGGCTGCTTTAAAGTTAGTTATGTAAGTGAAATTTAATTCTTCAGGCAAAGTCTAAATATCAGAACCAGTAAATGAATGTACAATATATATTACTCCGAAAGGAGCACCTATTAATAATGTCTGAATAAAGACTGTCCGATTTCATTTATTTAGTTCTGACTGCTCAATTGAAATTTTAAAGATAGTCATTATTTTCGAGGCTTTTTAGTATTTGTTTTGTTCAGCTTGTTTAAATGTTAAGAGCTCGGTTTGTTTTTCCAACGTTGTCCCAATAAGTTATAACTTTAGTCACAGAAAGGAATTTGTATTAACGACTTTCTGTCAGTTTTAGCTGAAATTTGTAATTCACAGGTGGTTTTGCGTGTCTTTTAACATTAATTCAAACTATCAGACATTACAGCCACAGATGTCATTGTTATGCACTCCTCAAGCTTCATTCGCTTTTAGGTTGACGATGTTTTTCTTTCATACCACTTCTGGTAAAGAGTAGTAATTTATGAAGGAACACTTTCAGTAAGGGTATGTTTACCGAAGATTTTCTATATTAGTGCTGTTTTGGCTACATATAAGAAAGACCCTACTGACATTATCTGTGACTGTGTAATCAATGTCTCACCCATCTGGTAACTGCACTTGAATTACAGTCATTAATCATTCATATTAGTGTTTTCAAATCACTGAGCAGATTTCAGTCATAGGAAGTACAGCCTTCTTGAGTTGCTATGTGAATTTATAAGCTAACACTGTTTATTGGATTTTTGTTTTCTGTCTTCTCCTCTCTTCTTTTCCTACTTTGAAAGCATGTAAACTGACGTTAACTTAAGTTGGAAATTGTAATGCTTATATTTCGGATATGTTGATTTTACAACATTTTCGCTACTACCATTCAAACAATGAAGTACAATATTTACATTGTGATATAACCATTGTAATTTCAGGTGGTTTGCAGATGATGAGAGTCTGTGAAACAGAGTGATATCATTTTACACTGAAAATTTATCAAAATATATCAGAAGAACTGAGTGTATGAAAGTATTTTCTAGTTGTTCTGTTTACTGAATTTCATTCCTTTTGGAGTGTTCACATAGACAGGTAGTTATTCTGTAGAAACATCACTCAGTCAAGCCTCATTTTCTTTTATTGCTGCCTTATTTTCAGTACTTCTTAAGTTACTGTTATGCCATGGGAAAAATGTTTTTAAACAATTTGTCTTTCAGAAAATAATCGTAGCAGTCAGTTATTACTACATAGACTGAATTCACGACTGAAATTATAAATAAAGTATAACACGCCATTTATCTATGCCTGGTTTGGTTGATTGTATAACTAGAGATGGTTTGTAGAGTGAGTTGTTTTAGGCAGGTATTTCCTCTCAGACTATTTCTCAGTGAACTTCGCAAATGACAATCACTAATCCAATAATCTCATTAAAAGTATACAGTAATGGTGTTTATAATTTGAAAGTGGATCACTACTAATATTATTAATTGCTTATATTCGCCTAAATATTTATTCTACCTAAAAAAATCTCTACCCTAATGTTTGCTGAATCTAAACTTGAGTGAAAATGCAGTTGAGAAAATTAGAGATATTCATTATTAAGTTAAGGTATCACTCTAAGAATTTTAATTCACACTAAGTTGTCGATAAGCATCTGGCTGACTGCTTAACTTCAGTTTTTGCAATAAATACTTTTAAAGAATGAATGTGGTTTGCATGCTTTGCAAGCTACAATGGATAATTAAATTGAGGCTTAAAGAAAAGAGATAACGAATTCAGCAGAAGCAGAAGAAGAAGCCACAAACAAGGAGTAATTGCATCCGTTTAAACATCTTGTAGCAATCACAAGTATAGCCGGAAGGTATTCATTTCAGAAGCAAGAAAAAAGAAGTGGAATCTAGTTAGCTACTATGTGAAAAATTGAATTAGATCAATTTACCACACTATTATTAATAGTCTAGGAAAGAAAAATAGTTTCTTTTCTTCAAATAAAAATGTCAGAGTTTATTCAGGCGTCCCACTTTACTTCCAATGCCAACAACCATTCAAAATTGAGTGTTGATAATTTGATAATCTCATTTATTATTCTGATTAAAAGCAAAAAAGAATAATAAGTCTTGAAAACAAACTGCCTCAGTTGTTTTTGTAGACAAAGATAAAAAAATTTAGATGAGATCAGTAAGTGAAAAAAACACTACACCACATATATTTAAATCAGTTTTAGATTTTCCCGTCGACTGATTGAACCGAAGTGTTCGGTCTCAAGTTGTTATGCCGGCTGCTTGTGCAGATGTTTCGACGATGTCTGGTTATTTAACATGAAGTCAGTTGTTGGATGGTGACTAGCAGTGGAAACCAGGGTGAGCATTTCGTCCTATTTGGGACATGCCAACCTGAGATTGAGCATTTCGGTCCAATCGATCAATGGGAAAATCTAAAATTGAATTAAATAAGTAGTATGACTCGCTGCACGAGAGCTGGCTATCGTGGCCCAAGTGGTCTAGTGGATGGAGCTTTGACGTTTGAACTTACGGGCACTGGGTTCGAGCCTCGGTGGGAACACCATCATCTAGTAGGGAGTGCAGGTACATCCAGTAGACGAGTGCCTAATGGGATGAAATAGGAATCCTGGATTCCATTGCTAGTCACCATCTACCAATTTACTACACCATATAAATTGAATGTGTTTGATATGAATTTTTTCCATGACTGTTAGCATAACTTCCATTCTACAAGTTACACAATTTAATCCATATCAAGAGTTGCTTAGCAGGGATCTGTTTTGTTTCAAGTTTGACCATGGATTGATATCGCGCTAAAATTATAAATTGGTAGAAGGCAGAGTTCGTGGTTCATTGAATCCGATCTTGATAGCTGAATCATTTACGGGATGACTTGCAACTGAAATGTTTTTTGTTTGGGCACCAATGAGTGTGCACTGCCTATGAGTCCCAAACAAGGACGAAACAGCTGCCCAGTACACCATAGTTTTCAGTATTTCTCTAACTGATACCAATCCGTGGTCAAACTTTAATCTTTATCAGTACAATATGTTGCTGTCAAAGTGTGGTTGGGATGTTTGTTATCTTTCTAGTTATATACATATAATAATAAAGTTTCTTTCTGGAAAAAAATACGTCTATACACAGTACAGAGTTCTCAGAGTATTTTATTGCAAAGTATTCATTCCCTGTACATAAACTTCAATTAAAATAATGATCGATTAAAGCAATACTGTTCTACCCTAAGCATGCTCCACTACCCTAGAATTCCCGTTTCCTCTATTTCCTTGAAAAGATTCATAGCTGTAGGTTGAAATCTGTTTCAGAATGGGCGTAAGTACGGAATGTGACTTAAGGAAGTCATTAAATGATTAGAACAATATTAGATAGATTAAATGTGATACAATTTTTGATGGATGGCAAATTGTGTAACTCACTGGTTTTATTAGGCCACCATATAAAATTTTCGTAAATTAAAAGTGAGTAAGTAAATAAGCGTGTTTTTCAAACACACATACTGAAGAATGAATTTTCAGTTAATCCTGGAATTTCCTCATACCATGCCTGTGAAAATACACTTCATAAAAATCGTGTTTAAAATTTTCTCCTGATTAAGTAAGAGTCAAGATAAATACATCACTTGTCGGAATACTCATGTTTTGCGAAAACGTTTTCAAAATTTCTAAGTACAAGAAAACGGATTGGTAGATATACGATCAAATATTAGATAAAATTAGAGAAAATAATCGTTTGTGGATAGATAAAATTCTTAAGAAAATCATATTTTTTCACTATACATACACTTGTTAATGACTGAGAAGTCGTTATATCACATAAAATTAGTTACAAAAAGAAAAATGATTAAGGTATTCAAAAAGATATGCAAGTGAGAATAGGTAGTTTCCATAGATTTACTAACATCGTTGAATATGCACAGAGTTAGCTGGGCAACTCATTAGTTGCGATGGTGAGTGTACTAATGTTGGTGGATTGTAATGCCTCTCCAGCAATCACTACAGTCAAGTTTAGAAACATACAAGCAAACAGAATAGAAGTTAATGGCCAAATAATATTTATTATATACTTTTTCTATAGTTTAGTTTGTAAGGACCAGTGAGGTCCAATTAGATGTCACGTGTGTGGATGGATGTCCCACTAACGACAATGGTTGGAGTCGCGCTAAATTGCGAATTGGTAGAAGTTAGAATTCATGAACCATTGAATCGGTTCCCATAGGCTGAATGGTATACGAGCTTGCCTTGTAACCGGAATGTCCTGGGTTCGAATCCCAGTGGGTACGTACTGCTGATGATTCCCAAACTAGGATGAAACAGCAGCTGTCCAGTACTCCCTGGTTTTCAATGGTTCTCTAACTGATATCAGTCCGTGATCAACTCGTAATTCATTATATATTCAGTATTTTCAGAGAACAAGACAAAGTAGAGGTGTGTTGTTGTAGCACTATGTTCCATTTGGAACTTAATGGAATAATAATAATTCATATATATGTGCATTATTTTTTCTTTAAAAGTCATAAAAAGGAGGCATACTTACAAAGTTATGTATGACCATTTATAGGCAAAAACTTGAACAGTTAGACGCAGAATGTGAAACAAACTAAAATATGTCATATCTCGGAAATTTATCTGGTCTCATTTAGAGAGTAGATTAAACTGTATTTTGAAATGTAAACATTTGCAGGGTACTGCCCTCTCATCTATTACTTTTAATGTCTTCAGATCAATGCTTCCTGAATGGCTGAATTTTGTATCATTTGAAAAACCTCTCACAGTACTTTTTGGGATCTTCTCAACAATGGTAAATTCGTTTGTCACAATTTCGGTTAGACGTAGAGTTCGTACTCTAGCTAGTGGCGTCCTAACTAATATCCATTTTTAACTTATTTATGCATGTGTCACCGTCCCGTAATATCTTCAACTGAAGTTCTAATTATCTTCGTTCTCCTAATTTTCCATAGTTGTGTTCTGTCGGGTAAAACTACAGAATGTAGTATCCAAGAAGTTGAGTATTTCAAAATATTTTATGGAGAATCTCGAAACCTTCACAGTTAAGTTTTGAAAAGATACCGTGAGTAGTTGATTATTATGTGGATACCATTATGATACTTAGGTTTTATTCTTTTGTGGTTGCAAACAAGATTCTGCCTCTAGTATGTTAAATTCACATTTTTTGTAGATAGCTGCTAAATTTAAGATATAATATTATTAACACACAAAGTTGTTCACAGAAAATGGTTTCATTACAGAATAACAAGATAATTCAAGTGGCTGGAAAATAAATTAATCAACTCTCTGTTATCATTAATTTTGGAAAAAGTGTGCTGAAATCACAAACTTACGTATATTAAAGTTACAAGTTGTATGAAAAGAAACAAAATGTACCTTAGGGTGTCTCCAATTATTTTCTGGATTTATCAAAAGATGTTATTTGGTTGTTCACATGGAAAAGAAATAAACAAGATTTCTTTGTTATTTTGATTATTAAGCCTAAATTAAACTCTATAAATATGGCAAGGAGGAGCTGTTTATTACGCTTGAAAATGTTTTCTAAAAATAAACCTTTCTAGAAAGTCAATGTATCAGCAAAAGTAACTAAAGTTTAATGGCTTATTTCGACATCCAGTCTTATTATTACCACTGTATCGATTTTGATATGTGATAATGTCAGTTTTGGCAGTTCATACTCCCAGTTGTCAAGCCTATACAGACATTTTTATAAAAAGTTAAAATAACTGTCCACCTTTATCGAAAAAAATTTAAAAGTGTGATTAGATGGTACAATAAGTATCGACAAAAAAAAATGAAAAGCTCCAAATGTAAGTCATAAACTCATGCCTGGGCGAAAAAGAAAAATTATATCTGTGTAAATGCAACCAAAGAGTCAAATACAATGGTAACTTTTTAGGCGTCTTTTCAAGTAACCTTTTTAAGACAGGCTGTCAGACTGTATCATGTGTGAAAGTAAATAAATACTAAAAGTAAAGAAAACATGAAACCTTCAATAGATGGAAACAAATATTAAAAATATATACATAGGTAAAGTTTCAATCCACTTCACTTTTCAGGTATAGACTTATCATCATATCTCAAATAATAGTTTGATCTTCAAGTCATTTGTATTTTTTGTATCCCTGCATTCAAGTACACAATGACTGGACAGTCTAGTCAAGCGAAAACAGCTTTTCGACTAGTGTAAAAATGTCAAAACAAACGGAGTTAACCGCTTTCATTTCATGCATTGATAATTTTATCGCATAAATGACAATAACAAATATTTCCTCTATTCAACTGTCAATGTCATTAGAATTATTATTTTCATCATAAATAGTTAAAATCAAAGCATTCTTCTGCTTTATGCACTCCATCATATTTAACAAAAGGTTACTAATTTATCAGTATTCATTCCTATTGTTTGATCTTAAACTTCTGTCGTTACTACAGTACTACTTTTATATTTATGATTAATTTATCTGCAAAAATATTATTCTATTCTTTTTATAAGTTTACGGCTCTTGAATGCTTATTTGAGTATGCAAAAATAACTATTATCTTAAAGTATTATCTCAGTGAAAAGAATCGGAATAAACAAATCTTGATAAAGCTCAAAATGGTCATCAGTTTGACGAATGTAAACCATCAAACAATAGTGGGACTTTTAATGACCATAAAAGATGGGTAGATGAAGGCGGAAAATGCTTCCACGTAACTTTTACTAGAGAAACAAAATGGTAGAAACAGAAAATTGTAAATGGCTTACTGCTGTTAATAAAGTTATTATTGTTAGGAAATACTGTATCAAGCAGTTTACAAAGTTTGGTTTAGGATTTATTCAGTTGAAGAGTATAGATTCGTTGACTGCAAGAAAGATGTTGTATTTCATCAAGTATTAAACAATTAAAAAGTAGTGTTGAATGAATTTAATATCAAGCAACTGCTAATTCTCATGATATTATGCAGTGCTCCAAGGATAGCATATGGATCTCACTACAGATTTGTGATAGCTGTGTTTCAAGACGAAATAACGGTTATTGGTAAACACTGCCGCTGACAGTTTCCCTTTAAAACTTTGTCTGACTTCTTTAAAGCACGGGAATGAGCTTCAAAACCAGAACTTTTCATCTTCATAAACTAATCGTCAGGGAAATACCTGACAGGGATTAGATTCAGTTCCCCTTAGTTCTGAATACTAAATGACATAGCTTTTAATCTAATTTGCTTATAAACAGAATGGTTGAAGAACTCGCAATAAGAAATCCATTACTTTAGATTCACAATGGATATATACTTATGGTTTTAATCAAGAAAACCCTCAGGATTATTTAATAGTTGACTAGTGTCGCATTCGTAGGTTCATGAACAAGTGATGAGAACTAACGACATTACATTTCTACTCAACTGTTAAAGTTCATCGAACACCAAGTAAATTCTGGTCTCATTTGAGGCTGTAGGTCATTACTACTAATATAAAATATTTCTCTTGCTTGTGACATTAAATGTTGGTACAAAGGAAATCACTTATTCAATTAACGTATAAACATTCCTCTATCTTGTCATCTAGATTGCTCCGGATCACTTCATTATGTTATAAGGATATAGAACAAAGACATTTCTCTGGTCCTTCAATAAGGTATTTACTAGTCGACCTATGTTGAGAACAAGAAAAATAAGCAGCTAATCAAAGTGGTGACTAAGTGAAATGACTAATTTTTATCCTGACGCATTTATAATTAACAATATAGAAAATTAAAATGGCTACGGAAAACATAAACTGATGGTATGACAAAATGCCAAACTATCTAAAAATGGATAATCTTTCTTCGACTTGATTTTCCTTACCTGTGATGTTTGCAAATATCGTGTTAAAATGAAACAAGGAGAACTTTGAATGAAGGTTTACATCTTTTGCAATGACTTGAGTTTCAAAATCTCAAAGTCGTGTGATTACAATTGATATGATTATGAACAGTAAATTTTTTTTCAAAACGTCATCCAGTAAATAATACTGTTTCACTGTGTGATATATCTAATAAACAAACTAATATGGAATGACTTACTACCACAGTGCCCAAGTTTTACACATACATTAAGATGTTCTTCGCCAAATTGATAGTGCTATTCCATAGAGAACGTTTCCAAAAAATCTACATTTAGACATGCGTATTAAAATAACTTAATAGATAGCCCAAAAAGTTACAGAACCATTGTTACTAAGAAAACAATGAACAGGGTAAAATAAATAAGAGTACTGCCTATTATAAGCTTCTTTTTATTAAAATAGGGAATTGTGTTCTGGATGATGTTAACTACAGTCACATAGAATCAAACGCGGTATTGAAATAAACAAAACTAGTATGGAAATTACTAAAATAAAAAGCATCATTTTAGTAGCAAAACGGTGAAATGACTAATGATCATTTAGCGTACTGAAAACAGTAAAAAGAGAATTTAATAGTATAAGAGGGTAGATTAGTCGAGAAAAATGGTTTTCATGGTTGCGTGAATAAGAATAAGTACCCATGTCGCTGGTGAACAGTAACTTAAGAGGAAGTGAGACTTTTATCAGTCGTGTCTTACTCTTGAGAAAAAAGGGGATAATGTCTAAACTTTTGAATCAATTGCCAGTATCTCAAAAAGCGTAATAAATAAACCAATTACCAGTCTTCAATAACGGGAAAAATAATTTGCTGAGATAATAAAACTGACTTTATCAAGACATGACGTCATAATATCTAAGTGGTAATGTCTCTGAATGTGACGTTGGTTATAATCTAGGAGAGGACATTGATTCCTTTGGGGTTACAGATATATTTTGCTGGCTGGCATCAATAAGAATGCTCGTCCTTTGGCCCAGGAGCTCAGTTGGCAGGGTGGCAGGCTAGTAATCTGGTGGTCTCTAGTGCGAAAATCTCCGCGGCATAAATTTTTAGTTAATCTTCAATTGTCATCCATCAGTTGTGTCACTTAACTCAATATACGTTGTATAGTACGCATTTTCCTTGAGATCCTTTTATTTGATAGACATGAAATTATATTCAACTGAGTGTGGCTTTTAAGCAAAGTGGAAGAGATATTTGAGAAAGTAGCGAAATGATAAGTCAGCCAGACATTATATTGTTGGCTTCATTAAGTAACAAGAATTGTCAGCAAAACAACATGAAATTGTAAACAACTCATAGAATTAGACAAGTAGTTTGGGTAGAGACTGGAAATCAGGTGAGAAAAAGTGGTTCTACTATTAATTCACTTCTGTTTCTGCTAGAATGATTTCAGTGATAATTATGCATGATTAAATATAAATAACAAAATTGAATTTAAAAGACAATAGAATGTTTAGAAAATACAAGAATAAATGAGCTGTAAATAAAACTAGGAAGTCTGAAAACTAACAACTTTTCTCACAAGTAGTTCACTTCCTCCGTTAAATTAATATTTCTTCCGCGCTTTATTAGAAAATTGTCAATAATTGAAACTAGAAAGGGGTATACAGAGTTGAAATTTTAGTCGAAAATTAAAAGGAAGCTGAAAATAATTAAAAATGTCTTGGTACAGTTGTATATAAAGGATTCAAAGTAAAGTATAATTATATTTCAATAGTTTACACACAAAGTATTTTTGCTATTCTCCTCTTATACATCTTCAGTAAAGTCCCTCATAGAAGTATGACGAAATGATGAATTCAAACCTGGTGTTTAATTTCTTCACATTTTGTCTATCCGAGTGTTACGTAAACACTAAATTTTTTATTTTTTTGAGTTTTTAACTGTTTTTATAAAGTCGAAAACGAAAAAACACACAAACATAAATGATAATACACTTGGGAAAATTTGTTCATTTCTGCACATTAATTACAACTGCATAAATAGATGGATTCCACTGATGATACTGAACTCC
The DNA here is from genome assembly GCA_944472155.2 of Trichobilharzia szidati. Classification (NCBI taxonomy): domain Eukaryota; kingdom Metazoa; phylum Platyhelminthes; class Trematoda; order Strigeidida; family Schistosomatidae; genus Trichobilharzia; species Trichobilharzia szidati. The sequence continues at coordinate 113,602,391 of OX235271.1, forward strand.
ATTTTGTTTAATGCATAATTAAAGTTTTGGAAAGTCATTATCGTCTTTATCTGCTATCTTGTTGATATCATTCCAATGAATAAACATGAACACATGTTTAGTAGAGAAAATGTAAATAAAATTGACATAAAATTTCAACTTTCATGTTTATTTGTTTAGTTTATTCCCCTGTGATGGTAGGGATTTGATGTTTACAAAAAAACAAACAAATTTTATAAGGGAAAGTTGAATGTTTACTTAATGAGTAAATAGGCTGACAAATGGACATAAATTAGAAGGCTATTCTGATGCGCCGAGCTTTTGGTTGATAATTAGGTTTAATAAACGGAACATAGGTTGCTGTTAGAAATAGGTTTTGATACTAAGCAATCACATCGGTGATATTATTATAGGCAATAAAGTGTGCTCGAAATATCGTCCAGCAAATAGTATTTTTAACAACCAGTATCACACTGAATACAAGAATTAACACTGAGTAAGAAAGACCTCAGATTTAAATTTGATACCATCTGATTTATAATGGGAAATGATTTGTTCGATGCGTTGAAATTGTACCATAACATTTAATGAACCTCACCTAGTTTACTAACTAGCTATTTTTCCAGCCGGTTCCAACCCCGGGAAAAGATGAAGGGTCGGGTGTAGGGCTAGTAACCCTACCCCACAAAACCATTCAGACTGCTACGGAAACTCTAACGCACAGTAAAAGTGTTAAAAATACAAATAATGTTAAGAACAAACTTATTCTTCGCTGTAATCATAGAGACGAAATGACAAAGGGTGGTGAAGGCTTTCCAGAAGCCAGTCAGCCAATGTGTCTTCTTGTATTGAAAGTGAGAATAAGAATGGACTTGGAATATTCGTACAATGTACGAAATTGGGAAGGCTGCCTAGGTAGCCAGAGAAATGAGAAGATATAGTAAAGAAGTGTTGAGAATCTACGCGAGCAGATGGAATGGATGTGGACTGTCAAAATTGTCAACTAGTGAGTCAGTAATCTACTCCGGTCTGGTCACGTAGACGACAACCGCGAACACACTGAGGCGATGAGTGGCTTTCATGATGTTTCCAGTGGCAGCCAAAGCCCTAATGCAGTAGGAACCAATTTCATCCAGGATCACGACAGCAAGATTTAACTCAAAAAGGAGGAAGGAAAGTTACAATTATCCAATGGTACGCACATTGCTACAACGCAAAACGGAACAAGAGAAGAAGGAAGACTTTTGCAGACAACTACAATAATGGACAACATCCCTAATGGCAACATCAAAATCCTGATAGGCGATATGAATGCCAAACTGGGAGCAGATAATGACGGAAGAGATCTCATCATGGGTCTAGAAGCTGTCGGAGAAATGGATAACAATGGAAAACTCTTTGCAAACTTCTGTACCTCCAATGATTTATTGATTGGAGTTAACGTGTACAAACACAAGGATATACACAATGCAACATGGATTTCTCCAGATGGGCACACCAAATACCAGAAAGAATTCATCTCAGTACTGCTCAAGAAAGTGGATACCTAGTCATCTGGAGACAAAATCGAGAAGGGGAGCAGATGTGGGCTAAGACCATTGTCAGCTTCAAGGAACCTTCAAAGTAAAGCTTAAATTCCTCACAAAACTGAAGACACCACAATTTCATTTCAGCATTCAGAAACTGAAGGACAAAACTACAAGGGACAGCTTTCCTACAGATCAGATAACAGCAAAATCGGATATAATATTTAGCATCACTGAGGAAACCTGAGGGGAAGAAAATTGGAACAAACTCTCTGAAACCAAAGTTCAGGGAAACGTGTACAACTGTTCAAGGAAGAAAGAACAGACATGACGAGGCATGACTATCAACGGACACCCACCTGGGAGCTAATAGAAGATAGGACTATGGTGAAACAGAAGGTGATTCAATGCAAAAATGAGCAACAGAAAGATAAGCTGATATCAGTGTACACTGCATTAAATAAAGAGACGGAAATGAATGTTAGGGAAGACAAAAGAAAATTGTACAACACACGGCAACTGAAGCAGAACAGGTAGGTTGCAGGTAAGAGAGACCTCAGTACATTATATCAGATAACTAGGTGACTCGCTATCCGGGAAGAGATAAACTCAGATGATGAAACCAATAAAAGATTTTCAAGGGAATCTGGTAAACGAGGAGGAGAAACAAATAAAACAGTGGGATGATCTCTTTAAAGGACTCTTCAACAGACCATCACCTTCAACTCAGCCAGAAATACTAAATCATCATTAGCGAGCACAAAAATAACAGCGGACACAAATCCTTCAACTAAATCAGAAATCCTGAATGCAATCAAGCTACTGAAGTGTGGGAAGGCAGTAGAATCAGACAGCATTTCACCTGAAGCACTAAACATGGCTCCAGAGACTGCGGCAGATGTGCTCAAGCCATTGTTGAAAAAGGTTCGTAAGGAGGGGAAGTTGTCAACCGATTGAAAGAAAGGCAACCTTGTTAAGCTGCCAAAGAAGGGAGACTTACGCTCACGTCTGCAAGAACCGGCGTGGAATCATTTTCTTGTCCACGCCAAGTAAAATACTAAGTCGCGTCATCCTGGAGAGAATAGAAGATGCACTGGATACAGAACTTCACTAGCCTGGAACAAGCTGGATTCAGGAAAGCGAAATCATGTGCTGATAAAACTTAAACTCTAAGCATCGTCATCACAGAAAAAAGCATAAAATGGCAGTCAAACCTCCCTCTACCTCAACTTTATCGACTTTGAAAGGCCTTCGACAGATATCGTTGGTAGAGAAGTAATTTGGAAACTAATTCAACACTATGACATGCAATGCCCAAATCTTTATCAACCTCATTCAACAGCTGGCTATATGACAATGCCACGTGTCAGGTGGTCCACAACTGGAAACTTAGTGAGGCGTTCGAAGTGGAGACAGGAGTAAGACAATGCTGCCTGCCTATTATCACCGATGATATTCTTAATTGTGATGGACTGGATTATGCGTCAGACTGTGCATTGGGAGCGAGGAGACAGGAATACTCTGGACTACCGATAAGAAGACTCTAGAAGATCTGGATTTCACATGTGGATGATTTATGTCTAATGTCACACAAACTTGAAGACTTACAAGCAAAAAACACAATTGACTGGCTGAAGAGGCACCGTAGGCAGGACTCCAGGTGAACATAGAGAAGACGGAGGTGATGAAGATAACCAACGAACAGCAACAACAACAAACCCCAATCACCATCAACGGGAGATATTTGAAAGAGGTTACTTCCTTCACTTATCTAGGCAGTTAGTGTCGTTTCAACCGCAGGCACAGGGTATGGATGAAGATGTCAAAGTTAGAATCAAAAAGGAAAAGATAAGCCTTCATCAACCTGAAATCATTTTGGAAATCTTCTGCACTCAGCCAGCATAAAGAAAAAGATTGGGGTTCTGTTCATGACAAATGCGAAATCAGTCAGTTCTTCTGTACGGGACATAAACTTGCAGTGCGTGTTACGAAAAGAATTTCCAACAGGTTGGAGACTTTCATCAACAGCTGCCTCCTTCTCTGGCTTCATACTGAAGATTAAATGTCCAGTCGGCCAGAAAGAATTAGCAATAGGAAATTATGCCTGGGAACAAACCAACTAAGATTCGACCGCTCAACAAATATGTAAGAGGAAATGGAGATGGGTTGGAGTATGTTAAGGACGCCGTCGAATGACATCGTGAGCCAGGTTTTCGCTTGAGTGGAACTCAAATGGGAAGCGACGATTGGGTCGTGAGTGCAAGGGTGACATGGGGAAGATCGTGCGAGGAGGAGATGAGAGACCATGGGCAGTCATGTGGACAAGTGAAGAGGTCAGTAGAATATAGGACGAAGTGGAGATGTGTTGTTGAGGTCCTATGTTCCACTTGGAACCCAAGGGTACAATAGTAATAATAATAATAACTTCACATGTGTTTGTGAGTTGAGTTTCGTGAAAAACAGTAAGCAAAAGATTGACGTTAATAAAAAGTAAACTTTATTTATGGGATCAGCTGAAAAAAACACGGGTGACGACATGTTATCTCCAACCGTTTTCTGCAGCATCTTAAGATACTTATCAAGTTAAATCTTTTAGAAGACAAAAGGAATGAGCAAAGAAATATTTACTTTTCAATTACATCTTCGTCAAGGGCTCCACTCATTTATATACATTTATATGTAGAATTTTTAGTAAAATGCACAAAATTTACCAATTTGTTGGTGATAAATTTGCTGACAGTAATTTTTCAGTATCAGCCTATCTTCAGTAGTCTGGTGGACGAATACTTGCTGACCACACACGTGGTCTGGTGTTCATTCCCCAGCCGACGCACTCTTTAACCTCGTGTAGCCATTAGTTAGGCCGGTAAACAGGGAATGTTGAGTGTGGGGTGAGCATCCATATGAAAAATAAATTGTATAAAATATATTTAGATAGTAATTCCGGTGGTTCACACCATTTGTGTTTCAATTACGAGTACTACTTAAAGTTCTAGTACGTCGGCACATCAGCAATGTTGACTCTCACTAGTGATCATTTTCTTCAAAAATGTTTGGAGTACATAGTACCCGTGAGTAACTTGCAAAACGTTTACAAATTTATTCCATGAAATCTTCTTAAAAGTTTAATTTTTGAAGTTATCGATCCAAAAAGAACAACACTTCCAGTGTCATTTATCGTATTTCTTCAAATCTTTTGAATACAATTTTCAGTCCCTTGTCGCACAGCTGAAGGTATTGAATTTTTGGAAGATAATTGTTGTTCGGGTGAATATATATGTTTGTTCTGTGTTTAACTCCTTCCTGGTCAAGATAAGCGTAATAAATGAATTAACCATTGGAACACTTCATCTCTTTGTTGTTCTTCGTCAGTTTCTAGCATTTACATACTTATATAAACCTTAATTATCTGTCTACCTCACCTTTTGCACTGCACAGGTACTAACTTTATAAGTTTCTGACTTAATTTTTTCTATTTAACTGTGTACATTTCAGGCACTACTTCATTATTCCTGTCATCGTCTGAATCAACTACTTCTAATCTTCAAGTATTGGTTTGGTAGGGATTTTGTTTGATTGTATGGAGGATTTCATCATGAGCTGACATCAGTTAGAGATGTCAGCTCATGATGAAATCCTCCATACTTCTAATCTTGTTATTCTTCATATTATCGTAATAATTTACAATATATAACTTTGGTCTTTGATCCTCTGACCTTCATCTGTGACTGCAACTTCACATCTGTTTAGAGCTATGTATGTATAATCCTGAGAAAGATCTAAGCGAGCAGTGTTGTGCGCGTCTATCTCATATCTGTATTTTATTAGTGGAATTTTTCTGTTGTAAATTTAGTTATGAAAGTTTGGAGGGATCATGAGAGATTATTCAAGAATTCTTTGCACACATATGGAAGAATTCAGGGAGACAGTGATTACCGTAGTAATATTTGATTACACTTGAGTGTGCGCTTATTGTGTGAACACTTAGAACAGTATTCAGGGAAGAAGTAAACACAGACTATTGATTTTTAGAGACAATTTCAAACACAGTAATTACAAAATTCATGGTAAAAAGCCTTCACATATTCATAAACACAGTAATATTACACTTGTGTAGTTGAAAAGTTTGGGTTGTATTAGTCCAGTATTCGTGTTAAAAAGCTGAAAATCAGTAAAAAACTAACTTTCAGTAAATACTAGAATGCATCAGACAATGAAGAAGTTAACTTCAATGGTCACTTTATCACTATTAGCAACGAAGAGCTGTTAGATAACAAGATTTATTTATTGAAAACATAATATGTTGAAGCACTTCTTTGGTTTTATGACGAATGCATTCCCCATACTTGTTTTGGTAAGTCATATTTTCTCACATTTATGCGAAAATATGTTTTTCTCATGCCTTAACAGACGATGCATAATTTCAATACCATATGTATAAAATCTAAGTGACTGATCACTGGAGTCATTTATTGAAGAAACTGTTTCTAAGGTTGTTTAAAACTTTCTGCATATCTTATCAATCAAATGGCAACAGCAATTTGTCAGTCAGAAGTGAATTTCTGTGTTAAATTGAAAACAAATATACAAGACCTAAAGACGAGAAATTTTTTCGTATCCTGGACTGAATTTGCTTAGGTTTTAGCGCTAATCAACAAGGCTTAGCCTTAAACTCGTGAAATTGGAAATACCTTTAGATACCTTTGGAGCAAATTTATCTAATTTATTTCTTCCTTCTAGCACCAACCAATTGCGAGGACATCACCTCAAGGTTCAAAAACCACGGTCGAATCGTCTGCGTTTAGAGATCCGTTTTTCGCATCGGGTTGTGAACCATTGGAACTCCCTACCGGAACACGTCGTATCAGCGCCATCCATTGATTCATTCAAGGCGAGATTGGACCTCCTGTTTGTAACAAATCGAAAGGATTAAGACAGGCATATAGCCTACTATCCTTAATAAATTGTAAACTGTAAACTTCTCATGTTTGCAGAAGTAGTGACTACAGGAATAGACCCTTCATATTCATCTGATGAATATATTTCATTAACTTTGCCTAGTACTAATCAAGTACTTTGTAAATGAAGTCCTGTATATTAAGTCACATTTTAAAAGAAAAACAAATAATGAGTTATCAAAATGTTTTGGGTCATCAGAAAATGAAATAAACTAATCATTTCCTGGTAAGTGAATTATTAATCAAATAAATAAAACTGTGTGATGAGTAAATTCATTTATCTCACGTTTTATTAAATCGTTTTCACAAGGCAGCTAATCGAATAAAATTACAAATTTTGAGATAATTATGGTAAATTTTTCATATAATTCCATAGAATTATTTCCCTTGATAAACCTGGAGAAAACAAAAACAACAAATTGAACAGGTTGAAGTGTCGTCAATCACGTCATTTATGGTATCCTTAACTGCATTAATCAATAAATAGTTTATTATTTAGTGGATGGTGACTAGCCATTGAATCCTGGATGCGCATGCCGTCTTATTTGGGACTTATCATCTGGATGTACCTACATTTCCACTGGAACTCAAACCCAGCACCCATTACCAAGTGGTCTAGTGGATGGAGCTTCGGGAACTGAAGAGATGGGTGCTGAGTTCGACTTATACGGGGGGGGGCATTGAGGACTGCAGGTTTATTCAGGTGGAGAGTACAAATGAGGATAAAATGAGCATCCTGTTCGTCACCATCCACAAAATAACACTTTTGAAATTCTGTATTTCTTTGGCTTTATCACAGAAGTTTCATATACACTGTTGTTAATTCCATAATTAAGACTATTGATCAGTTTAACTGAGTATATCTTGCTTACGTAGGTAAAAATGAAGTCACATTTCAGTCAGCGTATGACGTCATTTGATACTCTTGTTAACTTTCTTAAATTTCATTGTTACGTTAGTTTTCGTCCTTAGACTGATTAGGACTAATAGTGATACATTAGTTAATGATTCGCAGTAATCCTGCAATATTTGTAAGACGGATGCCGTAATAAGGCATTTCCAACTGTCAGAAAGTTTAAAGACTTTTAAACAAGTATCATATCATTAATTAAAATTATAGTGGGGGCCATCTTGAATGCAAATTCATTTCTGTTTAAGTCCTCAATAATATAGTAATGATTTGCGACCATTGTATTTAGGAAATCACATTAAGTTAATCATAGAACAATATTCAAGTTAGCGAATACGTATCTTCAGTAAATCATCATCAGGCTTTACAATTACTCAACAAATATTACTCAGACATTTGACACAATGTGAATCAATAGAACCAAATGTAGTCGAGGAGAATGTAAGTGGGATAATAATACTAGTAATAAATTTTGAAACTAGGATTAAAGTATACAACTGTAACACAGCAGTGCAAATAAAAATAATAATTTGTAGCTATCCTGTGTGATCGAGATAACTATTCTCAGTCGTTATAGGTTTCAAGGCCGTAGGTGTTACGAACTTCCTGGAATAATTTGAGCGCGTGTTAATGGCCATGGGAGTGACAGCGACTGAACAAACTTTTACTAAACACAAAGATTGGGCTGAAAAGTTTTTATCATATATGCCTCAGGTATTCTTGCCAATCGAAAGCATACAAACATAGAGAAATCAGGTGGCATATTGTATATAATTGTACAAATGGAATTCTTATCAATCTTGTGATCAGTATCCACAACGTGTGCCAATTAGAAACTCCTGGTTGACTTTACAACTCCTCTACATAACCAAGTTGCACAGTACTGAAGAAGGAGGCTGTGGGCTTGCCGAGTCGTTCTACTTATGTAACTGTCTTCACAGGAACAGTTAAATTTAGAGATGTACATTAAGGTGGCCAGACTCGATAGCTTTTCCTTCACCTGCATTGGAGTTCTACAAGAAGCGGTGAATTTTATACATATTTTTTTGGCAGTTTCGATGCCAGTAATTGAGTGGCTGTGTCGCCTTTAAACAGTGGTCATGCATATGCGTTTCTTCTGCACAGTTTGCAGGCATTTTTTCATGGAGACTTTAACACATTCTTCTGGATATCCGTTCTCATATAATACATTTTCTACCTTCTTTATTTCATTGTTAATAGTGTCGGTTTCGCAGATTTTTCTAGCATAGATTTCGTTTGTATGGAGGAGTAACAAACGACCTGAAATGAGTAAACTGACAGACTCATGGTTTTTCCCCGAAAATACTCCGCTTAATACGGCTATCTTGACTTCTTGTTAGTAGGACATCAAGAAATGATAAAGTATAGACATTTTATGTTTCGTATGTGAACTCAGGTTGTGGCTGAGAAATACTGAACGTTTCGAGGAGGACCTCCGTATCGGTTTTATTCTAATGCAAGATGAAAGTACCACCCATGTATCTACAGTAGAAGGAGAGTTCAGTGATTACATTTTTCAGTTGATGATTCTTTAATTTCCCCATAAACATATCGACTAAAACAGGACTCAGAGTGGGGGGAAACTATTGCTGTGTCGTTTGCTTGACAATAAACTTTGTTTATCAACTGAAACTTCACATTTATGTTACGACAGAGTAGTACTTTTCGCAATGTTTTAGGTGGTATACCTGTAACCAGGGAAGATAAAAGACTTGGTAACGGACCTTTATTAGGAAAAAAATCATCATATTTAAACATTATTAGCAACATTGAAGTTTGGCGAGTTCAGAGGAGAATAAATTGTTCTGAGTGGTTAACAATTGGCCCAGAGTTAGACAAGTTATTCTGTAAGGTTATTTAATGTCTGGAACGTAGACTAAATCCAGATTTGAGGAATAAGCACGTTTACGGTTTTATTTTCGGCCTCTTCCTATCAATCTTCATCAAGCTACATACCTATTTCCACATCAGCTACCGGGAGATTCACCCATGAAGTCGATGGCATCTGATAAAGGAACTTTAGTGAACAGCGAATTGATTTCAACAGAGATGATGGTTCCAACATTGGTCTTCTTATCTCTCACTTTTTCTATGAATTCGAAAGTGTCCTTCAAGCTATACCTAGCCACTTTTAGCTGTAGAGGTGTAATTATATCTGCTAGCCATCTAGATAATTCCCAAAATAGTGAGTTGAACATATCTAAGACTGTTCTCATTCGCAATTCGGGCGTATGAATTTTAGATAGCGCATACACTCTGGTTATATTTTTTCCGAAAGGCTTCAAACGTCCAATAACTGTAAATATCTTTTTTCACTTTTATTTGTTTTTGATGTAGTTGTGTTCTCTGAGCTGGAGGGTTTATTTGCGAAACTTCATTGCCCTACTAGGCAACAACAAATACATCAAAATCATCCACCTGAGCTTCAAATCTTCTCCATCATACTTTTATTTTTACTGCTGACTTCCTTATCAATGTCATACTGTGTTGAAGTTGTGTATTTTTACTTTTTCAGAATTTATTACTACCATTATTACTATTATCCTACTTATATTCTCCTCTATTATATTTGATTCTATTGATCCACATTGTTTCAAATGCCTATGACTGATATTTTGTTGTATGATTTAAAAGCCTGATAAGGATTTACCGAAGATACTTAAATAGTGTTCTGTAATCATTGTATTTGTTATCTCCATTTATGAGATAGATAACTTGTATGAATGTAAATTGTGAGCACAGTTGGTTTCCAGTGATAGACGATTTTATTTTTCTGTTTGATTTGCGGTGAAGGTTTACGTAACTGGCAATTAGAACTGGGATACCCAGAGCCACTTATGTTGCATTAATTTTCTTAGGCTTTTTGACAGTTTATTTGACTGATATAAAAAAATCCTTACAAGGTTCGGATTTTTCGCAGTTCATTTAACTTCGCATGTATTTCTACTTAATAGTTTCAACTTCTGAAAAGCACTGACACTGAATTACAGATGAAATGATACCTATCAGCTAATTAATTTTAAAGATCAGAACTGAAACTAATTGAAATAGTCTTTGGTGTAAATGGATAAAGTAAAATAAAGGTGATTTTATTTTCCATGACCATCATTTTACGTCATTCGGCTCAAATATAAAGAGGAAGGTCGAATAGAGTTCATAACAGTGTTTACAAATGAGTAATTGCACACTTCAAATAATTTCTCTTTGAAATTGACTTCGACTATGACAAGTCGAAACTATGGAATAGTAACTGTTTTGCTGGAATTAAGAGCTGACAGAATTGTTAATCCATCGGACTACATAAGATCAAATATGGAACCGCAGTCTCTCTACCAATCAGTTGCTAGGATAAATACATTAGATACAAACTTCAAAATATTGTCATTTTCACTGCTTTCATTCCTAGTTCTAGGTTTATTTACTCCCCCGGTCACAGTTTTTGAAATCAGTGTATTTGAACACACTCACAGAGCAGAGGGAAAAACCGTCACTTTTTGTCTTAAATTAAGCTTCAAAGTGATATTTATCTGCTACTAAAAATAAATTGAAACCAATGTGATCCAAAAAACTGTGAAATAGTATGGAGTTATTAAAGCTGACTTCACAGTGGTCTACAAGATGTATTGTATGATTTTGATACAGTTAATAAAGCCATTTAGTTAATGAATGCCTTTCAGATATTACCGACAACGACTGATATATTGTGGATAACATTTCGAGTAATGATATATTTCAGCAGTAAACTTACGGTTCTGTTTTCCATTCAGGTATAGAAGTATTTGGATAAAAACCAACATGAGGGAATTTTTCGGAAATAGGCATTTTGATCTGGATAAGCCCTGTAAGTTATGTATAAATTTAAAGCACATGATTAGTGAAGATCAGAAAACGATTCTAGTTGTAATGCTAACTGATTGATGCATTTAATGTATCAACTACTCAGCTGATTACCAATGTTCGGAATACAATAGTACCTGAGCGAGATCCATCGAAATTTCAAAGAAATTTTTCCTTTTTTACTTCAGCTGCATTTCACAAAATAATTTTGTTAACCGATAGAAAATATACTCCTTCAGGAGGTTATTCAGCTACCACATAACTTAGTTCTAATTTGCGTGAGTGCAGCATTATGAAATAGAATGTTATACCTTTCAATAGGTTTCACTTTCATGAAGATTGAAGTTGTCCATTAGTGTATTTAGGTACATAGTTACATTGTTATCCCTTGATGCTGATCTTTAAGCGATCATTCTAAGAACAGTTGTTAAGAAACTCATGTTTAAACTTATGTGCTGGTTGACGTATGCTAATATTCATTATCACTATTGAAGACTGTTTAGTTATCGTAAGAAATCCACATTTTCACACAAAAATTCGATATACTACCAGACGTTGTGCACCTTTAATTGAATTATTGACTCTGATTTTTCTAGTAAAATTCAACTGGACAACAACATGATAGAAGTTATTTATAATTACGTAGACGAAATATTTATTGGAATCTTCGGGAAAATAATTTATATCTTCAATGCACCTAATATTTTGGGACATAGTTTAAAAATAAGAGTTTAGTCGTGGGTCAGACCCAGTTAACACTTATATTATTTTATGTAAGCTGGAGATTTGCTGGACAGTAACTCGGAGACCATTTTTTCTATACTGCTATGACGCGATTATGTCTCAGTTTGAGTCATCATTTTAAAACTTTTAAAATAATTTATCTTATGCAGCTTTATAACGCTAGAGATGGATACTGAAATTACAGATGGTAATCCATGAACTCCAAGTTAAAATGTACATTATCTTTTTAATTCTTTTCTTAATCGTTTTCATGAAAATGAATGTAATGAATCTTATTTCAATTTATATTGTCATTAGATTTTGTCAAAGCACTTCTTGTAGCGTATGCGTTATTAGAATATATAATTTAGTACGCATTAATCACATAAAGAAGCTTAATCAGCACGAATAAATTATGAGGATTTACTGCATACTGTAAACCATGAAGTTCTCAGAAGGATTTGATTTAAACGAATTTTAAACATTATACATTTCTTCCTACATACATTATGCAGTATTTTATGTCAAAATAAGACAAAAGCTGCACTATTTTACATGCATCAGGAAATTCATCAGGTCACTTCACTGTTCTGCCTATATTCCATTATTCTGTCGATGTACCAATACATCGGAAATGATTGTAAACATAAATGTTTGGTGAAGATGTATGCTGTGAGCTTCTTAAATACGTAGAGTAGTATGTGAGATATGTCGGATTATTTCAGATTTTATTTATAGAATGCATGTAGTTTTATGATTTATTCTAGAAATTCTTTTTACTCATTTGAATGAATAGAGAAATTATTGGAAAAATAGGTAAAATAAAGCTTATATACAAAGCTAAAAATGTAGTGATATTTCTAAGGCTTTAATTGTTCGGAATAATTCACCTGAAAAAAGAAGAGACAATATTAAAATATGTTGAATGATTTGCAATTAGAAGTGTTCTCTGAGTTGGTTGCTTCAGTTGCGGAGCTTTCGCCATCCTTCTGGACAACATCTTCAGCGCCATATTTAGCACAAAGTGAACTCATTTCCATGGGTGATAGAATTGCGTCTCCCGGTAACCATCTTTGCATATGTTTTGATCACTTTTATTGACTTGGATTTTAAACTTTCTCGTCACATGATTTACCTTTTATTAGTTGGTAGATTTGATCTATATTAACAAGTTTGTTAATCGCATATTCGTTTGAGTACCAGGTTTCTAGGAATTCCCTGGCCCTTTTGGTGTTTCCTCTGTTTAAAATTTTGACATTATCCCAATCAAACTGATGTCCATAATTATCAACATGAATTGATATGAAAGAATACATATCGTGTCTTTACACAGCTGATTTTAGTTCCTGTATTCTGATTCGAAGGCGACGCTCAATTTGATCGATGTAATATCTATTACAATTCCTTCAATTTATTTTGTAAATGGTATTAATTTTATCTTCTTTTTCTGTTGGATCTTTCGGTTGGCACAATATCGGATTGAGTGATTTGACTGACTTGTATGCTATTTTTATTTCAAACGGTTTCAATATTCTCTCTCTTATTTCAGACATATTTTTTATATATGGTAGGATAAATTTTCTTGTAGTCTTTGATGGTGGTTACCTGTTATTGTTGTGCCTCGATTTTAAACACTTTTTGATGAAACTTCTTTCATATCAATGCATGTAGATAATTATGGACATCAGTTTGATTGGGATAATGTCAAAATTTTAAACAGAGGAAACACCAAAAGGGCCAGGGAATTCCTAGAAGCCTGGTACTCAAACGAATATGCGATTAACAAACATGTTAATATAGATCAAATCTACCAACTAATAAAAAGTAAATCATGTGACGAGAAAGTTTAAAATCCAAGTCAATAAAAAATGATCAATACATATGTAAAGATGGTTACCGGGAGACGCAATTCTATCACCCATGGAAATGAGTTCACTTTGTGCTAAATATGGCGCTGAAGATGTTGTCCAGAAGGATGGCGAAAGCTCCGCAACTGAAGCAACCAGCTCAGAGAACACTTCTAATTGCAAATCATCCACCTAAGCTACATATCTCCTCTATTTTATGTTGAATGAAATGGCGAATGACTGTGCACTTGATAGACTTTCCACATAATATTAATTTTGAGGAACATATTCTGTAAGGAGGTTAAGGTAATCTGGTATCACTCAATTTTTACTTTTACAGTCTGTTAATTCTTCTACTCTACCTATTATTCTTTACTGTTCCTCCCTAAATCTTTTTTGAGCTACATAATTAGACTTTTTCACATTGTGAAAGGCCGTGAAAGCTGTCAAAAGAGGGAGTGAGGTGTCACTAAACTAATTTGTTGTGGACAGACACTTAGACTCATGCAAGAAATTGACGAATATCAAGTCACTTATACTTGAAATGATTATGAGCAATAATTTGTGCTTGAAACGTCATCAGTTAATATTACTGTACAACACTGTGTGATTTATCAAAATAAAATCTTATCCATAATGGAGTTGTACTCTACCATAGTGCCCAAGTTTTATACTTATATCAATAATACATATGGCTTTTTTATGCTTTCTATAATTCATTCATATATTCTTGTCACTACTGATACCTAATTTTAATTTTACATCCCTATTTTTATTGACATTATTAGTAATGTAAATACCTTATTAATTAGCTACCCCTTACTACATAATGTAAAGAGAAAGTTATATGCAATTTTGTGTTACATGTTGTAAATTCCCCATTGTATCAAATACGCCGTTCGAAATAAAGCCATTATTATTATCATTAGCGAGTCTAACTGAAAGCACAGTATGAATGAAAAATCCTTGATAAATTACGTCAAATGTAAGCCACTCCTCACGTTTTCTAAATGCGATAGGCTTTGTGAAGCTAAAAGACTATTTATGTAGAATAGTTAACTTAACAGCTGACTTCATCACAAAATGGCATCTATTTCGAAAACTGAAATAGCATCCTAATACGACCAAGTTTTATTTAAATCTTGCCGAGTATAAGCATTTTCATCAGAGGAGAAAAAGTAGAAGAATAAATATAGCAATTTTTGTGAAAAAAGATGCTCAGTAAGAAATATATATTGCTGTCTTCTTCATCTTCTCATAAGCTGAATTTTTCTGTCTTCTCAAAATTCTGACAATACATTTATGTAAATTTACCTCTTTTTTCTCACAGTAGTGAAAGTTTTCTGCATCTGTATCCTAAACTTAAAAAAATATTAAGTTTGATAACTTACAGGCTGAACAGACTACAATTAAATGCTTGATATAAATAGCTGAAAATAACTGCCGTCTGATTATTTGAGTATGTTTAAAGATGTTTGCTACAGTGTGACGTTATAAAAGTAATAATGTTATTAACAGTGAGCTATAAAATAAACTGCTGACTCTGTAACATACTACCATCGATGTACTAATACTGTTTTATGTGATGTTTGATTCATCATTACACTAGAGTGAAGTGACTACAGCAAGCTGAGTTGATTAACAGTGTTTGTCATTTTTGAGCATAATTATCTTCTGTTATGCATTTACACTCCCGATGCTGATAAATAAACTAGTCTTTAGGATTTCATCATGAACTGATGTCGGTTAGAGGACCATTGAAAAGCCACCTGGGAGTATTGAACAGCTGTTTCTTCCTAGTTTGGGACTCTTTATCAGTATGCACCCACCACAGGAGTTCGAACCCAGAACCTATGGATTACATGGTGAGCTTGTAGACTATTAAGCCGCTGGGACTCAATCCAATGGGTAGACCATGAATTCCAGCTTCTACCAGTTCACGATTTAGCGCGACCACTAGTCAATGCCATCGCTGACGAGTATTTTTCCTTACACCCAACCTGCTATAACCCCTAACCTATGCCGTTTCATGATAAAATCCTGAAACCAATCAAATTCCTGCAAATCAACACTTGAAACTAGTTTTAGTTATGTATTCAATAGATGGTTTTTAACTGTACATGATATGATTCTTCTAAAAAATTTGCGATTTCATTTGGTTTAACTAGATGAAATCAGAGATTTTACTTCACTGCTTTGCCTATCATTGAAATGAAGAGATTTGTCAGACACACAAGAAAATCTTGTGATTTCAGTCTTGTTCTTAATTTTGTATTTATGTCTTTGTACAAAGTTGGAAAATTCCAGTATTTTATTCAAATGTACAGCTATAATCACAGTATGATTTCTTTGAAAACTTTATTTTCTAACCTAATCCAACAGTTTGTTTGGATTAATTGCCATAATCAAGACTTCATTTGACAGCGTTTCTACGTAGTCACTTTTACTCAGTGGTTCACTAGAATGAATAGGGTTATTTTCAATCATACAGCTTGACGTTAAATGATGAAGGACAATGGCAACCATGATATACAAAGTTAAACCACTTGCTTCATCCAACTAGTGAAAAGATGAAGCGAGTTCTTATTTTAATTTGAGAAATTAAGTAGACTATGCAGTGAGCAGTTTTTAAATGATCCATGTGTGATATGAACGCTGGATACAAATTTTATAAAAAATTTGTCTTGAATGAGGATGGAAGTAATTGCATCACATTTTTGTGCATAGCGTGGTAAATGCCACAACGGATATTCCAGCCGTAAAAAAGTGTTGATAAAATACCTTTAAAACAGCCAAACGTAAACTCTGAAGTTAACAGCATTCCAAGGAGCATGTAATAGGAAATCAAATAAGATGAACTAGCTGGGAAAATTGAAACCTTGATTAGCCGCCTCAGTTCTACCTACTCAAACATATTGAAATGAAATTGTGATTAATTTAATTTGCAACGAGTTATTTATCAAGTGTTTGTTTGCAGGGATTTGATTATTTACAGGTTTGGTCACGCGTTAACATCAGTTAGACTACCACTGGAAACAGCTATTTTGTCCTAGTTTAAGACTCCTCCTCAGTATGCACCCACTGGAAGGTCCTGGGCTTGAATCCGACTGCGTGCCTGCTGATGAAGAGTTCGCGAGTAGTACTAGACAAATGTACCGTACTCCAAGGTTTACCAATGGTTGTCTAACTGATGTCAACGCGTCATCAAACTTACAACCTATGTACTCACCAATTTTACTTCTAGGTTCTTTATAGCTCAGACTTAACACATTGGTTATGTTCATATCCATTTTACTACTGAATAAAGTTGTCATTGGAGCATAAAGTTTACAAATCAACCACAACTAGTTTTATTCGGTAGTGACAGTGTAACAAAGTATTTTCTCACCCTATGATGCATTGGGATTAGAAGGGTTATTTATTTTATTAGGACTATTTGACCTTATCATTATTATCACTCTCTTGGATTCCGAGTAAAACATAGAGCTTTAGCAGCATATCTCCACTTCATCGTGATTCCACAATCACCCATGAGCTCTCATTTCTTCCTCACAAGAGTGGCTCCACATCACCGTTAGACGCCCATTGAATGGCTTAGTAAGTTCGAGTCTTTGTAAATTGTTTATTTGTTTCGTAAATACCGTAGTATAATGTGCACTTCTGTTATCATTTTTTAACATAATTGTTTACAAAACATAACATAAAGACCGATAGCTAAACAACAGAATAATCTGATACATTTGTGTAGTGGAGATTATATCAGTGTAGCCTAATTTTTACGTTTGTTTAATTCATATTATGATGAACATTGAATGTTTTTTATATTGTGCGGTTCATAAATGCATTACCTATATGCCATGTAAAGTTAGTCATCTCCTTTTGTTTAACTTATCTGCTTGCCATTCTCCTGAAATTCACTTCAACGTTTGTTCAACAAAAGAAATTTGATATGTGCATTAATGACCATGGTAACAACAATGATAAGTAGTCTCTAATGGAGACGAAACCATCAAACGAAACTTTATGTCGTCTACTCATCCTAATAGGCATTCGATTTTAGTGAAATTTAAATGGTAAAAGTGATCTCATATTTGGCGCTCACTTTCGTTTTAAATCTGACGCATGATAATAACATCCACTGTACTTGAATTTACCTTCCAAAAAAATCCTTATAGAAAATGACTTAATTTTCTATAAGGTTAAGCCCAGATTGACGACTGTTGCATTCCAAAACACGCATATCACTTCATTTAATTTATGAGAAAACATTTTCATCCAGCAACGTTCCATTTAAAGGAAAAACGGAAGAACAACAGAAAGCTTGAAGCATAATATCCACTATTATTTAACAGGTGATATTGTTTTCAGTATGTTAATACAAAGAAAAACTTAGGTATTTATATACTGAAAGGGATGTTAAATTTCAATTCCATTCAAAAGTGGGAAATTCTACATAATATTGTGATAGTACTGTTCACAGAAATTTGCCTTTGATCGTTGTTTTTTCAAACGAATTTAGCTTTCTAGTCATTGTATCTGTTGCACATAATAAGGCCCTATTAAATAGCTGTCTTTTTTAGGTGCTGAAGATCGGATGGCCTGATAGAAAGTATAGGCGGGAATTGAATCTGCCAGCTAATCAAACCAACATAAAGGTAGAAGGATATAGAGATGGAGTGAACATTCATTGAGTAGAACTTATAGTGGCATCGGACTACCGACCCTCTAGTCAAACCTAATAGGAAGCGACAGATTTAGCGTCCGACGATGACATGGAGATCAAGTTGAGAGAAAGTGGAAGTGTATTTGCAGTTATACAGCTGAAAGTGACGGTAAAGAACTTAATGCAACGAAGATGTGCCTCTGAGTCCTAATGTCCCTTTCGAAATAAAAGGAATGAATAATAATAATAAATAACTCCATATTGGTTAGGGATATCAGTACTCTATTTCCAAGTACTTAACATATGCTGCTTTTAATAAATTATTGTATATTTATGCTTCTACCGCAACTCTATTTAACTCCTATGTAGGCTGCAATAATGTTTATCTTTTTGAACATATTTACCATGGTAACATCTAGTTGATGGAGGTTTTATAACTTCGTTCTTGGAAAGTTTGTACTATTATCTAGTTACGGTAATTTTAAAACCAGGTTGTTTATTGAAATGAATGGAAAACAATTAGTGAGACAAAAAATAGCCACAATAATGTTATACAAAGAAGACAAACTGTCTTTCTGGATTTATGCAGACAATTCGGTATCGAATAGATGAACAATTTTTCCTTGTTTCCCCACTGGTAATGGCTTTTCTAAAATCAAAATATCTTCTGTATCAGAATTTGGTATTTAGGAATAAATATACACTAAATTTCAAACCCATGAGATTCCGGTTACAAAGCAAGCTAGTATGCCATTCAGCCACGAATTGGTAGAAGTTAGAATCCATGGACCATTGAATCAGGTTCTGGTGACTGAATGATGGACGAGTTTCACAGTAAGTGGAAGGTCCTGGGTTCGGAACCTGGTAGATGCTTGCTGCCCATGAGTCCCAAACTAGGGTGAAACAGCTGTCCAGTATTTCCAGGTGGTTTTCAATGGTTTCTCTAACTGATATCAATCCATGGCCCAAACTGAAATAAATCGAATCTTTATAAACTAAATCTTGGAAAAATATTCAAGTTATAAATCCGTTGATTGTGAATATTTTATTTATCTGTAGTAAAATATATTCAATCACTAACTGTACATTATACTGTATGAAAACATTTCTTGTGCAAGATGTCTGACATTAGCATCCCTGTAGTGCGTCAGTGGTTCAATAATAGAATGATCATCACCTATACCGGAGGTCCAGTTCAGTTTCCAGTCGAAACAGTAATATACCTCGAAGAGTAGCTGGTAGTAAACCCAGAAGAGAAGGAAGGTTGCGTTTGATGCTAACGGTCTTACCCCATATGAGCAACAGTATCACCAGTGGAATTTCAGAACTTGAAGCTTTAAATTGTATGGAAAGCGAGCAGTGCAAAAGCTTTCCTCAAGTTTTGATTTGTAGGTGCAAAAAGAGATAATATTTTGACATAATTTCCAGGAAAGAAAAACAAATCACATCGCACTGTCTGAGGACAAACTTGCACAAAAGCTTTTGCGTTCAAGTTATGACTAATCCACAGGTCCTTCTTCCTCAGAGTTACTTGACTGATATTCTCGCTCTTAAATCACTCGGCATGAATTTATTTACTTTTACGCCTCTTCACAGCTTTTTTTTCTAAGTTTTGAAACTTAGATAAAACGATGAAATCCCATATTTTCAGACGTAGCATATTACTTCTTTTTGATCCTCATTCATTAGGAAAACAATTTGCTGTATAACACCTGAGGATTGGCATGTTGTTTGTTGAATATATGGCAGGTTTCATCACAGATTGACACTAGATGAATGCCAATCAAGGCAATACACATGACAGTGGTATCAGAGAAATCCGACAGACCCAAAACTGTTCGACAGATTGTCCTATTTGTAAGTGAATAAAGTAAATCTCGAACACTTATCTCCTTTACATAAATCTTCATTTTATAAATGTAAGAATACCAAGAAACACTAAATAAACCTACTTCTTAAATCTCTTAGAGTTATACAGTGTTGGGCAAAGGCCAAAGATTATGTGCTGCTACACACTATGTTATGTTGACCGTTTAAGTTCTGCTTAAGCTTGAGTATCCATCTGTCAGAGTCAGTTATTATTAAAGCTTATTGTCTTAAAGATATATTTTACCTACAATTTGAGGACTCCTTTGCTTGTGTTCCACTTGGAACATAGGGCTCCAAGCTTCGAAGTTTCATTAGTATTGGTGTTGCTTTTATGGGGTAGCTTTTCATCTAACTTTCTTTTTCGGGCTTACCACCAATTAGATGAGGTTTATGAGTACGTGTAACAGGAATTGGACGTGGATCGCCTGCATGGCTGGAGAGCATTCTACCATGGGACCATTGAATACTTTAGGAATACCATGTTTTAAACTTATGATGTTATTTGTTTCAGTGGAGCATATTTATCGCATAAAAATCACCACCGAACTGTAACAATAGTAAAGTTCTGCAATAAAGCACATTATTAATAATATTGATCAAGCAGTAAGAACATTTGACGTTTCGGAAATCATTCATTTGAGTGGGAAGCGTTGTGTAGTTGTTACGGTATTATAAGGTCTTTTTTTCCGGCGATTCTATTTTAAATTAAGTGCTCTGTGAAATAAAAGCTCACATAGAAGTATTAGATATTTTCTAATACAGGCTGAGACAGCACAATTTATGCTTTCCTTTTAAAAATATAAATATATGAAGATTTTCATCGGCTGTCAGGATTTTTTTCTTCTCTAACTTAGGTGTTTGAATTTCAACTGTTCAGTATTCTTTTTCGCAATTAAATTTGTTGCTTTTCGTTTAGTCTATTGAATAAAGGGGAGAAGACAGGGGACATAATTTCATCGAATAAAACTTCTAAACTAACATATACTCAAATTATGACTCATATGAATAATTAAATGAAAAAGCTGACTTTTTGCATCAGTAGGTTTAACAGATTGGTTACATTTATTTAATTCGACAACACATGCTCATAAATCATATAATCACACTGTGTTCACAAAGAATGACTGTATTAACAAACTAAATGACCGTCACTCATATGTGAAAATAATTCAAGAGTCTATTAAATTTTAATTTACTCTATTACTTTGATAACTTTGTTGTTTTGCCTGTCGATAATGATTTATTAGCGGTCTGTCTCTCCGCATGAAACACAGTGACTCATGTCTTCTGTAAGTGTTTCAAATTGTAATTACATAGGGAATTGTTCAAGGGAAATTATCCACAGTATCAGATTATTTGTAGATTATTCCTAAGACGGATGGATAAATATCATTCAAACTGAAAGCCATAGAGAACAGTAGAAGCTATTTCTTGTCTTTATATTTTCTTATCTGTAGCAATGAGAACAATCGAGTAAATTGAAGCAGTGTAGAATTTTCCTCTCCATTTCATTGTACATACTGTTATTTAGTATTTTATGAATTAAGTAATTTATTATCCTCCAATGATTAATTTGTGCAAACGCATTATGTTTATGTGAATCTATGGGTTGTATGACTAAGAAGTAGTACCTAATTTAATGAAGTACATAGCTATGTAAGTTTGTGAAAGGACGACAAAAGAAACAGTTTGATTTCATTTGTCCACATTTCAATAATTCATGTTAGTTAATATGTGAAATGAAAGTACTCGAATTGTCACTGACGGTTTCATTTCGATTTTTGACATTTACCCCATGAAATTAAAGAAATAACAATTAATTACTATTGAGACTATTTTTTATTTATCTTTGAATATAAGGATGGAGTTAATGAAGCAGGTGTACATCGACAAGCTGTTCCCTAATTCTCACTTAGTATGATTCGACTTTACATGAAGATGCTTGGATGGGAAGTTAGCAGTATTATTATTCAATTCCTTACATTTCAAGTGAAAGCTAGGGCTTCAAGCTTCAGTTTTGAAGTTTCAATAGTGGTGGTGATATCTTTTACTGAGTGAGGCTGCTACTCTCACGCCTAGCCTTCCCTCTTTGCTGGGCTTGCTAACGGCTTAAAGAGGTTGAAGAGTATGTCTATTGGGTATTGGACCTCGGGATCTAGCATTCTGATACTAACTGAAGAGTTTTAAGTCATCCATTCACATGAACAATCAGCGAAAATCCGGGTGTTAGTAGTGAAATTTTAACTTGTTTACCAACTGTTTTTTATCGAAATATTCCTCTGAATAAAATCGCAATTATTCAGCGTAAGTTTTCTCCAATGTTTTTCCACCTTTAATATCGTGAGTGGTTGTTCAAAATTGCAGCTAAATATGCATTGTTAACACTTCAAGACCTGTGAAAATTAAGTGACAGTAATTTCTTTTTACGACAGAAATACACAGAACTTCACATGTTAAACAGTGCGAACTATAAGAAATTTGTTACAAACCGACATCCATCAGGGAATCTAAGAATATGAGAAGGAACTTGAGAGATGTTTACTTACGATATCAGCCTCTGTAGCCGTAAAATAACGACAGTCATACTAAATAACAGACCAAGAAGCTTCAGGTTACGAGTCAAAGATTATTCAATACAATTTTAATCTTTTAAAACCCTAAAAGATATAGAAATATCGAAGCAGAAGTTCTACCATAAAAATGTCAGAATATTCATTTGAACAACAGTGCCAAGTAGTCAAACTGTTAGTGAATCATTTCTGTCAAATTTCATCAGTTGCGTATGACCTTTCTGTCATACAGATATTAGACGCAACTTCTTAAACAATAAGCCATCTGACTTAAACATTCATTAAAAATATCGGTTGTCAAATTATGTTTATTAAATACCAGCATACCTAAATATTCATTACTGAAGGAGTAATAATAGGCAATTATCGGTAAAACCTTTCTGTATTTTAAGAAACATTTCTTATTTCTATTTGCTCTAATATTCATATAAATCGAAGTACTGTTTAGAATTTTAATCAAGAGTAGTCATCACATTTGTTTGAGACCATAATCTATTTATTCCAAGATTTAGAGTCATCTCATTCACTGTGAATTAGGATTTATTATAGTGAAAGTACTTGCCTTGTGGTACGTTTGTGGTTCAGGGACCACCCCAGGACAGCGCACTCCTAAACTCCGCTTAGGTGGTACAGAACCTGATAAAGCTGAAAGATTACCAGCCCCATCCCATAAAAATGAGAACACCGCTACTGAAACTTCAAAGCTAAATGCTTGAAGCTCTATGTTCCAATCGGAACGCAAAGGAATGAAAGATGAAAAAAACAACGCCTTGTAAAACTGATGGATCTGGATCCAGTCTATGATGGAGTCATGAGTGTGTTGTACGCAGCAGTCGTAAACTAAGGAGAAACAGCTCTTTAGTCATCCTCAATTTTTAATGATTCTCGGAATAATGTGATTTCACGACGATATATAGCTGGAAATTTAGAAAGAATCAATTTTTAACACTAGTATAAATAGCATAACAAAGAGTTCTGAATAAATTCATTTCTGAACAGTTACTAAAAGTAACTTTTATAATTTTATATTTAATGAATGGTTATGCATCTCTAGAAACCATAGAATATTATCACATTATAGAAATTTTTGTCTGCTGTTTAAATGATAATTCTCCGAAGAGATCACTTTACGATATCTGATGAACTGTTAATCGTAACAGATGGTGACATCAAATCTTTGAAAAAATTATCCACTTGACATTATTGTAGGTCACTTTTCTTCAGTATATTTTGGTATTTGTAGGACTACAATTTTCGTGTGAAATGTTCTAATAAAAAGGTATGCAGCATATTCTGAATAAACAAATAACAGTGGTGTTTGAATATGTAGAGTTTCACTAATGTAGATTCAGTAACTGATGCATTTTTCACATAATTGCTTTAATGGATCCGTAAATTTCAAAATTTCGTCTTCAGAGCAAGAAGTTTTTTAAAGTTTATGGCCTTTTTCCACTACTCCGTTGTCATGTCTGACATAAAGTGTTTATCATGAGAACATGTCATTAACTTAAAGGCGGCGCGTGAATACTGACTGAGTTTCGATGTCGTGTTCAGAGAAGGCAAACAATAAAGCCTGGGATAGATTCGAGCGGAGTTATCCGCATACTTTTCCATCACTTATAACAGGTTAAAATATTTGAGAAAATTTTAAGTTTTGTTAAAATGTATGTGTCGTTATAGGGTTATGCGAAGCATGCGATATATTAACCCTATACACTTCATATTATTACATCACAGCATGACATTCAAACTATCTGTATAAAAATGATATCGGTAACAAAGTTTGCATGTTCTCCAAGTCATTAATTATGAAGATATATATTTCTCTTTTAATGTCGGGAGCTATTTCGTGTGAATTTTTGTTACATTGATTAAACTCTTGATTGAGAAAACAACATTTCGTTATTTTCAGGATCAAATTTACTAGAGTCTTTTGAAAAAAATATTCTGCATTTGCCATAGAAAGAAATAAAAATTTATTCAGAGAAGCATCTTTGTTTGTCAATTTTGTGATCATGCGATTGTGCAAATGTTTCTCAGATGTTAAATGTAAATGTATATATATATATATATGATGACGATGATGATGAAGAAATATGTGTAGGGAGAGGTAGTTTTGAAGGCATTTTATTAAAAGCAGAGATTTTGAAAACAGGATTTGATATTGAGTCGTGTAAAGTATGTCAGACGCTGCATATTTCGTTTTATTAACGACGCGTTTGCCGTAGCTTTTGTAGTGAAACAATGATTACACAGTCTTTAAGGCCCTATCTGGATATTTTACTGTTGATTGTATAGTGGTGAATTAAATTAAATCTGATCCTTCATAACCTTAGAGTACCTTTTTTTGGAGATACACAATACTTTTAAATGGACCGTATTAATGATAGTGTATATTAGTTGATTGTTTTGTATCTGAGTGTATTATCTGATCTTTAAAATGAACATCAGATTTCGTGGTTGTCTATAAAGGTAAGAAGAAAGTGTATAGGAGATTTAATTGGAATTCATAACCATAAAGTGGAAATCTTTCTGCACAAGAAGATTTTCTGAATTGTCTAGACGTGCACAAGAACATCTCCCAGTATGGTTGTTGCAAGAGGAACTCAGATGTACCAGTAGTTTAATTCCTGAGCACCTTGTTCTTTCAAATCAATCCACATCAATAAAGAAATCTTTCAAGGTGACAGGGTAAAGATAGGTCACACGTGGAGTTTCCGGCTACATCTATTATCCATGGTGTAAGCTTTCCCTATACATACAGAAAACCTTTGATTGCGTATACAGAAGTATTTTTTAATACAATGGTGCCAGAGGCTTTTGATTTATACAACGATTTGATATGTGGTCCATGCTGACTCATTGTTTCCTCTAGTTTTCTCTCAAACTCTGAATATTTCACTCTTATGAACAGTATTTTTGTTTCATTGGCAATCATTTCTGAACGATATTCATCATAACTTAATGTTTTTTAGACTGCATAAGACTACTTCATTTAGCTGCGTAGTTTACTGATTATTTTCCCTGACTTGTAATTTCATATTTTTTACATCACTAAGTAGATGTGTAGCTTTTGAGTGAAGTTTTTTATTCCTTCACGTTCTGTAGTTTGGTTTGTAAGCGTTTGTTATGTTTTTACGAGTTGATCACGGACTGATATCAGTTAGAGAACCATTGAAAACCAGGGAGTACTGGACAGCTGCTGTTTCATCCTAGTTTGGGAATCATCGGCAGTACGCACCCTTCACGTTCCCCAGTGGAACATAGGGCTTCAAGCTAGAGGCCTGAACTTTCTGTAGCAGTGTTTATATCTACAGGATGGGGTTGCTAGCCTCATGCCCAACCTTCCCTCTTTACCAATCTTATTACTGGTTTAGCGAGGTAAAGGAGTGCGCCGGCCGGGGATCGAACCCCGGACCATGTGCATGGTTGGCGAGCGTCCTAACCGCTATGCCACCGACGCACAAAAGCTGTTCGCGAAGTGAAGTGAAGCCGTTAGTGAAGTTAATGAATGAATATTCTCTGCTGACTTATGTCTTTTTGAATTGCATCACAAAAGAATTTACACGTTTTTTATTTTCCATAGTTTTGAACTGCATTGAGCTTTATCTTCATGAGTTACTGAACTATGATAACTGTCATTATGGTACTTATTTCTTTGTTTGATTATTTATCAAGTGTTGATTTGCAAGGATTTGATTGGTTACAAGATTCACCATGAGTTAACATCAGTTAGACAACCACTGTAAAACCTGGAAGTACTGGAGAGCTGTTTCATCCGAATTTAGAACTCCTCAGCAATAAACCCAGGAACTCCCGATTAGAAGGCAAACTTGTAGACCATCCAACCAGTGAGACCCAACCCAATGGCCCATGAGTTCCAGCTTCTGCCAACTCGTGATGTATATTTAGCTAAACCACAAAGGAGCATCACAGGCGAGTAACTTTTCTCCTATCTGACTTGGTGGAGGCCTCTGTCTACGACTTCTTACTAGAACTTCAGGTAACTTTCTATATAGTGCCAGCTGCTAGTGAGCATCAGATTATTTTTCAAGTGCTGCTTTCTAGAGATTTGACTGTGATTTGTTTATGTCTGATAGACATTAAGCTACAACAATGCAAATTTCTTGAATTCTACAAATTGCTTATTGTTAATCTTCAACACGCCTTCAGTGACGAAAAAACCGCTAGCCATTACCCAGCATCTTAATTGGCGTTTTTGAGAGAAAAATGAGTGTAATTATAGGCTCAGGGAAATAATGACGTCGTTCAACAATCTTGTTTTCTTTGTTATGTAAGTGTTTTTTATTTTGCCTATTACTTACTGAAGAAAATTCTTCTGTCGTCATCGTTGTTTTTCTCGGCTTTACCTTACGTTTATTCACTCACGGTTAATTATCACCACGTAAATTATACACTTAAAATATATGAAAAAGTATTCGTTGAATTATAAAGTACTACTTTTTTATAAAAATGTATATAAAAACTAATTCATCTAAGTTCCTTTTCCGAATCTGAAACCTAATACAAGTTGTAATCACTACTCAACTGTTATTATTATGACTTCACTTGTGATTAACTCAATGCAAGTGATCATTATTATATAAAATTCCAAATGCAATTATTCATAACTTTTCTAAAGATTCATTCCTAAAACATTGTTCTGCTGATAAATGGTTGTCTGAAACCTTCAATTATGTACGCCTGAGATTTCATCAGTTTTTCAAACCTTTTCTAAAACTTACATAGTGAATGTCTACGTACATGCAACTTAATAAGCAAAATAACGCGATTAAATGAGAATTAATGTAATGTATGTTTTCCTGAAGATCATAAAGTCAACGGAATATTATGTTTTTGGGGCAAGGATTTTGTCTTTGTCTCAAGACTGCAGCACTTTTATTCATTCTGTTGTTTGGTTCTTATATCAGTTGAAATGTTTCCATGAACTTTTGTTTTCTATGACCATATCAACTGGTAGTTTGACACAACCTGTTAGGCTTATCATACAAATACACTAGTTCTTATGAGACCAGTACTTTATTAAGCGTCTTGAGTCTCAAGAGGCAGTCTGAAAACATTTAAGATGTTGCCTTTTCGAAGCAGAAGACTTGTTAAACGACTATATTAGTGAAATATCTGAAATGTATTGAAAAATATAGGCTTAGAGCTGTTTATATAGCGTATTGAGTAGATAAATGTATGTTATTGGGTATTTCAATCAGATATACTTTAATTTCACTGTTGTCAGAATTATGGAATTTAATCGAGGATAAAGATTAGCGTCTTTATAATTGATGGTAACGTTTTTTGAAATGGAACCTTAAATTCTTGGAGATGTGATATTTCCTCATAAAAGGAAGCTTTATCTAAAAAGTATTTCATAAATGCTTACCAGAACTTACTGGAGGTAAATATTTATGACTATTACTACCGTAGGGTATGAATTATTTTTGACTGGTATGCCTCGTTTTTTTCTGATGATTGAAATGCAAATTTAAATTAGTTTAATGTAGAAGACTCAGAAGAAATAAGACGATAAAAATGAGTCAAATACAAAGTTTATTAAGCATGAGGAATATATGGCTGGGAAAGACTAAATTAAATTTCATAAGAAAAAATGGGAAGTATCTACTTTAAACTGGGGGAATGTAAGGCTTAACAAAATGATCTTGGAATGAGTAAACTTGTGGAAGTGTAGCTTCTTTTCCCCAAACGCTATTTGACAATTTGGGTTGCGAAGATTTTACTTCATTAAAGTGATTGTCGCGAGGACGATTATCAAGTTTGCTAAGCTTTGACTGTTGGATAGGCAAAACAACAGGTGTATTTCTTCAAATTTTGGGTAACAAGTAACTTTGGAGTGTGAATTTTCAGGGATTTCATTGCTCTCAAGTTTGATCATGAACTTAAATCAGTTTAGTGTCCACTGAAAACCAAGGAGTACTGGTTAACTATTCCATCCTACTTTGAAACTCTTCAGCGGTGCGCAATGAAAAGTTCACTGATGGTCGAACCAAGAGCTTCCAGGTTACAAGGCAA
The DNA here is from genome assembly GCA_944472155.2 of Trichobilharzia szidati. Classification (NCBI taxonomy): domain Eukaryota; kingdom Metazoa; phylum Platyhelminthes; class Trematoda; order Strigeidida; family Schistosomatidae; genus Trichobilharzia; species Trichobilharzia szidati. Next base: position 113,631,336 of record OX235271.1, read on the forward strand.
GGTGGTCAACCATTCAACGACTGCGACGGTGTAAAATTAGAGGTAACATTGAAAGGTGCTTCGCGAAATTGTTTTCATCTTTATTTAACATTCAAAATATTAGCTGCAAATCTCAACTGTTATAAATTGTTATTATTTTCCCGTCAAATGGGAACTCATATTAGATGTTCTTCATTACAGAAACTTTTTTAAAACATATTTCAGAGTTTTTACTTGTTATTTGCTGTGCAGAAAACTGACAGCATCAAACAAAGAAATTTTGTAACTAAATCTCACTCATAAATGGTGGAATACTCAAGACTCATGCACTAAACACTTTTAAAAATAACTAGTTCCCACGGTTAGAAAATATTTAGCGTTACTGTTTTTTCGTTAGGTTTCAATGATTCTGATAATCTCTTCTCAGTAGTGTTGACAGTAATGGGGACGCTTATTCAATAATGCAGTATTCAAGTTCTCGTTTTGTAACTTAAATATGATTTTCATGTAATCCACTAAGTACTGCTTTCCGAGACCACAATAAATGTAATAGAGAAAGATAAATCAAAACTTTGGTTTTGCATTTGTTATTACTGAGACAATATACAGCTGACAGAATTAAATAAATATGCGTTTCATATCATACACCCAGTACCTGTGATTAGTTCGAAAACAATATCGCGCCACCTTCGTAACTGGATTTCTATTTTTTGTTTCCGCTTTTTGTCACGTCACGACCTCTATGTAATTTTGATTTTCCGTAGCTGAGACGAACTCACTATTCTTTCTACTTACCTGATTGTTTGTTAATGTGAAAATTTTACTTTTACCTACCGTATTCTTTCACTTCCACTCTCTCTAAATCTTCCTGTCAAATTCTTTTCAGATAAGTTTTGGTTGTTCAGTCGATAACTATCTTATATTCATACCTCTTATTCGATTACTGTGCTACAAATCATTAAAAACCGTTTGAGTTGAAATTATTTTGAATTATATCTACACTTTTAATAGCTTAAGTCACTTAAGGTAGTTAGCAGCTGAAGAAAAGCTATGAAATAAGAAGTGAATCATTTTTATCCCACAAATGTTATCCTCCTCACTTTTTTCAAACATATTTAACAAGCAGTTAAGTACAACTGATAAGAGTTCTTTCTCTCTCCTAATAGTTTATTATTTGAAGTATTACCTTTTTCTACAACCTGCTAAATAAATTCTAGCACGCAGTTTCTGTCACATGAAATTTGTTTATCAGGCAAACCACTGAACAGTTCAGAAATTATTCACCCACTAAATTGCCCAATTTTCTGTTAATAGTTTGGCATTTATAATCCCACCAGTCTCTTCACTCCTTAGTTCTTCGCTATTCGTTGGTAAATTCTGTTGGTAAACAAAAATTAAGTCTGAAGTGATTTTCTTAGGTCATTTCCTTCGCAAATTGAAAATAATTTTTTGAAGCTGATTATATCAAAATTTTATTCAATAAAAGGAATGGGTTTTACAGTAACATAGTTTTGCAAATTGTGTTGGACCTAACTGCTCTGTTATCTTCAAAATCATTATCAGTTTATTGAAGAATATAGTTACCTTAGATTCTCTACTTATTAACGAACAGTGGGTAGACTGCTTGAAATCGCTACACTAGAAAACATCTCTTGACACATTGTAACACACCTAAACCTAACCGAGTTCTAAAAAATGATGTTGCTTCCCAGTAAAGTAGTAGGACCTCTTGTTGTATAACTGAACATTCCTATTTACATCTGCCCAACTAAAGTTTAATTCGTGTTCTCCGCTCTTTTGTCTGTCTGATGTGAATATTGTATTTTACATAACTTCTTTGTTAAATTTATCCGAATTACAGTTATGCAGAGCTCTATAAATGAGTATTACTCGTATTTCTGTTTGTACGCACCATAGCACATGTTTACTTTCTTTACAACTAAGTTGTCAAAATAGACTGAAAAAAGTTCTGTGTACCTAATGTCGTTTGAAAGACCCAGTTCCCAAAGTGTGACAGTGATATTAACAGATGATTAATATCTACAGCTGTTTGTCTATGTCTGAATGACTTATATAACATCACCATGTAAAAGAACACATGCATATGTGCTTAATTCTTCTAGTTATTCTTTCTATCTGTTCTTATTCACCCTTGACAGGGTTATCCCATTAATTTCTTATAGTATATTTTTATTTACGTTGCTTGTCATCACAATCAAAACGTGTAGCATGAAATGATAGAAATTTTTTTTCCAAAAACAATGAACGAGACTATAAGCAAGTCAAAAGAAAGAGAAGCTGATCCTTATTGAATGAAATAAATTAGGATGAACTCAGTTATCTTGGGTGTTTTGATTTATTAACCGAGGGAAAACGAGATAACGGAAGCATAATAAAGCCAGTAAGATTTAAGTTGCATTCATTACAATTAAAATATTTTGTTCTCGATACGAGTACCCCTGAAAGCCAAATTTATCTTTGACCTCTTACTTCTAAAACTATATAAAATAGGAAGCCATAAACCTTTGTATTTTCTGTTATGTTTTAGTGTAGTAATATGATATCGAAGTACATAATGAACAAAATTCGCTCCAGCTACCGCTGAAGGTTATGCCTTTTGGAGTGTGTTTACACTTTGAGATTAAGTTATGTAGACGATATTACTATATATACAACACACTATATGTATACTGCCCTGAAGGGATATTCAATTAAGATAACTTTCTTTATCGTACATGTTTTTGATAAACATTTAGGTGTTAACGAAGAGATTCACTGAGTCAATCAGAGTTTATTGCAACTGTTCTATCTTTTAATGCGACACGTAAGCCGTAAGGCATATTTGTTTGAAATGCATTAAATTAATGAGAAATTTATTATAATAGTTATTTTGGACAGCTAATCGAATCACAGTAAATTGAATGAATCATACACGTTTCTGGTTATTCGCCCAGAAACAGCTAAATGAACAGTGTTTTTACTGAAAATGTTTATAATATTATATACATTATATAATGTCATCTCGTGATAGTGTGATATTTTTTGTACTCAAGCAGGTTTTTCCTGCTGTAATTTGTTGCTTTTTGACAAATTTAGTCAGTTTTCATATTAATTTAGCATTAAATCTATTGTTTTCTATCAATCTTATTTTCCTGCCTCCAGAAGGCTTTGCGTAATTTTTGATTCCTATGTAAACAATGACTACGACCTTCATAGAAATACCACATGGAATATTAAAAGCATCCTATTGTTATTACTTAACTCTAAAGAGGACATATCACTTAGCATGGTGACTAACTGTAGAAATTTGTTATTTGTCAAAGTACCGCTTTTCTATAGTTTAAATGCTTAGTGCTTAGCTGTAATCAATTATCAGACGCACAAATATTTTTTTCTTCTAAATTAATTATTTGTTATTAGAGCATACATATTTCAGTGGTCTTTGCATAATCCTTTTCATTTTTTTCAGGTATATCATTTTGAATAATAAAGCTAGAACTACAGGTTTTTGTTTTTAACTAAAGTGTCGAGTTAGAGACGTTGAAATTTGCAGAAATCTGAAGATGGTAAGATTTATTCTGAAATATATTTTGATAATAATCATCTTACCACAACTCTTGAGTTTTTCTCCTTTAATCTTACTTTTAATCTTAGAGGCTGTAGAGAGGTTGAGATCAAAATTAGTTGTAGTATAAAGGTTAACTCGGAGGTGAGAAGCAGCCACTGAAAAGAATATAATTTTATTAAATAAATAAATAAATGCCAAATTGTTACAGTCATTAAGCTGATTACTCCAAGTAATTAATTATTCATATTAAAATATGCAGATTAAGATAATGAACGAAAATAGTATTGGAATTTTCAAGTATTGGTTTTGTAGGGGTTTTGTTTGATTGCAAGGAGGATTTCATCATGAGCTGACATCAATTAGAGAACCATTGAGATTATCAAGTAGTACAAACAGTATTGTAATATGTAATATTAATCTCTCAAGAAAAACAAGTTTATGGAGAAAACTAACATTGAAAATATAGTCAATAAAATTAGGAACAATCTTTATGAATTATGAAAACGTTTGTGACATAGTGCCTGAGTTTCAAGAAGTGTACTTCCCTTTGTCAATAGCACACTTGTGAACTCATTTACTGCTGAGCATATGATCAATAAAGCAGATTCCACTCAACTAAATAAAAGTCAAATTAACAAACTACCAGTCTGCAAACTAATTTGCAATTTATGCAGTTCGAGGTCACACTTCACCACGATTTCCTCTGGAAACTGGAATTATACGTTTTGATAGGCTCCATTATTTACTCAAAATCTAAACTGATCAGAAAAAAGGAAACAAAATTCTAGTCAGTAAGGCACACCACTATTTATGAGAGTAATCTTTTGGCCATGTAATCGCCAAAATCACTGTACCACTTGTTGACATAAATCTATACAATTGCGAGAGTTATTTACTTCCTTGAATAGTTGGATTCTTGTTTGTAAACCCAATAGACAGACGGAAACTGGCATAGTAATTCTTACGTAAACTTGCAGAACGACTATTCAAGTCTCCTTGCAAAAGAAGTTTTTTATGCTTATCATTGTGTGTATAGAAATATTTTTGTTTCGGTTTTTCGTCCGTTAACAAATTTCCCATCATTTTTCAACCTGAAGGTACTGAACTTAGTTTCCGGCCCTACTGACACTTATGAGTAATTTATGTCTACAACCCCAAAGAAGATGATATTTACTGAGAAATAGATATCTATGTCATCTAGTGCTACTGTGAAAAAGATGTCCGCTCTGTTATCTCCTTTATATTCGAATTCATGTTTAATTTCAATGGGTATTTCCAGTGACTCCCAAGGAGTAACTGGTTTTAAAATAGCCTTCTATCTGATTCATAGTGTTAACAAAGTTTTCTCAGTGTCGTTTGCAATTTAGAGTTTATCAGGCTATACAGTATGATAATAGTTGATTCCTACCAAGTAATTAACTTAATAAGGATTCTTTAAGAAAACGTTAAAACCAATAAACTATCATAAGTTTACCTTTCTCCATTCATGGCTACTTAATACTTTATTTGCCTTCAACTGTCTTCCCTCGATAAAGATTAAGATAGCTCGCCGAAAATGGTAGGCAGCAAAATACCTTGACAGGTAGGAAGCTAGGCAAATATGCGAACGAAAATGCATGTGGAATGGAAATATGCTGAGAAGACAATTTTGTAACATCATACGCCAAGCACACTGTGAAGTAGAACACTGATGATAGTCGTTGTTTTAGGCATTCCAGAGTGGAGGAGAGATAAACACTTTTGGACAGTTGTGGAATCAGTTGGGATGACAGCAATGGAGACATGCTATTGAAGCCTTATGTTCCGTTTGGAAAGTAAGGGGTAAATAACAGTAAATGAAACAGTCTTTTTATAAAAAATAGCTTCTAAATTAAGATGAAAAATGTTTTCTTTTTGAGCATAGCTGTCACGATTACTATCGCTTTAAGTTTGTAAGGTTACTGCAAGAGCACTCAATCTAATTCATAAACAAAGATTAGACACAGAGATAGCTTTAGTTGCCAATTCACATTAAAACATAACAACGTGCAACATTTTTTTGCTAGGCACAGGGGTGGCTGTATTTATGCTAACAGATTCAAGGAGTAATGGCTAAAGTACGAACATATTTTTGTAATTTCATTTTACAGTTAACTATAGGTGTTTCGAAGCCTACCATAATATCAGATAACTTTAAGCTTGTCAACAAAAACTTTTAATTCAAAATAAAAAATTGTAAACTTTGACAAGTCGATCACCTCTTTCCTATCTAGTTTTCAAATTTTTTTAACAATCTGTCTGAATACTGTTATGTATTGAAAAAAGTGTCAAATTCACCATACGAATGTCACCAGTTTTTCAGATCAGTTATCATATATACATATATTGTATAGTGAGCTAATAAAATTTGATACTTTGTTCATATAACAATAATTGTTTTGATACTTCACTAATTTGGGAGTAAACATTTTTCACTGTCTGTTCGAGATGTATCATCCTGGTTGACATTTGGTTCATGAACGTGTAATCAACAATTTAAAGGCTTATAATATTCGGATACTACGCAGCTATAAATCACGATAGTTATCCAAAACGATTAAGTTATTGTAAATTTTTCATTACATCTAAAATTAAACTTTCACAAGAAGAGGTTTCATTGAATAAAAATTATTTAGCAATTATTGACTTGTCTGCATATGTTTTGACTTGATTATATGAAATCAGAAATAAATCCACTAAAGTTGGAACATTTTATGATTAATATTCCACACTTCATTTTTTCATGAACCAGAGACAGTCGGAAGGCAGTGCTGAGACCCATGGAATAATAAAAAATTCTTTTCAACCCTGGTTCAGAATCTTAAGAGATAGGGTCTTGCAAATCAGTAGGAGATTTGTTTCTAGATTCTCAAGTGAACTAATTAAATTATTTCTATTCTCAAGAATTAATTTGTAGACATTTGATTTACTTCATTTATGATCAGGGGTTAATATAGATTACAGAACCATTGGAAATCAGGGATCACTGGACACGTGTTTCGCCTTATTTTGAGATTCATTGACGGTACGCATCCACTGGGATTGGAATCCAGGACCTTCCAGTTACAAGGCGAGCTCGTATACTATTCAGTTTCTGGGACACAACTCAATGGCCTATGATTTCTCACTTCTGTCAATTCGTGATTTTGGTGCGATCACCACCCGATGTCATTGGCGAGTCATTTACTTCATATGAACCTAGTGACCTATGATTTTCTAGTTTTTTTTATTTTATTTTGATAATTGTATTTCAGAAGATATCGTATGTGCTACCACCTGTCCAAGTCATTGAAATATGGAAGTATTTACACGGAGGTTATTTAAAATTGTTCAAATAATGAGCGTGTATAATTAGCTCACGCTGCGCACATTTTCATTAGGTTTAAGTAACACATCCTTTTCATTACAGGAATGTTTAATATCCTGAGAAAATTTCGAAAGTCTGATAACCTCAAAATTCACTAATTTATTTTACAAAATATTCTATTCATTAATAAGAAAATAGTTTAACAACTCAATTTGTAAAATTGAAAGAATTAGGGTGACAAATCTAAGTTAGTAAAAACATTTTGCTGGAGACGGAATATCTTAATATCGTGTACCACAGAATATAAGCTAACTATATACAAAAATTCAAACGATTTTTCACACACTGAAACTGCATATGCAATCATACTCCATGTGGTCAATTAATGTAATTCATATTGTATTATAATACAAAACGAAAACGTTATCATGATATTTGAAACCTGGAAACTGTCTTCACTTTTTATACATCATATCTGAAGTTCTAAATATGATATACGTGAATTAACAGATCCGTGATACTTTCAACCATAAATGTCATAGTCACTAACAACAAATCAACAATACCGATATTAAAGCAGAACTAGAGAATAATTATAAAAACCCATATTCCATGGTGGCTACGAATTGTGGTGAGCTTTAACATTAGTTGATTCTATTCAAACAAAATGCTGAAAAAACATAGGTTAATCTAGCTTCTCTTTGTTATAGGTTGTTACGGGGATAAGCTTGGAATAAAATACACGTGGCGGCATTGGAATAAGCACGTATAACTCGATATGTGCGAAAGTTAATAAATAATATGAGATAAGGAAAATATACAGGGCTTGTTCCGAAAGGCTCATGAAGAAACATCAACCTTCAACGATAATATTATTATATAACTTTATAGAAAACTGACTGACTTTCTATGGCAATTAAGAACGACATTTTAAGAATTATGATACTTAAAAACAGACAGTGTGTTTGATGGCTTTGAATTTGATATCATCGGTGTATTACCATGGATCGAGTTCACACTTTTATATCCTAAAATAACAGGTAACTCAGGAAAGAGTAATTTAACTCACTAACATGAGACACTACGTGAGAAAATGTTCTCTCCCGTTAGTAGTGAACCACCTGTTGAACCATTCTGACGAAGCAGCAACCGTCGATATATTAATATATGTGACAACAGGAAAACACTTCAATTTCAACATGAATCACAAATATTTTTCCAGGAAATTCTCTTCAGGCTCTCTACTTATGGAATCAAACCCATAATAGTAATGGCAGTAATGGACAAGAATGAAGTGGCTAGCAGATGAGTTATGTAGTTTGGCTCGTAAGTCACCTGGTTAGTAATTCTAAGGATTCTACGAATGTGGGGTTCGAACCCCAGCGGGTGAGTACTGCCAGTGATTCCCAAACTAGGATGAAACAGCTGTCCAGGAATTCTTGGTTTTCAATGGTTCTCTAACTGATATCAATCCGTGATCAACTCGTAAAAATAATTGGTAATAGCAGCACATAATGTAATCTCATTTGTGATCAGACGTCACCTGAGTGACTTATTGACAGAGTCCCTTTCGTTATTAGAGTGACTACTACTCAGATGACTGGCTTGTTTTTCGCCTTGAACTTAAAGAAATATCCAGAATAAAGCAGAATATTCCAATCAGCTGCTGGCATGTAACTATTAGCTGTATAAAAAACAGATGTGTTAGACCAAACTTCTAGGGGAAACTTATTCCCAAATCGCTCAATTTTATCAATAATTTCAGGAGGATTGATAGGTTACATTCACTGGTACTTACTTCTCATTCAATCTAGATTTCAGTAAGTCTCTTAAGGAAGAGATACACAGAGACTGAATATGATAAATTACAAATAGTATCTGTGAAAACTGGAAATAAATAACATAAACATTTAATTGCCCTTTCTTCATTAAAAGTACTTTGGATACTTATTTAACTTTTAAAATTAAATCATGAATTGACCCGGTTTACAGAAATGAATAAATCAATCTGATATATGGAAAACAAACAATTTCAAGCAATGACATTTTCTTCATACTGAGCTGTAGTTGTCAATTAATTGACAATGCAACATATATCTGACATATTTTCAATTATATTTCTATTACAGTCATTTACTCGTGCTGCTTAGATACACAAGTAATCCGTTTAACTAATCATGAATGTTATTGCAAACTGTAAATGACTGTTTACTACCTTATGCATTCCAGTTTTATAAATGTTGAATTCTGTGTTTGACTTTCTAGCAGTGAAGAAGTATTGTAAAATTTACTCTAGGCTAGTTAATATAAGAAAGGTGGACCTTTGACTGTCAAAATGCAAACTTTTAAAATGCCATATGTTTATTTATATGTACAATTCAGATGAAGACTTTTATTTTATCTTCCATAACCATACTTTTAAGCCTAAATTTCTAACTTTATTGTCACTCAACGTTTTCACTGAAGGAAACGATAGTCTTTTCTTATTTATTTAAAATTGTGTTGGTATTTAAGAATAGAGTTCATCAGTCTCCTTTCCTCCAACCACTGAGAAAATAGTAACTTAAACTTGGAACTATCGTAATTAAGAAGCAATATACCAAAATCAGGCTGATCTCCTGGGCCAAGAAGTATCAACGAAAAATTATTATGTCAAATTCCATCAAATGGACATGAAATGGCTGTCGTCGCTGAGATAATTCTTCGGAATTTGAGATGGCGAACGCTGATTTAATCTCAGAGTGCACTCCATCACTCACTGGAATGCAGGTACATGCAGCCGATGAGTCTCAAACAAGGCAAAACATGTGTCCTAGATTTCACTGTACTGTCAAACAAGTAGTGTGAAAGTAATCATATATGTTTTAGCGCTTTTTGTAAATCTGGTCGAATTTATGTAGCTGTTTTTATATCATAAGATCTAGTGCTGAAATCAACGAAAAGGAATGGAGAAGCTTTAACATATAAATGACCATTCAAATGGACTTAAACAATAAACTATCTTGATAAAGACAGAACAATTACTTATTTTATACCTTTGCGTTTCAAATGGAATGCAGGACTTCAAGCTTGAGCTGTGGAGTTCCAGTGGAAGTGGTGTTTCTTTTCACAGGTTAGGGTTGCTGGGCTCATGCCCAACCTTCCCTCTTCTCCAGTTTTACTACAGGCTAAGCGAAGTCTAGCAGTGCAACAACCGGAGATCATATTCTGCTGAACCACCAACGCAAGGAGAGAACGATAATGGTTTCGAAAAACCTATAGATTAATGGAAATGTGTAAATGTGGACTACTCCAAAATTTCTTGTTTTGGTAAAATCATGCATTAAATATTCATTTCGTTGGTGTGTAAGATTCCATCTATCATTTGCTGAGGAGCTGTTTAGGGAGTCATAATCCAATCATAGTTCTAAGTGACATGATGACAGTAAGGGCTAGAAAGTTTCAAGCGCTTTGTCTATAACGTCATGAAGAGTGAGTCTCAAGAAAGCCGTTTTAGCACTCAAAACTTTGTGGAAAACAATCAAACTTGTCCCATATTGTAGCAGACATAATTTTCTAAAGATTTCGGTAAAAAAAATGTAACATTACAAATTAAAAAATACATAGATGTACTTAAAATATTCTGTTTGTCACCTATCTAATATTCTGGTAGATAATTTTTTTTAAATAATTGGTAACTGTTATTCATTACGAAGAATAACATTGAAATGAAATTTAAAGTATACGTTTAATAAACCAAAAGGATATAAAAATATTTGATCAGACTTGATCAGTGTGAAAGATTGTAAATACAACGACACCCTATCCATATATTATTAGAAATGAAAACGTGTGATAAAATTTTAAATCTCAAGGAGAAAACGAGTTTATTGGGATTGCGAAAATGTATCATGATTAATAGTCGATGACCCTAAAATTGACATTTCCTTTACATTGAATTTTATAATTGTTCCATTCAAAGTGATTCAAAGATTTCTTATGAAAGTATGGTAGACAAATGTTCAGTTGTTATTTGTTTAAATCAATTTGTATTGCGCGTTTATTTTCCACTTTGTAGGACTGAAATGTTCAGTTTGTGTTGTCATGACGCACCTGTTGAAGACTGATATAGAATATTTTCAGAAACTTGAACGTATGAAATGAACGAATTCTACACTTATGTCTTATGATGCAAACTTTGCTTTATATACATAAAAATGATAGTCAAGGATCACTGAAATTCAAAATGTGATAGCGTCAACAGAGTACATGTCAATTCTTCCATCAGTTATTTTACAAATTAAAAACTAATTTTTAGACACCTTTTGATTTTACATGTTTACTTACGATTCTTTTTTAAAATTAAGTTGCTTCATAAAGACTTGGTCTTATAACATTATCGATTGTAAACTAGCAAAATGAACCTAAACCTTCAACAGTATAAACTATTTTGTTAGTTAGTGTTTTTATTGCAAAACATGCGCTCACATTTATGTAGAGAAAAGTAGACACCCATTTATCCACCAAAGATGCATGTGATATTAGTTGCAAAGCTAAACAATATATGTAACAATGTATAACCTATTACACATTTAAATAACCACTCACAATAAAGGAGTAAAAAAACTAGTTATTCCCTAGTGTATCATTACACCTCTTCATTTTTAGGCTTTTTATGAACAAGCGAACCCGTTAGCTGAGAGAAAAACTGATAGACAATACAAAAATATAAATAAAAATAGTGATGAATATGTGTGAAAACGTCAACTCAATCAATAATGACGAATTTAGTAGTTACTTGTAGTTTGTTTTATACCACTTCAAGAGTTTGATCAGAAAAGTTAACTTTGGGACCTTATTTGATTGTACTGGGAATTGTTTGATTTCAATGGCAAAAATGGAGATGAATGATAAAATATTTTATTGTTTCTCCCTATTTACGTACGTTTGTCCGAAATTTGATAATTCAATTCAGTAACCTCAAATATCTAGAAATACAAGTCTTAGTAGGGCTTGAATTACCAGCTTTCCAAAACTGACTTTGTCTAATTCTTTTGTTTGTCAGTTCTTTGCATCTATTTATCAGGTCATAATTTATTAATATCTACTTAGCAATGAAAGCTGTTACTAGATTTTATCAACAGTATGAGGTTAGCATACGCCTACTTTTAAGAGAAACCTTTGATTTCACAGACCAATTAATTCGGCCATCAATAAGTGCTGTCCAGTATTTTGCACTCTGTTAACTAGGTGTAAAACCATAAAAAGATAGGTATTACTGTAAAATTTAGAAAACAGACTCTTCAGGAACAGTTTTCACCAAAAAAGATATGTTAGGCTAGCTAAACTCATAAATCCGATAAAGTTATCGTTGCAATAGTTAAGTGGCCCTTAGGTAGGTAAAGGAGACACCTAAACACGACACAATTTTTCACAATAGCGTGTTAGGCGTCTTAATTTGTCCCAGTTTATGGTCATTCGCTATCTCATATTAAAATGGCGACTGTAATTCCCTGACACATTTCTGTCATGATTCATGAATTACTGGTAAACTGATAGACACATGCAGAAGGTAAGTGCTTATTTTTCTATCAGATAGGTTTGTAATTTCCGGATCATGGAGATTTTACTTCTTATGTATGTTTCATGTAAACTCAAGACTATACAAAATGGTTGTCTGTCATCCTATTCTATTCTTCCGATTTACCAGCTCATGAAAATACAACGTGCATGTTCCGCAAAATATAACTGTAACTTGGACAAATCAGAATTCGCATCTCTTAATCTGATTTTAAAACGTCAAATCACGTATTACTGAGTTAAAATAACTCTAAGGCAGTAATATACTCAGTTTTGTTTTACAATGGTAATGCTTCAGCTGAATTTAAATAAATTAAATTCAGAAGGAATGACTAATGACTTCACTATCGCACGGCGATCCACAGAAATATATGTTTGTATTTACAATCCAATTAATTATAAGAAATGACAAAAGAAACTAAAACTTCAACTCTACTGATATATTTCGTTCAGAAAACTACTGAATACTCTCAAAATTATAAATACAAACACTGCAAATTCAACAATCCTCTGCTTCACTTCACTCAGACCACTGACTAAAACATCCCTCGAAGCAAACTAGATAGAACACTAATGCCAAAGAAAATTATGTAGCAAACAATATGGTGTTAATTTTTATAAATGGAAGGATTACGTGACTGTCACACTTCATTTGAAGTTAAAATGAGGAAGTTTTAGACAGTTTCCTAGACTTTCCTTTATAAACTGTTTTAGAATGAATGAGTGAATCTGAGTGTCGATTAATCTCCCATCGAGTACTCTTTAACTAATAGAATTTGTAGAATCAGAACTCAATATCTCAAGTGATAATAGTGAATAGTTTTCTATCGTAGGCTAAAACCCACTGTATAAGTAGTATTTCCAGCTAACGCTACGTCTTTCATTTGATATGTGACGTTGAATTTTTTCGCCTTAATGAGTTAAGTGAATACATAATTAACGTGTTGCTTTTAAATTGTAGTCCTGACTGTACTGATGAATTCATTGGTATTGTCCCCAGCTGAATGTCACTGTGTACTTCATGGGTTTCTTGATCCTTTTTAAACAAAACTTCGATAAAATAAGTATACTGAGAACAAATAATTCGTTCTTCTAACATAATCTAAAGGGTATCTTGCCACTATTCTATGGAACTTTTCAATGCAATCGTTCCATGAATATCTTCACAGTCATTTACAAAACTTTTCAGTGAGCTCATTCTTTGTGAATACCTTCACTAATTTCTAGTTCTCTTTCATGAATAAAAATAATAGCTTATGTAAATTGCAACAGTAATGGAAATTTTAACAATGAATTGACTTAGGCCTTTGCTGAATATGATTAATTTGAATTTTAAAGTATTTCTTGATGAATAAAAAGTCAGAAATATCAGTATAAGCGTGATCTGGGTAGATATTACACAAAATATTAGGAATATTTTGTATTTTCATTAAGTGGGGTATGAGTGTCTTGTAGATTTGATGCATTAGTAAGTTGTCCTCTATAGAAAATCATTTGAATACATCTTAGAAATGTGTCGATTTTATGAGTATCCTGTGATATAGGCAACATATAGTTACTTATCGATAAATTTCCATTATAGCACTTATCTGTTTCATACTTTTTTAAATTTTATTCCTCTACGTTTCCAGTGGGGCATAGGGTTTCAAGCTAGAGCTTTGAAGTTTCGGTAGCAGTAGCATTTACTTTTTAAGGGATGGGGTTGCTAGCCCTATGCCCAACCTTCCCTCTTTACCAGTTTTATTACTAGCTTAGCGAGGTGAAAGGAGTGAGTCGATTGGGGATCGAAACCTGAACCATCTCAGTGGTTTTAAGTCATTGACAGACGATAAGCGTTGGATTGATATTCGCATTCATATCCGATTACAAGTCTCTGTTTCACGGTTCACTTCCAGAAATTTTTGAGAATAAGATAGTTAGGCTCCAGTTATGTGAGATGTTCTACTAAATTCTATGAGCATAAATCTAAGTAAAAGTATTGAAACAATTGCAGAGAAAACAATATGGGGTGATTCATACTGATCTCTAAGAAATTGGCTTCATTTAGTAAGAATTGACTTCAGCAGAAAAAAATTCACTAATAGAAATGCATTTTCTCATTTTTGGCATTTTCAACCTTTTCAAAAGAAAAATATTTTGTTCATAAAAACTGACTTTGGAGACATTGAACAGCAGCATTTAATACATTGGGAGGTTAAAACAAATGCAATGAGTATCCAGTACGGCCAAGCAACATTCGGATTATGTATTAACATTGATTGGTCACTAGGGAGTCACCATTGATATGCATCTGGTCTTTGGTGTCAGTGCAGACTGAATTCTGTCAGTCAAGTTAGCAAGATAACATCGTTTATTCAAGAACAAAAAACACTGCACTTTCCATAGTTAATTTCACAAATATAACGGAGACTGTTGTGAAGTTTTCGTTGTAATCTTGCACTGTAGGAAACTACTAAACACTGTTTTGTTTGCCCATTTGAAATTGCCTTGTTTACCCATATGAATAATGCATCGAGAAAGAGGTTTAAAGAGCTGCAGACTGCGAATGTGAACTACAGTTTTTTCACATATTTATAAATTTCCCTAAGTTTGTAGAAGAAATATCTAAATATATTTTTATTTTAATAGAGTATCGGTATGTGCACGTAAAAACAAGAGAATTAATCGAGTTTCGTCACTAAACTTATCCCAATTCACTGATGGATATTTTAAAAGAACTAGGTGGAAGATTCTTTTACTCCCGCCTTATTTCTGCTTGATTCAGTCACTTAGGAAATGTAGGTCTTTTAATTCAGACCGAAAGATGCACATCCCAGTAAAGCCTAAGATGTCACCGTTTTCATCACATAATTGATGAAGAAATCTCCAGATGTAGTATGTTTCGTAATATTCATACGTACGTCAGAATCCTTAGAATGCAAAAGCACTGTTTTTTATACCTGTTTGCATGCTTGACATTTTGAGTCTGCTGAAAAGTATAATTAATCTATGACATTTTGATAAATTTTTGAAAAATATTTTTGGCATATCAGTTTTTAAATAAAGTGTCTGGTCAAAACTTTACCTTTGAACAATTCTTTGTTGTTACCGTATCTGACATTTTTGATCGTGATAAACAAATGAAGTATACATCACAACGTCTCCCTTCCAAGTTTTTATGTAAAATGTTATTTAGGTTCTTGTGACAATTAATAAATATGAAAAATATGCGTGAAAATATATTCCAACTTTAATTGCTAACAAAATATATCACAGAGAAAACTTTTTTCCAACGCACGACAATAACAAAATAACTAATTGCAATGTATCACACTAAAATCAAGTTGCAAATAAGATTGGAAATTGTTACTCTATAGGTTTATTCATATTCCCACTAGGTGCATTAAAATGTTCCTTCAGATTTCACTTCTGAAACAATGGAAAAGTCAGATGCTTTCACTGAAGGAATACGATCTCAGTGATAAATAAACTGATTGGTGGAAAGAAACTTGAACTCATCATTTATACGAACATATAATTGAACTAAGCATTTAAGTAAAATGATAGCACACTTATGGGGAGGTCATCAGTGTGATAGTGTTACGAAAGTTAAAAAACACTTAAGTTTTGATAAAAAGTAAAGAAAAATCTTAAAATCGTGTCATGCATATTCCTCGTGGAAACTATCAGTAAAGGTAATTATTTTTCAAAGTTAAATATGAATATAATACAGCAGTGAGTCATTACTCCTCTATACTTTTGATAACTAACCATGGCTCTTCCGATAACACACTACAAAATGAACAATACTGTAAGACGTAAGTCAGAAAATAGGTACATTTTCTTCAGCGTGTAGGAATGGTAAAAGCTGTGGCTAAATGGACGGTACTCATTTCAATTTTACAGTAAATTTTGTGCAGAAAAATAAGCTAATTTGACGACAAAACTGTGATAACATAGTCCAAAACACTTTTTCCACTGGGAGTTGGCAGTTGTTTTTTAGATAATTCTCTTATCTAAACAAATAAATCATAAGCACCTGAAGTATACAAATCAGTGAATAAGCAAAATAAAATAATAGCAGTCAAAACTTCGTAACTTTTTTTGACTGTTCAAATCAAGGATGCAATAAACACAATCAGACAATGATAAAATTTTTACAAAGCATCCAAGTACGGTACACCAGACTCCAAATAACCTTAAGGGGTACTGAAAGATATAGTACGGAATTTAATAGTTTATCCATATTTCTAGCGTAGATTTAATCACAAATTAACGTCATCTAGAGACCATTGAAGGTCAGGAAGTACTGAACAGCTACTTTGTCGCACTTAAGAATTCTTTAGCAATGCACAACGATGACGTTTCCAGGGTTCGAACCCTGAGCCTTCAGTTTATGAGGTCAAGCTGGTTGACCATTAAGCCACTTGGGCTGTAATATAATGACCCGTGGATTCCAAATTCGATCATTCGAGAAATAACACTATACCCAGCCTCTGCCTTCGACAAGCATCAACTTTTTATTGGAACTCATTTAAAATTATGTCTTTTGAAGAAACATTAATATATATTCTCGGCAGTTGGAAATTAATGTGTGATAAATACTAAACCTCTGTATTAAACTTAAAAGTGCTGTTCGTGTTTTAAAGCTTTCTTGTTGATTGATATAATTATAGAACACGATTTAAGCAAATAGGTATTTTCGGTAAATTCTCATTAGGCTTTACATTGACATAATGAAATATTAGTCATAGGAATTTGAATTGATGTGGTTAATAAAATCTAGGATCAGACTTCAGGGATGTGAATTAATGGATAACAATCGAGGTGATCATAATAATAATAATACAATGATAAATTCATTAAAATGTTTATGCAATTTCGGCAACGGTGAGTGTATAGGTAGGGGCAAATAACTGTTGTAACATAGTGATTAGATAATATAATAATAATAACGAATTGTGAAACCAAGAATAAAATGTACAATTACACCACAGCTTGATATTGATAATGCGGTTGGCATTACAAATAAAATGACACAAAAAGACAATATTTACAGTTATCCGGTGTCACCTGGAGAGATAACTATTTTAGGTTGGGGGGCAAAGGCCGAAGGAGGAAGAGAGTTTGAACGAATTTTTTTCTGAACACAGAGAATGGGTTGAAAAATCTTTATGGCAACTGCCTCAGCTATGCTTAGCAACCGAAGACGTACCAACCTAAGGAGTTGAGGTGGCACCTTGTATAAATTTGTATAAGCTGAATTTTTTTTCAATCAAATGCTCCGTATTCACTATATGTGCCAGTATGGAACTTCTGACTGACTTTACAACTCCTTAACCTAACCACGTCGGACAGTGCTCCAGGAGGCGACAGCGGGCTTGCCGAGTCGTTCTACTTATGTAACTAACTATCTATCTTCCTTATTTCATTGTTAGGAGTGTCAGTTGCGCAGATTTTTCTACCAAAGATTTCGACCTGAAATGAATAAATTTACCGACCCATGATTTTTCCCAGAAAATACTCCGCTTGGTCCCACCTTCTTGCCTTCTTGTCAATAGGACACCAAGAAATGATAAAGTATTGCCTTTTTGTGTTTCGTATGTAAACTTAATTTGTGGTTGAGACATACTGAACGTTTCAAGAAGGACTTCGGTATTTATTTAATTCTCATGCAAGATAAAATTGCCACCCATATATAGACAGTAGAACGAGAGTTTAGTCATTACATTTTTCAGCTTATGATTCTCTAATTTCGCCATAAACATATCAGCTAAGAGTGGACCTAAGAGGGCGCCAATTGCCTTGCCTTCCAATTGATGGTAAATTGTAAACACCAATGAATTGCAGTCACTTACGGAAATTTCTATAACTTACCATTTAGGAAAGACCGGAGTTTGTCTACAATGCACTTGTGTTTTAGTAAATTAAACTGTCAAAACTCTCAGTACATAAATAATCATAATTTTGGGGAATAGCGAGAGCGTTCAGGACGCTGAGAAAAGAACAGATGTTCAGAATTTTTTCTTTGACTTTATTATGTCATCTAACATTTAGCAATTTTTTAACAACTGTATCTCTCGCCTTGTTACACAGAATTATCTTAGAATTATTATTAACAAACTGATAAGACTAATACAATCTGACAGTTTTTTTGTATATACGAGTGTGCCATATGTTTGACTTAACACAGAACAACTTTGTTTAATGTCAGTTATTTATTTACATTATCGTATAATATGATAAAAGTAAAAATTAGGCTGAATATTTAACTTTATTAATTGGCTATAGATAGTGTGACAGCGTAACACTGAGTTAAGCATGGGCACGGTCATTTTAACTTATTCTCATAGATTTGATGAATTCGATTCAGTGGATTGCCTGAAATGTTTCAGATTTCTGCTTGTATTGAGTTGTAAATATTCCAAATGTCCTAAAACCATTTGAGCACTAACTCCTTATGATGCACTTGGTTCACAAAATGTACTCTTGAACATTCTGTAATTGGCATTAAACAAACTGTGATGTATTTCTCGGAGAAAAAGAAGAGATATAATAGATTCGTTCGCTCTTCAGGTCAGATGGAACTCTGTCACATGATAAACTGTCAATTAATCTTCTATTTGAAGATCCTAGATGAAGAGAAGATATTGTGTAATAAACTCCGCTGAAAATTCGGTACATTATATAAATGTTCAGAATAAAGCTATCATTATTAATTATATTTATATTTCATGTATATATGTAATACAGTCACAGTTTTTCGAAGAATGCTAGGGGTAGCGGTTGAAGAATGCACATCGTGGGAATACGTAAGTAATTAAAATTATTATCAAACAAGGGCTCATTTAGATGTCAGGCGTATGAAGCATTCGTTTTAACAAATTATGAAGAGCAACGTTATCAAGACAGAGAAAGAAGGATTTACTACAGATTTTTTCTTAGCATATTAACCAGACTTGAGTTGCCTGATAGTGAGGATCCCTGATTACTCGTTTATTTACCATCTTGAAGTAATTCACGATATCCGCCTTATGACATGTGTCACTCAAGTGCCATTTAACTGTACTCTTCATACATTATCTTAATCGTAAACACTTTTAGTATGTTCTGGACACCTGAAGTAGGCTCTTCTTTTTGTTCTTCAATATTTCCAATTTCGACAGCTAACAAAGGATAAGGTGCTGTTAGTAAATTGCAAATGCTATGAATACTGGTGGCCTGCATAAATCACTGGGCTAGTAGAATTTAAATCCATCAAAATGCTTAAATTCTCCTGCACATCCTATTATTTTAATCGTTTAATTATATTAAATGACCAATACATGAAGTAGCGCGCATATTTAATTAATCTCCCACTATATGCTGTGCAATTCTTGAAGGAATTGAAGAAAAAATGCACAGAATTGGTTCCCTTTTCATATTCAACAATACCACAACGAATGATATACTATAGATTGTTGATTCATGTGTAAATTCTGTATGAAGAGGAAATATTTTGGAACTAAATCCGCCGAAAATTTCTGTAATATATGTTCACATATTTTGTGAAATAATGCTTTACGATTATTTTAAAAAAAATCAGAGCAGTACGCGAAAAAGACGAATAATTCTCAAATACTAAGATAAAAAAGAAGGTCAGAAAGTGTGAGGAGAAAAATCTTTTTCCTTATGTATTAGAAGAATAATGTAAGTCCTGATGATATTATGAAGGCTTCTGGTCAGATATAAACGAACAAATAAATAACCTGAATCGAAGAATATGAAGCAAATCAACCCTCATTTTGTGGTACAGGTTTTCACTGTTTTTTGCATAATCCATTGTGATAGTTTTAAGTAAGACAACTTGTTGATATTAGGAATGTAACTTAGTCTACATTTTTGCAGCTTCAAGGTAAGCCAAATGAATAAATAAGCTATTTCAGATTGTGGATACCATTTAATCCTTAGGTAAGGGTTTTTAGTGGAAGGTGAAACCCCTTTCTATTTTAGAAAATTACATAGTTACAGAGCCACCTACATCGCGACCAATAACACTAACAGCAGAAGCAAAACTACCAGTGGACATCAACCCTCCAACTACAACAGAAATCCTGAAGTCAATAAGGATACTAAAAACTGGATAAGCAGTAGTACCAGACGGAATCCCAGCACAAGCATCGAAAATGAACCCAGAGACATCAGATGACTTGATGACACCACTACTAGAGAAGGTGTGGAAAGAGGGCAAGGTAACTGCGGATTGGAAGAAAAGCTACTTATTCAAACTGCCAAAGAAAGGAGACTTAAGTCAATGCAAGAACTGGCGCGGAATTATGCTCCTGTCCATCCCAAGCAAAATACTAAGCCGCATCATCCTGGAGAAAATCAAACACACCCTGGGTGAAAAACTTCAACCGGAATTGGCTGGATTCAGGAGGAACAAGTCATGCACCGATCAAATCGCAACACTACGGATCATCATTGAACAGAGCTTGGAATGGCAGTCAGCTCTCTATCTCAACTTCATTGACTTTGAAAAGGCGTTCAGCAGACGACGCCGATCGAGAGGTGATTTGGCAACTACTTCGCTACTACGGGGTGCCGCCAACAATTATACACCTCATCCAACAGTTGTATGACAATGCTGCATGCCAAGTAATCCACAACGGGAAACTCACGGAATCCTTCGAAGTGAAGACGGGAGTAAGACAATGCTGGCTGGCTGACTACTATCTCCAATGATTTTCCTGGTTGCGGTAGACTGGATAATGCGACAGACGGTTAGCGGGCGGCGAGAAAACAGGCATAAAATGGACCCATACAAAATGCTTAGAGGATTTGGACTTCGCCAATCACATATATACGTTTGATTTCCCACAAACTGGAAGATATGCAAGTGAAAAGTAACAAGTTGGCAGAAGAAGCATCAAAGATAGGACTTCAGGTGAACATAGAGAAAACAGAGGTGATGAAGATTCCTGGACAAGGACAACAACAACAGACAACAATCAGCATGAATAGGAGAAATCTGAAGGAAGCAACCTCCTTTACCTACTGACCTAAGAAGCTTCGTTTCAACTACAGACGGAACTGATGAGGATATCAAGGCGAGGATCGGGAAAGCAAAGCAAGCTTCCATTTCTCTCAAGCCTGTGTGGAGGTCAATAGCACTCAGCATGAAAAATAAGATCCGGATTTTCAACTCCAGTGCGAAGTCAGAGCTACTATACGGATCAGAGGCTTGGTGCGTCACGAAGGGCACTTCAAACGAACTACAGACTTTCATCAACAGTTGTCTTCCTTCAATACTCAAGATCAAATGGCTAGAAAAGGTCAGCACCAGGGATCTCTTGGAGCAAACCAACCCAACAGGAAACGATTGTGCCACAAATATGCCTATTAACAAGCAGCTAAATTCTTTTCAAATTAACATGCGTTGAGTTTAAGAGTGTCGAGTATATCTACAAACATGTACTCTTTGTTTCCAGAAGCTTGTAATTTTCAAACAGCCGGATACAGTTATCATTTTTCAACGAAAACGAAGGCTTCCTATGAAATCAGAATTATTTCTTTTCAATAAAACTAACACTGACGCACTCACTTTGCTAATTTATTTAATTATATCCAAAATTTAGTAAAGAAAATATCTGATGCAATCACGCATATAAATATTCATGACTGACACAAAAATATTTGACACGAAACCTAACACACCCAATACTACTTTGTCATGAACTTAGTTTCTATTGTAGATATGAAGATTGTAATATGGAGTAATAGGTTTGATAAGAAATAACCCCTAAAAGTAAATTAGATTGTTTTTTCTTTGTTTGTCCTCTTAAAATTTAATTAACTAATTTATTTTTTGTGATAGAAAATAAAGCTCTATTCGGTTAATAAGTGCAGCAGCATTTACTTCTTAACATTCCCGGGAAATATAAAACAAATCCAATATAGTTTCCTTTGAGCACATTCAATTATTCAACATTAATTCTGGGTGAACTGCATTGGTGAATCTCCCAGATTGGCTATCGAAATGCAAACTTGACCAAAGGAATTCAGTTAATACTAAAAGCTCGACAGCATGACAGTGGTTACTTCTTAATGAGAAATAAGAGAGGAAAATGAATTTGTAAATTAAAGATTGTAAGATTCATATTTTATAGTGGTTTGCACTCACCTAGTTATTGTTTATAAGCCTATATATATGTATTTCAACATCAGTTGCAAGCTAACTACAGTTAGAGAACCATTGGAAGCCAGGAAGTATTGGGGGGCGTATGCGTCCATAACCTTTCGTGGGAAAACATTACTAGTGAATAACTACCCGTCCCATATTAGTCAGAGTATTATCACCAATAATGAAAATAAGAGTGGTAATGTGAATAAAGAATTTAATATAAATAATAAAGAGTTTAAGGCCTTGATAGTACTGACACATAAAAAGGGAACATCAAAGGTCCTATATAAGATTCCTAAAAAGGCCAGAACTAAGGAGACATCTAAACCAGTTAACTCACTTTAGGGCCCGATAGGACCAATCAGGAAAAATAATATGATTTGTTAAATACCACGTCGGTGGTATAGTGGTTAGGACGCTCGCCGACCATACCTATGGTCCGGGGTTCGATCCCCGGCCGACGCACTCCTTTACCTCACTAAGCCAGAAATAAAAAGCTGGTGAAGAGGAAAGGTTGGGAATGAGGCTAGCAACCCCATCCTGTAAAAATAAACTTCAAGCCACTAGCTTGAAGCCCTATGTTCCACTAGGGAACGTGAAGGAATAAAAAAAATACCACGTCATGACTGTGAGGTCACTTACTTAGGTCAAATAAGTAGATCGGAGTCAGTTAGATTATCACATTTGAATTTATCTAGAGCCAGAATAATTGACTCTACTAAATTAAATAATCTAGAAAAAGCTTAGTCATTGCAATGCATTCCATTGTATGTAATCACACATAATGGTGGAATGAGGTACAAATATAAAAATTCATATAATTAGGTGGAGAGAGAGAGGTTAATCATCGAATCTTTGTTCCTCGAATCAACACGAAACACGTGCACTTGAAATGAGACAAGGCCTTTACGGGATATCTGGAAATTTGGAGTAAAGAACAAAGTAGAGTGAAAGTAAGGAAGGCAATATATGAAACCGTGTTAATATATTAATAAGATTATGAGCAATAAGTTGTGCTTCAAACATTATACAGTCACTAATACGGTATCAATGTGCGTTACACCAAATAAGCTTGTGTAATATAGAATTATGGTATATTCTGAAAATTAAAAATCATTTAATGTAATGTCTGTTATTGGTCAGGAAAACAATCTGAGCGGACAGAAATGAAGGAGAAAATGCCACTTAAGACTGGAGATCAAATCACTCTTTTAGGCGAGAAGTGTTCACTAAAACTCTTTCCGAAATAGGATAAGTTACATATTTCAGTAGAAGTAGACATTCTTCGTAATGCCTTTGGAAGGCGGAGAAGAAATAACTCCAGCCAACTTTGGAAATGCTTGTAGCCAGGTAACAAAGCAGAGTTTCAGCCCGAATGGAACTGGATAGCACAGAGCTGTTTAGTGTGACTGCAAGCACGACTTTCTGATAAACAGATCAGTGCAGTATGTTTTACTGACTAAAATTCGTAAGTAGAGTGTAGCGTTAGGCTTTCAGTGGGCGAACACCCCATACATTTTCAAACAAATGAAATCAAGGACATCAGACATCAGATATTCAACAAAAAGCAAAAATGTGGATACTGAAAAGCTACCCATCAAGAGACAGGAAGAAAATAGATTGCGCGAATCGGATTAACAATGTGAGGTTGCTGTATTTTGTCATTCCCGCATGTAACGTGGTCGGTAAACTACCATTTTTCCCTTGAGAGTGTTACGTTAACGAGATGCAGTTGGCTGTAAGGATACTGCAGGATTTATCTCATCAAAAGCACCCAAAATTCAATGTTCACTGCAAAATAGTTGATTATTCAAGTGTGTGGTTAAGGTGTATTTTAGGTGAATATATGAAATGATACAGTATGAATCACAGTTACCTCATTGTTGATTTAGCTAATTCTAAATTCTACATTGAAAATGTCAATCAGTACTATACATTTCCTTAAGTTATTTGTTATGTAGCGATGATATGCATGCCTTGTATTCCTACAAGTGTATTTGTCCACCTAACTGAAACAAAAAATAATTTTCACAGTCTATGCATACAGAACTGGTAACATTAACTTATCAGTTGAGTTATCTCTTGTTAGGTAGAACTTTTTAGTTTTAATATTCGTCTAACTTTTTTTAATAATTAGTTTCATGTCTGGTCAGCTGCATATTAAATTGTTTACTTTATGATATGAACCAAAAATATTTCTATTCGCCTTTTATTTATTTATATGATTAGTCATCATCAGGTGTAATATCTTGTAATTCAGGCAAGTGATGATGAATAAATAATTTTTTTATATGTGTAACCGATACCACATAAAATATACAAATAAACAACATGTTGTTATTGCTTTGTCTACTTTTTTTTAGAAATATATTGTTATACACAATCGAAACACCCGAATAATTTTCATGTTTTCTTTTTATCTTACCTTATATTCACACTTTTGTTTTATATGTTTATCTCCAGATAAATAAGTTTGGGTTATCTTTATCTCTCAGCATTCACATTCTCAACTGTTATACAAAAACTGTTTTAATGTCTATTCATTGTATATTTTGAAGAGTGAACAATAAAATCAGGAATGAAAAATACTCAAATGAAATCATAATGAGATCGTATGAAGAGAAAACAAGAGTTTATAGGCATGCGTGGAGTCGGTTTCAAAAAATGACTTCAAAGAAGTGAGTGAAATAGTGATATGCTGCTAAAGGCCTTTGTTCCACCCGAAAGTGAAGGGAATATAATTTAAGACTGAGGGAAGAACTTAGGCAAATCAGCATGATGTCATTTTACGTGAAAAGTTTATTTGATAAAATATCTGATTACATGACACTATTAAATATAGTTAGACAATCTTGGATACTAAGCTATTAGTAGACCTTCCGAGAATTTAATTTCATGCATTTAGAAAACCTTAGCTAAAAGTACTGTAACTATTTTTAAAATGTTTCTATGCAGAAAACTTGAACAAAGACATTCGTAAATTTTCCAATAAAGCAGATTTATTTAAAAGGTGTGATACGGAAGATCCTGAGGAGGGCAGATTCATTGCTTTTAGACAAGCAAGCAACGATCAAACTAAGTAGTTAGGTTGCAATCAGTGAAAAATCTAGGTTACTGACCTCTAAACAATTAGAATCAGTTAGATTAACAAACACTGATTTCATGAATAACCTCTATCCAGCCATTAATGCAGATGGGTGTATTGGTCGTCTAACGCGTATCTTGTCTAAAAGGGTTCAGCGGCACTATGTTACATGGTTGCAGAAAGGTAAAAGTCTCTCTATAGGGAGTGTAATAGTTGAACACCTTGTCAACGCTGGTTATTTCTTCTCAAAAATCTCCTTCTTCAAAGTGACCTACAAAGTAAAGAACAACCTGCCAAAGACAATATGCTTTCATTCCCTTTGTATGGCTGAGGCTCCAGCTACCATGACAGAGAAACCACAGTACTGCATATGCAAGAAAATTATTCGAACACTTCTGCTATTGTGGTATTAACCTTGTCGTTTTTGGCCAACTTTTTAAAAAATTTTTCAACGCCTGGTTCTTCTATCTCTTCTCAGCTGCTAGATAATATCACATTGTCCTCGCTTTTATGTGCATCCAGAATACGATTTCCACTCACTGACTTATTTATCTCATTGAATAACTCCAACACCATGATTCAACTCTTCTTATATATTAAGCAATAATGGTAACTTTGACTAGTAGAACTCATCTCTTTTTGGAAAAATTTGTACATGAATGCGATTGTACATGTAAAGAAAATGAATTTGCCAAAAAATCCTGTTTGCTGAAACACTGATTTAACTAGGAAATTTCATCTTTGATACTGTTCACCTCTGAATACCTTGAAACGATCCAGGAGAAAAGAAACTTCTCGTGACCTCATTTTATTAAACTGATTGTGGCTAACACGAGGTCTATGACGCGCGTTTCGTCCTATCTCGACTTGTCATCCGATGCATCTTCGCTCGCAGTAAGTAACAATGTTCCCATTGAGAGTCAGAGCCAGCACCAATACAGTAAAAATTAGTCAACATGAACTTTGACAACTTCATTAATTTTAAACTTAGGAACTTGTGTGGAGATTTATTATGACTGAAGTCTAGTGATGAATACCATTTAAACGTGATCTTGCTAATTTTAGCGTTTCTAACTGACATTGGTTGAAAAGAAACTCAAACCTACACCATATTCGTAAATATAGTCTTTTTTACTTTTTAGAAATAGATTTTTTATTTTTAGAAATAAAAAGAATAAAAAATAAACATAATAACTTGATTGGACACTAGTAACTAGTGTGACGTGTCTAGTCCTTTCTTTGGTGCAGACTGAATTCTATCAGTCAGGTTTTGCAATGTGACCACCATTCTAGGTAGCTCGCCATCACGGTGCACATTGATTTGATTATAATAGATAGTTGGAGGCAGTCGGCTTCCTGACGATTGCCTCCAACTATCTAAACATAATAACTATTGAAAAATATAAGCATCCACAAATAGCCAGCCTTAATCCATAAAATACAAAAATATTCTGTTCATATATTTATTCGCATCGTGAATTTGCTCAAGTGAAGAACATGGATTAGTATAGATATTAAAAATGAACTTTATGTAAAACAGTACAAACAGATACATTCAAATACCACTCACCTAGAACATTTATAACGACTCCAAAAATCGATATAAGGGAAATTAACTTTTGATTACTCACTTCATAAGTATACTTATCATACGTTTAACAGTATGATGAGATTTTTATTTCCATGCACTTCACTTGACTGAAACTTGATTGTAAGTGCATAGTTAGGGTACTATGATAAAATGTAATTCCATATTATATAAGTTTATTTGATACAACATATGTTAAATTAGTATTGGTGAGTAGGTGACTTTTCGGTCATAATTTATCATATCAGTGTGTCATACATTGATATGAAATATCATCCAGTTATTCATACTGTTTTACTGTATGGTAAATCAACTAAAGTTATCTAATATGTCCGAAACAACCCTTCATTTATCGCTCAAATAACCAGATAACCTCAGAGTGCAGGAATATGTTTCAACAATTACTTCAGAAATACAGATTGTTTCTATGTGTCTATTCGTCACAAACTTTCATATTACTTTGGATTTATCGGAAATTCCTAAGCATGAATACATAACTGGCTTCCACGTTAATTAAGATTCCATGTGCTGACTTGCAAATGTGTTTGTACAAGAATGAATAGCTCGGTGAATAACTTGCAGCTTGTGACTTGAATAAACTGCCTCTTAACCTTACTTGAATTTCCAGATTCTAACAAAAGCAGTGATAAAACCCGTATAAGGGAATTCAAAATAGCTACACTATCTGGCTAATATTTTTTACTCCATATTCGGTTCACTTTTCAACTATGTATGTAATGCACTGCATTTGATTTTCGCAATTCGATTTCCCCAAGGCTGTCTATATTATGAGTTATTTACACCACATTTTCTCACAAAAAACTAAAACAAATCTTGGAAATTAGCTCACTTTACTTGAATATTTTTTTCTTTTCACTTGAGCAACACTCTTGTGCTTCCAAGACTGACCGAAAGTGATAGATTAATCTCACAGGACTTGCTAGTTGAAAATTGAGAGCGTCGTATGCAGTATCAGTAACGAAATAAGAAATAAAGTGGAAACTTATCTGGATTCCAAACTAAGGTGTGCGAATTTAATTCTCCGACGTTATCTCACATCTTTGAAGTTGTCAGTTACTCTTTACTGAAAAGTATCAATGGTCATGAAGCTTATACAAATAAGCTCCTCCGGAAGATGTAATAGTTTTCAATACCAAATGATGGTGTGACTTTAATGTAGCCGTTACATTACCGATTTCGATTAGAAATAAGTTCTTGTAATACACAACAGTTACCAATTAACAAGCAATGAATACAATGTTTTACAATGAGCTGAATTTCTTATGTATATTTTTACCACTATTCAATGACTGAGTTGTTTGCCCCTAATTCTGATAGCTTAGCTTATTACTTTAATATCTGAAAATTCTGCTTATTGAGAAACAAATTATTTGTCATCTGAAGATCTTATTACTTATTATTATTTCGTTCTCTTCCACACCAAGTGAAAAATAGGAGTTCAATCTTCAGCTCTGAATTTTCAGCGGCAGTGGTTTTATTTCCACGGCCTACGGCTTCTAACCTCACGTCCAGCCTTCTCTCTTTACTGGGCTTACTACCGAGTAGGCGGGGTTTAGGAATGCGTCAACCGGGCATTGAACTCGGACAACATACATAGTTGGCGAGCGCCATCGATGCCTGAGGATCTGATGTGTGCACAGATTTGTAACTGAAACAACTTGTAAACACCTTAGATCTCTTACGTGTAGTATTCCACAGTTCCACGGTCTCCCGACAATGCAGAAACCAAGAAACCTGATAAGACCAATTCTAGGTAAGTTGAATTCTTCTTTCCTTAAAATTGCCATATGGGCTGCGAAGTTCTCCGCATTCATCAAAGACTCTGCAATACGCCATCTCGTGTTTAGTTTATCTAAACTAACAAACATTCCTTATTAAGTGGTGATTAGGCAAAACCTTGTTTCCTAGTTTTATAGAATTATTCTTCTTTAATATCCTAGTTTACGAAACAGCCA
This sequence comes from Trichobilharzia szidati, assembly GCA_944472155.2. Taxonomy (NCBI): domain Eukaryota; kingdom Metazoa; phylum Platyhelminthes; class Trematoda; order Strigeidida; family Schistosomatidae; genus Trichobilharzia; species Trichobilharzia szidati. The sequence goes on from OX235271.1 coordinate 113,660,557, forward strand.
GTAATTTTATCATTACGACTGAAAATTAATTGCCTTCACTAGCCACTTACACGAGAAAAACCCTAACATGTACAGCAATTATTGCATTCCATTGCCAAAACGAAGACTATATAAACTGACTGTGATCCAGTTGAAGGCTATCTTAGTCTCTTATGATTGAGCATTTCTAGCTGAAAACGTTAATGGAAGTTTTCGTTTAGCTGGACAATAGGTAGTAACTAATGTCATGTGTCTAGTTCTTGGTGTGGTGCAGACTAAATTCTATCAGTCAAGTGTCCATAAGAAAAGTAGCCGTTATATTCCTAAATGAGATCAGTTGTGAATCCGAAGAGCTCAGCGGTAATGTTTTTGACTGCGGCACTGGATGATGTGCGTAAGAATCTCGGAGGGGAAATGAGTTACTTTAAGATTGCAGATGCATCTTGATGATGACTACCGACAAGGACGAAACCTAAGTTCAAGGCTTCCCACCGATCGCCTACAACAATCTAATATCAATGGAAGGTATGCTGAAAGCAATTTATTTCTACAAGTACTATTTGGATATATATAAAGCAAGGACAACAGTTTGTGCAGAATAAAAAGGCGTTAAGTGGCACTAGAAATTGCTTAGTCAATAAATATATGATAGGAATAAAGATAATTACAACGGTGTATTAAGGGGGTAAAGTTGAAGTGGATGAATTACAGAACCTTTAAAGATTATTAAATAAGTGAACTGGTATAAAGATTTTAAAATTGGAGGCCAAAGAAGACACTGTTTATGAGTTTGGCGTTCAGAGGTGATACTGTTGCCGAAGTCATTAAAACTCGTTTATCTGAACGCTCTTTTTATGCAGCTAACTTACATTTAGTATTTACCAGCCAAAGTATGATTCAACAATGCGTTAATGATAAACTACAGGTTATGTTCACTTCTGCATGCATATACTCATTCACATGCTTGTGTGGAGCTGATTACATTGGACGTTACAAGCGTGTTCTTCATAAAAGCGCAGCTGAACACTACCTGGTTTGGTCAATGAAAGGTCAGCATAGGACAACGCAGTCTTCAATCTATGAGCACCCTCCAGATTCAGGTCATTCAGCCTCACTTGATTTATCCTTCAAAGTTATTTACAGGACCAAATCCAACCACTCCAAAAGCTTACTTTTTTCCCAATCATGCATAGCCGAAGCTGTAGCTATACACATGGACAGAAACCTAAAATGTGTTCAAAAACGCTTTGTTAATTCCCTTTCTTTACCTTGTTCATAGTAATCTTTTTATTTTATTCTATTTTGCCACTTAAATTCGTCCCACTTCACTTCATCTTCGCCGTCTTTATCGTTATCATCACTGTACTCTTAATTGTTTAGACAACACTTGACCTCCAGTTTTAAAATCTTTATACCAGTTCACTTATTTAATAATCTTTAAAGGTTCTGTAATTCATCCACTTCAACTTTACCCCTTTATTACACCATTGTAATTATCTTTATTCCTATCATATATTTATTGACCAAGCAATTTCTAGTGCCACTTAACGCCTTTTTCCGTGATATAAATACGACTGTACAGCTTGAAAATGAAGTCGTTGAAAAGAATATTTCTTCACTGAACAAAACTGTTCTATTTAATCAAGTGAAAGATAGGATGAAAACATCCAGTTATGAAGGTAAGGAAAGATTGATAACCGCTTCATTCCCAACACATAAATCGGGTTTCAGGCCCATCATGGAGATTACTTAGGCAAACTTGTGGAGAATTGAACTCTTTTACCTACTGATAATTTCGAAGGATCTTGCGACGTCCACCTCATGACCTGTGTTATGGAGATGTCTGGCAATGGCACTGTTGACATTTCTCTTAAAACGTAGACATTTTCGAACATTTTCAAAAAACCGAAGGTATGCGCTTCTTTTTGTTCTCTCAAAGTAACTGCTACCACGAATACATGTAAATTCGTGTACACAGTTGGAGTTAACATGAAAAGTGTATCTGTCGGCTTTAGGTTGCACCAAAGATCATATCTGATAAAATGGAACCAACTTAGCTGCAAGATAAGCTCTGGCTAGTGATATATTCAATCTTCTATTGATTATTCCTGCAATATTTTCACCTTTAAAATCGAGTTGAATGAAGACGGGCTTTTTCCCCACTGTGATTTGTTTGACATTTGAGCCCTCACATCTTCCATATTTGTCAAAAAATCTTTGAGGGTAACCGTTGCTTTTCAACATTTTTTCGAGAATCATAAATTTTTCCTCTAATTTCTCTGAGGAGCATATTCTCCTAGCTCTATGGTGCGGAGTCTTGACTAGTCCTCGTTTATAGCTATTTGGACAAAAAGGATTAAGATGTAGATATTGCCCCTTTTATGTAGGCTTTCAGTAAATTGATTTCTGGAGACTACCATCTTCCAGGTACTGCATGGCAATGTCAAGAAAATGGCACTTTCCATCATTTCCATGTTCCATAGTAAATTCATTTCATTGCACCTCGTTGAACGATCCGAGTAGGTAGGAGGTGTTACTTTCATTTTTGCATACTACAAATGTGTCATCGACACAATGACAAAAAGAAATTTTTCAGAGATTGCATCCCTAAACTTTGTTTTCTAAAGGTTAGACATGAAGATATCCGCTAAAACTGGGCTAAGTGAACTACCCATAGCTAAATCATCTATTTGACGGTGAAGAGTGTTATCAAACTGCAATTGTATATCCATAGTACACATTAGCAGTGAGCGTTTGAGTTCCAACACGGCGTCAGAGCATATCAGAATACTGATAAATGGTCTCAGTAGTGGATAATAAGCTTATTATTGATAACAATCATTAGTTAGAAAAAAATTTCAAAGCTTCATTTATTCATATTCATTCAAAAACTTTATTTCACACATTTCTAAATTACGTTTATGATGAAAGTGTATATGCTTTCCAAATTATGTGTAATGAAAATAATGAGTTTTTAATTTCATCCACCTCTGACTGACTGAAAAGTGATAGGTTGTTAGTCTGTTTAACATAATTAAAATATTGTTAGAGATTTTATTATTGAAAACTGTGCTAGTTCTAACGTGTTAAGAAATAATCTACAAAATGATATCACAAGGTAATATTTCCCTCTGAATGTCTTATTTAAATTTATAGCTTCATAATTACTCCCGAAACACAACTTTCAGTACAATGCTTAAATTACTAAAATAAATGTATCTGAGTGATTTAGAAAACTAAAAGTAGTATGGTTCGAGGGCTGTTCACTTTAAATTATTTCCAGGCAAATGGGCTAATATAAAACTTCAGATGTTGAATTTTAATACTGTTACTTTGCTTTGAGTAGCAAGGAAACAAGTGTCTGTTACACTACTTCAAGAGTCCATTGAAAAACGTAGCAATAATCATGAATAAAATGACAAGCATTCATTTATATGAGATTTTATTTACGAGTCTGCAGATTTAGATTTCTTAAACTGTGGTTTCCAAGCTGATTTCTACTCACTTCTTGTTTTTAACGTGTAGGTTGACCCATGACTACATATGATATCAAATAATACTATTCAGTATTGAGTGTTTATTAAATTCCTTTCCACTCAAATATCATAGGTATATGCACTTCACTTATCACTACAAAAAGTTCTCAAATATTCTGTTCTTTTTTTTCCTAATTTATCGGTATGGTTTTTTCGTTCAAAGTCAGATGATCTTTATAGTATAATTAACTAAATAAAAATGTTAGATCATGTGAACTAAATTTGGTTGACATAGAATACTCAATGCAATTCATAAAATATCGTAGACAGTAAGTGCCTGTTTGAATGTTTTTCAAACGAATTAGAAAAAGTTTGTCCGAATTCTAGTTCTCTTATACGATTGTGCTACATTCAATCAGCTGAATATTTTCATAAAAAGAAGTGCCGTTTAACTTTTTCTCTTCTGAAAAGTAAAGAAAAACCTAACTCATTTCTTATCTTTTTCTATAATATACTTATTCGACTGAAAACGTTAGAATGCATCATTAATGCTCTAACCGCAAAACTGAGTGGATAATTCTACCATTTGTATAAATCTATTGATATTTTATAAATTATTCTGTTTTATTTAGATTATTAACTAAAAAAAATACATAAACTAGTTTAGCAAAGGCGGACAATGAATGAATCTGGAGATAAAACGATTCATTTATTATTTATATAGCCAATTAGTAATAGAAATTCATATGTACAAGCATTAAAGATAAAATTTATTTCGTAAAAAGTCATTAACACTACTCATACGATTTGTTTTTATTTACTCTTTTCTTACAGGGACAAATATGTAGTTTCTCAGAATAAGTGCTCAAAAAAGGGTTGAATTCGATTTACATGTAGAATTTGAAATATTTGGTTCAACGTGAGAGTGTATGGATATATGTGTGCGTAAAGCTAATGATAAGAAGGCAAAAGGATTAGGAAAAGAACAAAAGGAAAACAGGTTTTTCCAAATATTTTTATCCCAGCTTTAAGAAACTTGTTAATGTTTTGCTAAAATATGTCCTTGTCTTGTCGTAATAGTATTCTGGATAATCACCTACAAATATCTATATATATAGGATAAATTAAGTTTACTTTTGTTAACTTCTTAGATTTACAGAATGAAAACAAAAGTGGACAGTGTGAATTCTTTTGTGTTCGCTCCATGCATCATTTACAAGCTGCTCTTATTGTCATAGACTACAACAGTCTTTTTTCTCTATTAATTCTGAGTGATGATAATATTGTCCCGTACTCTGAACTGGATTGTTTAGTTTTGTAGCCTTCATTGTCCTTCAAAATGAATTTCTCACTAAAGATGTTGTCCTATGGAAAATGAAATTTTCTCAGTTGCACCACTCAGCTCATAAAATACAGCACCAAGAAACTACCAGTGATAGAGTACAATTTTACTGGGTACATTAATCAAATGATATCTGTTGAGTATTTCTTGTGCAAGACTATTTGATGAAAATTCTAAGTTATTTTGAGAAAAATAACTAATATATTTTGACTTCTGCCAATTCATGACATAGCGCGACCACTTAGCAATGTCTTCTTCGATGAGTTACTGCCTCACCGTCAACCTGCTGTAGCCTAATGGTCACGGCTTCCAACTAGAACCTCAAATTAACTGCCTGAATAGAGCCTCGGTTCGAACCCCGGTGGGCGCGTATTGCTGGAGAGTCTCAAACTAGAACGAAACAAATGTCCAGTACTCCCAGGTTTTCCAATGGTTCTCTAACTGATGTCGGCTCATGATGACATCCAACCAGTCAAACAAAATCCCTACTTGAAAATATATTTTACTTTATATGGGATAAAATTTTCATGCTAAATCACAAGAATACAATTGTCTACCCTACAATACACCTTGTATTCTTAAGAGAATAAAATATCATAGACTGAGTGAGCGGTAAAGAGCATTTAAATTTGTTTTGCAATTTGATGAAGTTTTGGTTGGCATTTTTTATCGTCATGCCTAAAGCAATCAGAAGGTTATTGGGACAGTTTCATTTGACACACGCCCTAGTGACCTGCTATGCTTTTCCGACGTTTTCTTTCAAAAATCCATAGTGGTAGATTGGATTCTATTTCAAAATAGGCATGAGTACAAATTACGATTCAGAGATCGAAGTAGATAATTAAAACAGCATGAAATAGAGTAAATGAGATACATTATGAAGGGTGAAAAATTAGGCAATTCAGTGATTTAAGCAGGTCACAACTTCGAAGTTGACTGATAGAAGGAATCATGTATGAAATTGCAAAGAAAGATTATAAATACTAAACAGTTAATGAGATGAGCGCCAGTCACCACAAAAGGTATATGTAGTATGTAGTGTGATATCTACCAGAGAAGGATTGATAATTATATATACATATATATATATACATATATATATATACAGATAGGAGTGCAAATCTGAAAAGGACCTAATAAGCTATTGAAAATGAAGAACAAAGCATCTGTATCACAGAATAACTAATTTTATCTGTAAACAACTGAATGAATGCAAATTCTGTTATTCTAGCAAAGTTGGTTGTAACATTCTCCTCTAAGCTGTTCTTTTTTCTGTGAAATATTACTCTCCGTTAAGGTAAACGAAACTCATAAAAAGTTCTGATTATGAAGTAAAACCAAGAATTCAGTCTACAGTATGCCTAATGACTGTGGAGATTTATTGTCTCATACTACTTCAAAATGAACTTATATACGAAATAGTATTATTCCAGAAAGCATTAAATATATAAACATAAAACTTATTCACTCTGTGTACTGCGTAGTAGAATCATAAAAGATATCGTTGTAAAAATGAAATACTGATTAATTCAGTCTGATTTCATATTAAAGTTACCTCATAGTCTTGATGACATCATAAAGTTGACATACTCGAAACTTTATCCTTAGAAATTATAGTGATCAGAATAGTTCTGATAACCTGTTTTGTTAGTAGACAAAGTCTAACAGTTATTAACTTGGTAATTTAGACGCGAACTAATGACACTCAGTGCTTATAAAAATAATATCTATGTTATGAAACTAAGTCCATCATGATAAGTTGGCAGAGACTCCATTTTATAGAGATAAGAGATTAGTAAATTTAACAAATAGGCGTAAATTTTAAACTTTACATAACAAGCGTTGAGTGAGAAGTTAACAAACAACGGTATGCTTGTTGATTCCTTATTATTAACTTTGCTATTACTACACCAAAACGGACATATAAACAATTCATATTAATCCCTTAAGTGGTTATTCGAATCCAGTCTTGATTTCCTGATACATATTTGTTTTGAAATATAAGTTCAGTCATTACCAGTGATGGTTTGGGGAATATTCAGTAGTGGGTTTTGGAAAAAAATTATAGATGAAGTTATATAAACCGAAGTACATAACAATTACCAATCATATTTGAATAGGTCAAGTAGTTCATGGCAGGCGAAGGTTGAAGTCTTTTCTCTTTGTACATATAGTTCAGTATGTATGTGACTGATCCAAAGTGCTTCCATCACCTTTAATAACCTTGAGTTAGAGTTATGTGACATAATCGTGAATCAGTCATTAATACTGATTTTATGACCTGGCATTAATAAGTGCTTTGCAATGGATGGTGATGGATTTCTGTTGGGAATTTCTATGTGTCTTCTTAACCATTTTGGAACATGGTATTTTATACGACATTAGAACATTTTATTGGTTCTACCTAAATGTCACCGCAATTGCAGGTGAACTTGTCGATACAGTTTGAAGTAGAGTACACAGAATTTCGTCCTTTAATCGTATGTACAGGAATCGGAAATGCTCGAGATGTGAAGGAAAGAGATGCGGCGTAGAATATGCGCTTGAAAGCTGACCGAAGTCTTTGAGCTGTCAGCTGCATAAGTTGATCACCCTTGAATGGTAGGTTTATAAAGATAGCTTTCTTTGGTACAAAAGCTGTCTTTTCAAGATGTGGTCTATCCTTACTGTCACAATTGATACAGTTTTCTGGGTAACCATTAACTAATAAGACTGAATGTATGTGTCGGAGCTCATCCATCAATGTGTCACTTGTGCATATTTTGCGGGCCCTTGAAAAGAAATATTTCACTAGGGAACGTTTATGCTAAATAGGAACAAAACTGGTGAAATGAAGATATTGTTCACTCCATATCTGCTTACGAAATATAGATCGCTTAATCGTACCATCATCTCTCCTATAAAAACTACGAAACAGTATAATCTCGCGAAATTTGTCATCTAAATGCCTTATTCAAATATAGGCATTTGATCATTTTTGTAGTCTCGTGGTAGGGGCCACTAGTCAACATTTTAAATTATCCTATAGAACTTTGAAATTCATTATTTAAATTGTGTTCTCGTCTAATGGAATACGTCTCCAAGAGTTTGAATTAACCTCAAATGTTAGTCAGTCACTTTTTTCTTCACTGTAGATTTATCATAAAATACACTTCCATTAAGAAATTCTGCAAGGAAAATATCCATGAAGCAAACCATGCAATCACATAAAATAAACATGCTTTCTCAATAAATTGCAATGTCATAACAGATTGACTACATAAACATTGTCCTATACCTTATTTTAAGAGAGAAAGTAAACAAGCGGTGTTGTTTATCAGAATGAAATAAAAATGGTTATCTAAATTAATTTACAATCATTCAAATCATTCCTGACTAGTTACGAGGTGGTTTTTGTCATATTTGAAAGAAAAAACATTTTCAGTGTTAAGAGAGACAAGTACCAGAGACATTGAAGTGTAGTAGCATGTTACTGTGTATTAGCAGTGGAAAATGATAGGACATTGAACTCTAAGCCTTTGATTGTATAATAAAGTCTTTCTCATGAAATATAGAAGTTCTGATTTCCGTCACTTTGGGGTTTTGTGTTCACGGCCGTAAAGATTCCGAAACGGATTTAAAATAATATACCACTGCATCTCAATTTCTAAGTTTTCTGTAAGGGAAATTGATGTGCGGTAATTTCAAAAACCAGACGAACTGAAAATTATTTATTCTATAATTACTCTTTGACTTAGTACCAAACATCTTTGGTCAATGTTAATTTAGAAACATTTTGCAAAATGAAAGTGCTGCAAATACATAAAACCTAGACGGCTTGCTGAAACCTCACTACAGCAGAATTAATCCAAGTTCACAATGTAAAACAGTGTGCTTCCTGATTACTCGATTTGTGTATGATTATATAGCAGGAACTTTTCCAACTTCAATCATAAAATCATATCCTTTTCGAGACTTTAGTCATACTTCATTGATTACTGTAAATAAATGTAATATGAAGGGCTACTCTGCTTCTTACTATAACTAAAGTTGATTTTGTTGCGTTTTGTAGAGTAGATTATTCAACTAATGCATTAACTCTGTTAAATTACTTTCAGAATACAGACTACTTAAACCATCGTTTCCTTTATCGACCATATTCATGTTAATGATAGCAAAGATCATTATTATTATAACTATTTGAAACAAATTTGGCAAAATTATTCAACACATTTTCAATCTTCCAAAATACAAACAGATATCAAAATACTGAATTAGTATTTCTGTCATGAAAAATGTCAGAATATGCATTTGAACAACAGTGTCAAGTAGTCAAACTGGTAGTGAATCATTTCTGTCAAATTTTATTACTTGCTTTTGACCTTTCTGTCATACCGACATTAGACGTAACTTCTGAAACAACTAGACATCTGACTTAAACATTCATTAAAAGTATCGGCTGTTAAATGATGTTGATTATTTCACATTATACCCAAGTATTCATCACTCGGGGTAAAATAATACACAACTGTGAGTGAAAACTGTATATTTTTTAAAGAAACTTTTCACGTTTCTGTTTGCTTTAATATGCACGAAAATCCAAGCACTGTTTAGCATTTTATTAGAATTCATTCGTTCTACTTGTATAAATATATAATCTACTTACCACAGAATTTGAAGCTGCTTCATTCGGATTGCATGTGTGCGGTGCTGAATTGATAAACAAAGCTTCAGTGTTTAACCTCTCTTCCCACCTAACTATATTACTTTTTAATACTCTCACCCTGTCTCAAACTATCACTGTGTGATTACATGCAAATGAATGCAGTGCAATGGCTGAGCTGTGTTTTTTTCTAGGTTATTTAACTTAGCAGAGTCAATTATTCTAGATCTAGCTAAATTTTTTGTTCCAATAATCTAGTTGACCCAGATCTACTAGTTTGATCTATATAGTTGACCTCACAGTCATTACATGGTATTTGGTAAATTATATTACTTTTCTCAATCCGATCTATCGGGTCCTTAAGCCGACAAAGTTCATCTCTGAGAGGTTTGGTTGGTTTAAACACCACTGTAGTTACAGCCTCATTGAGAATCCTACATAAGGCCTCTGACGTCCTTTCTTTATACGGCAGTGCTAGAATAACTGACCCTGCTAAGTTAAATAACCTAGAAAAAACACAGCTCATCCAGTTGTTAATACTGCATCACTGTGTGATATTTATTAAAATAAACCTATTTAATATGGAATTACGGTATCCAAATTTCACTCTTACAACTTTCCATGTTAAACGTTGATGATATGCTACATATATGTTCAAAAAATAAGAGGCTTTGATGTGCTACTTTTTTGCAGTATCTGTATTAGTAAAATTCATTTTGTTCTAAGATGAGGCAATTCGAAATAAGTCACGCAATGCAAGTCCAACTTGTATATAAAGTAAGTATTTAGAAAGACCAATTTCGTTTTCAACATTTCTCAAGTGAAAATAGGAAAGGTGAAGAAAATTTTACATGCTTTTTATTGATTAGATGCTGTGTTTTCTTTTCAAAATAATATAATCTAAAAGAGTAGAGATGAAATATAACATTTTATTAAGCATGAGATGAATATTACAGCTCACAGACTGACTGATAGGTGAAAGAAATTGTGGAGTTTAAAATAAGGCAGTGAATAATGAAGTCTTGACTTAAATAAACTGAAGCATTTTTTAAAATTATATCCCTTAAATAACCTTACTAGTTTTTACCAGTAAGCTGATAATCATCCTATAAATTTTAAAATGAATTCCATCTCATATATCAACATTGTCGTATGCTGTTTGCATACTATAAAATAGTACGTTCATTACATTTGAAATGACCAGATTCTTCAAAAAATAATGAGAAATTCAGCATAGTTAATTAACAAACAAACTTCAAAGTTAATGAATTCAACTTCATTTTGTTATATCAGATTAATTCACTAGACGTGACACTTAGTGGCAATTTATAGTTGAAAAAAACTTCAGATATTATATTTAAAAGCAGTTCTTCGATGGAATACATGTATAGTATGAAAATGGTTAATCATATTTTGTGAGTTCTAGAAATACACATCCATCTCATTGTTCCTTAGTGAGATGGAGGGGATCAACCTAATCAGTATAGAATTTATTGCAGTTAGTTCACTGAAGAGCCTCTTACAGGAGGATAATGAAATATAATTTATCAGAAATCCTACTGGCTATTTAATTAATAAACGAAACTGGGCTCGTTAAGGGATCGGATCATAAAGAAGCAAAACAAATTATTTATATCTTACTTCATAGCTGTTATTTACTGAAACTTATGCAGTATTCTGGTCAGTCTCGAGGCTTCTGCTTCCCAAAGTTTGGCTGTCTAAAAAAGGCTTACAGCAATCATCCTAAGACAGTTTCATATGGCTGAAGTCGTGGACTAAAAGAAAATCAAGTCTATGTCAGTTTGTAGCCTTCTCTTACGTTTACACACCATCATGTCACATTATATGAACAAATTTATACAAAAATATGTTGGGGCCAGCTTTAAGAAAAGACAATAGAGAAGTAGATGTTATACTGCTGAAGCCCTATGCTCTACTCAGAATCCATGGGACGAATAGTAAGAATAATTCACACAGACTCATAAATCACAGTTTTTAAATTTGGAGATTAATAGTAATTTTCTGTGGTGGACCATACCTTTATTCAGCATGTTTAAAATAATTGCCGATAAAATGTACTATACATTTATTGAATAACGTCCATTTCGCCTTATTATCTGTTGTAAAGGCTGAGTAGCATATTCCTAACAATTTTAGAAATAGGGGCATTAAAACGGTTGTATACCGAGAAAATAATCTACTGCCGATGGAAATTACAGATCAGCTAGTTTCGAGAACTACTGTCCCTCTACTGCGGCCTGTATTAAAAAATTTTGAATATAATATTTTACAGAAGGATTTCAAGAAGTTTCAGGTCCAATTTACGTAAATCACTTGAAGAAATAACACTTCCTCAGTAAACTAGATACTTTGACAGATAAATTTCCTCATTAAATTACTTATTTATTCAAACGTTTCCATTGAGAATAGCGCTTAACGTTTTTTAAATAGTTAGTAAATGTTTACATTATGCTATGCCTACTGAGAACAAATAAGTAATACGAAATTTAGCATAAAATACATGAAGAGTTCTGGTCCTTATCATTATTACGAATTCATGGGCTGGCCAGTGGGTCGGGTACCAGTGACTTGATGGTCTACGAGCTCGCCTTTTGACAGGAAGGTCTTGGGTTCGAACCCCGTTTGGTGTACTATTGAAGGGTCCCAAACTAGGAGGAAATAGCTGTCCAGTACTCCCAGGTGGTTCCCTTATAGTTCTCTATTTGATGTCAGTTCATGATGAAATCCTGCAACCGATCAGTCAAATCCCTGCAAACCAACACTTGAATATCCATAACTGCTGATAAGATGGCATAATTATTACAACTACAGATGAACTGTTTATGCTTTTTGTCTAACCACTTTTTTCACATCAGGATCATTCAAGTGTTTGTAAAAAATAATCATAGTATTCTAGGTAGTGTCTTGTATCTAATATTGACGGAATTATGGTTTTCAAAGACTCGGTGACACCATTTATCATTTAGGCAGCTACTATTTCTGATGCATATTTAACCTCTTCCTAAATGTATCAAGATTTGAAAAAGTCAAGTGTTTGCTCCATGCTTCTAATAAATCTTTTCAGTTATTATAAGCTGTAGTACACTGCTTGATTGTGCGTCGGTGGCATAGCGGTTAGGACGCTCGGGGTTAGATTCCCGGCTGACACACTCCTTTACCTCGCTAAGCTGGTGAAGAGGAAAGGTTAGGCATGACGCTAGCAACCCCATCCTGTAAAATAAACACTGTTACAGAAACTTCAAGCCACTAGCTTGAAGCCCTTTGTTCCACTAGGGAACGCGAAGGAAAAAAAACACTGCTTGATTACATCATACATGTCATAGAACAGGCTTCATTTCTGCGCATAAATATACAATATGAAACTGACTTAAATTATGATTGTTTCATTCAACAGAAGTCTTTAAAACATAGGGTTTATTGAACATAATGTAAAAATCATTTCGGTGTGTACTCTATTTTCACCTTTACAGATTCTTTATGTTGTACAGCTGGTGACCAAGGTGTTCAGTAATGCTTCATGTGTGAATTTTTCTGCTTTTATCGGCATTTTATAGCTCAACAAGCTACAGCTAGTAGAAACTTTACGTAGGTCTTCCTTTAAAATCATATATATATTTCTTCTACCTTGCTTACTGGAGCTGACGTCCTTCAAGGTGTTGTTTTTCCCCTTTTCTTTTTTCTTTCTTCTTGCATGACTTTCCTCTTCCAAAAGAAATCAACTTCGTTAAATATGCTGATGATCTGACTGTCTCGTTGTCAGTTACGTCCCGATCTAACTGCTTCAAACTGAATAGCTTTACTTAAGAATTAAGCCAGTGGTCCAAGCTAAATGGTCTTACCTTAAGTATCACTAAATGTCAAATAGTTAACTTCACCTTCATGCATAAATATGGTCTATATGAACTGGTTCGTTTACAAGGTGCTTGTAGCATAGAAACCAAGTCAAACACAAAATAACTTGGACTTTTCTTGGTCATCCCATGTCTTGTAGATTTCTAAGAAAATGTTCCGTCTAAGCTTCTACATTGAGAAGTTAGGAAAATCAGGAGTCACTCACCTATACCTTTACAATTTGTTACTCTTGCATCTCATCCGTTATTTTTGACTCTTCCACCTCAGTCTTTCCTGGGCTACTAAAAAGGAAAATGTCATATTGTGAAGGGTAATAAAAGTTTTCAGTAGGGCGAGGAGTGTGCCATTAAGTCATCTCGTTACTATTGTAGACGACAAACACCTGAACTTATGCGAGAAAAGATCTAAATCCATATTTTCTGACTCTCAACATCCTCTCTATTCACAACTCTCCACATGCATCTCATCAGATAGGACTAGAAGTCAGTATAAAAGGTTATGTGTTCGCACAACCAAGTATAAAACTTAACAATACCCTATTTGGCTCGCATTCTATGTGATAAAGAAAGCGCTAAGCGTGAAACTTACAACTTACCATGTAACTAGCATGATAAATCGCTCTTTTATCTCCACCTATCTGTTATTTGTGGTGAACACTATTTCAGTTATCTTATAACTTTAGTAATTAACTTTATTATCATCTTACACTTTTGTACATTCTTGAGTTTATTGTTACTGTTAATGTTAAAAAGTTGTTATTATCATTTCTGGGTTCCTATATCGTGTAATATATATTTTATTTGTTTTTGTTGTTGCTGAGTAAATTAGATACAGTATTGTACCAAATGCTGAGAATTCCACGTTGTATCATAAGTAATGTTTTGTTATTAAGCAAATTATATATATATATATAATTTTCAGAGTATATAAATTACTGTTTGTTCAAAATCCTTAAGTAAAATGGTATTCTGAAGTATATCGCGTGAAGCAATGTTGTTCCAAATGAAGCAGTATCCAGTACTCTACAACACCCACCCACCCCCGCTAACGATATTTTTGAGAAAGGCTCTGTGCTACAAGAAATTAAGAAAGTGCGCGAGATCATGTGGTGATCTGAAAATACAACTACATGATTAAAAGAGTAAAAAATGAAGAACAGTTTATGCATCATATCAGATGAGAATTTAGGTATCCCAGTGGTTTGAGCAGGTCGTATGTCAGTTAATGAAGGAAACTAATTAAAAACAAATAACTGAATAGCCACAATCTTTAGATGAATCTTCTTCAAAGGAAGAGATTGATTATGCAATATACCATTCATTTAAACACAGATATATACAATTAAAGACCTACTGAATAACGTTTATCGGAGAAATAAAAATGTATACCTATTTTATCAAATTGTCGAGTGAATAATAGTCAATTAAAGGAAGCAAGGCAAAATATTTTGTTAGATATCATAACAAAATGATAAAGAAAGAAGTATCATAAAGGCAGTCACCATCACTATTTTTCAAATCTAGCACAAAAATAAAACCACAAAGATAATTAAAACAATCACCTACCTAATTGTATATTTACTTTTGTTAAATTATTCATAAATTGATAATGAATAGGGATAATATCTAAAAAAACACGAAATGATACGTTTGTGTAACATAAACGAGAGACAAAGAACAAGGACAGGAATTAGACAGAATTATAAACATTCACACACACACGCGCGCCAACTTTTGATCATTGAATAACAAAAAGGCAAACAAAAAAGTAGCTGACGACTTCATTATCTTTTATGGTGTATATTCATAATGCTAGTGATATTCATAATTTTATATTATCACAATTGAGACAACAGAAACCGTCGTTAATCTATCTATCTATCTAAAGCTATTGTTATTCACCTGTAAAGGCATAAAAAAGCAATTGTTAAACCAGGTATCAAAAAAGAATAGGAGAAGAGACACGCAGTAGCCCTGTTTCTTCTCCATTCATCTAATTTATCAGTTAACCACTCATTTATTCATTTCTCTTTGAATGTATATACCCATCTAAAAACCATTATGGCAACAGATATGAGTCACAAAAATAAAAAATGGTAATAAATTATAAATGACAGTAGAAAATTTCAGTGATTAGAATGAAAGAAAGGATGAAAGCGATTTTATTACTTTTGGTTGAGTAATTCGATGTTCAAACAAAGAGAAATCCATGAATTTGTTTGCTTTGTTCCTATGCATGTACATGTTTTAGTTGTATATATCAATTTAGATTAAGAAAAAGTAAGAGCGAAAACACATCACAGCTTTCCAGTCTTGAGGAGGAAAAAAGAGATATTTATTAACTATCTTTAAAAAAAATCGATACCCTTACAACTTCATCAAGAAATATTTCAACTCGAATCAAACTATCAACAAGAAACCATCCTCAGAATTTTATTTTATTATTTATTTAAACACAGAAAAAACTTGGTACAATATGACACCAAGAAAGATGCTCCACACAATAATAATAAAACAACATAGATTAAAAGTAAAAATATAAGTAGAAAACGGATAAAGAACTTCATCTGGAAGGAAAACAGTCATGTTTAACAAGTTCAGACAGTATTCGTTAACTATCATCAGGAAGGGAAGAAAGAAGGAAATTGCGACACGTTCGCCATTGATTTCGATTCTTGGCCATATCCGATAACGTTTCGAGCCATCGATTCGAGCTATCTCGCGGACCACAACCAGGGAGTCGTGACGCACCAGCCGATGCTAATCTAGCACAAATATCCTTCATCCCACGACGCCACGTTATGGACTGACCACCCCTCCGCCTTTTCCATCCCGTCCCAGGGCTAGCGAACAGAGACCTGTACGGAAGCCTCTGGGATGATATTTGCAGCACATGTTCAAGCCACCGGAGCCGGTGTTTCCAGATGACGACACTCAATGAATGGTGATCTCCACTGTGTTCAAACACACGCCGCCGAACCTCAGAATTACTCACGTGATGATGCCATCAAACGCAAGCAATCCTGCGGAGACAGCGATGATTGAACACGCAGAGTCGCCGCACATCCTCAGCTCGGAGAGGCCAGGTGTCACAAGCGTAGAGCAAGACAGCCCGCACCGAAGCATTGTATACCCGACCTTTGACAGCCAGGCTAACGTCGCGACGGCGCCAGAGGTGGCTCGAGTTGATGTATGCCACCCTAGCCTTTATTATATGGTTGGAAATCTCATCCGTCACTCCTCCACCAGCACTCACACAACTACCCAGATACACAAACTTATCAACAACTTAAAGCGGTTCACCCGCAAGAGTGAGTGCAGGTACAAGCTCCTGCTAATCTTGTAACAGTACTTTGCACTTAGACGGTGCAAAGCACATACCATACTCAGAAACCAGAAGAAAATTCTTCTTGCAATGTAAAAAGAATGTTTCTGAAATAACGACTAGAATACTGAAACCACTCCAAACAGATATAGCACAAAAACCAACACAATCACTCCTATGACTAAAGGATCCAACAGCAAAAGAAGATAAGATCCATATCATTTACAAAATAAATTGCATAAACTGCGATAAACACTATATTGGTCAAGGTGAGCATCGCCTTCGAATCAAAATCCAATTACATAAATTAGCTGTGAAAAGACACGCTATCGTTTCTTTCACATCAAGGGATATAGATAATCACAAACACCAATTTTAATTGGGAGACTGTAAAACTTTAAACAGCGGCACTATCGAAAATACCAGAGAATTTCTAAAAGGCTGGTATTCAAATGAATCAGCAATTAACAAACACATTAATTAAGATCAAATTTACTAAATAATAAAAAATAAATCACACAACAAGAAAGTCCAAATTAAAAATCAATAAAAATGATCAATGTAAACTGACAACCAATCACAACAATGTTTGTCAGGAGATACAGTTATATCATTTATGGAGAATTCAAATAAGTTCGCTTTATATCAAAGCCTCCGCTGAAGGTGTTGTCCAGAAGGACAACGATACTTAGCAGTTGAATCAGCCAGCTCAGAGAACACAGCTAAATCAATACCTGTATGAAGTATAATCTTCTATGTACTTCTTCTTTGAAATGGAATATATTCGACTGATATCATTTCTTCAGAGCAACTTGTCTATTCTCAGTTGTTTCTGAATTTTATTTAGTTACGGTTGTAGTTTTAACATATGTGCTTGCAGATACCATGAACAAGTCCTGAAATTTTCAAAAGAATGGATACTGAACAAAGAATACTCTTTTCGATAACTTCATCATCAGGCTCTACAGTTATATATACATTATAGTGAATGAATTAGTGTTATGAACAAAATTAATGTTTAAATAACATCGAATCAATAATATCAATAGATCACACTTCAATAGCATCAACATAAAATAAGCTGAATTTCAGGAAAGTTAGGAAAAATAATATTACAAATTCATGAAGGCCATGGCAGTAGTAGGAGCTGGACTTGCTTCTTTTGAACACACAGCACTGGTTGTTTGAGGCGAATTGCAATAGCCTTTACTGTTTGGAGCATGTGATTCTTCGATTATTTTGGCAATTTATTTCGCACTCGGTAGATGATAGAGAAGGATTCTTCCACGCTGGCTTTGTGGCCGGTTTGAACCAGATGGTCTAATATTGAACTGTTAATGGTTTTCACTGCACCTTTACTTAGCCATACTGGGAGATGTTCTCGAGCACGAAAAATCAAGTTCCTAGAGCAACGGCCAATATAACTCGCTCCACAAGGGCAGTTGAATTGGTAGATACAATTTGAAGTGGCTAGTCTAGGTACTTCATCTTTAAGTCGAGGAATCACCATCGGTCGTGTAGAGAATAAGACGTGTAGTTCGCCAACATTAAAAGTTCTTTGAACTGATTTTCTTAATTTACTCGTAATTATTTCACTTGGTGTATCGCCCTTGAATTGCAGTCATATATAAAGATGTTTCTTGTTTAGGAATAGTGAGTAGTCCTTTACCGCTTTGTTTGCAATTTGTTTCTTGATAAATTTGTCGGGATATCTATTTTCGATCAAAGTATCGTATACAATGCTGAATTCATCTTCAATTACTTCTTCTGAGCGAAAAGCTCTAACTCTGTGGCTAAGGGTCTTTACTAAATTTCTTTTGTACTTGAGAGGAACGAAGCTGTGAAATTTTGTTTAGAGTCTTATTTTACATGACAGTTAGTCACTGCAGAAATATCTTTTTGTAATCATTTGTGTAGATATCTTACATCACACCAACAAGGTGAAACCTCTGCAGACTTTAGAATAGTTACACTAACACATCCATTTTCTATGCACTCACTAAATTACTGTCCGCAAATCTCTTTACATAAATTAATGAGAATTCTAAATATGTAATGCTGCTCAAAGAATTAGACAATCAATATCTGATGAAAGATCAAACATAGTTCCATGCTCCCCTCTCCTTATGTATTTGGAAACCGTTTCGCTTTGACCCTGGCAAATTTCAAACAGCTCAGGTGGCATTCAACAGAAATAGGACATTTTTAATAATTACGGAGCATGGAAGCTATTCATGCATTATGAAGTTCACAATAACTTCTCACATTTTCTCTGAATACAGTTGTTAATGTGTAACAACTTGAACAATAGTTATGTCTTACTTAAGAAACAATCATTATAGATATCTGTGAGCACTATGAACTGCAGATTAAGAGTAATTCAGATTTTGACTTCAATCTTAGGATAACCAGCCTGACGGATGTCATATTAATTATATGCCACCAACAAAGGAATACAACTTTCTTTAAGAGTTATAATGGAAGAAATACACTAAGCTGGAAATGAATGTAATCAAATTTTGCAGCATTGCTGAATATTAAACAGTGAAATACTTCTAACAATCTAAATGAAAGAACTGTCAGAAGACATCCCAAATGTACCATACACTGCAAAATTGAGCCATAGGAAGTATATCACTATTTGTTACGAATTTTCTATTTATAGTGTGAAATTTACAAGTATTGTAATAAATTGAAGAAATCTAAACAAACATAAGTTATTATTTAATTGGTGGACGGTGACTAGCAGTGGAATCCAGGATGCGCATTTCGTCCTATTTGGGACTCGTCACTGGATGTACCTGCATTTCTCAGTTATATTTTCCAGTTAATACTCTTGTTACTCATAAGTAGTATAATCTATGACGTTATTATTTTGGCCCTAAGAGTAGGTGCCGAATATGTGTACATCGTGGGAACAGGTTAGTAAATATTAGTCCTTAATATTAATTTGCTTTAACGAGGTATTTCAATAATAAAACAGTATTATTGTTCTGTTGGGTTCCTAGTGGATGGAACACAGGCCTTCAATAGAACATCTAGATTTTGTCCTGTTCTCTCTGCCGGTCTCTTTAGCTGGCCCCTCGATGTCACCCTCAGACTCCCAACTCCAACTGGAAAATTTGGGTTCCATTCAAGAGCCTAGTGCGCGATGTCATACCTTAACTCCATTCACCTGCTCCTATGGAGCTACGTACGTCCTTTAAAAACGTGTTAGAGGACGCTATCCAGTATGGCTGCATACTAAATACCTCATCAGGACATATCACAGCATCTCTCAACTGACTCATCTTTCACAAAGTGAATAAAAATCTACTAAAAGTATTATGCTTCCAACCTGTCTGTACTGCAGAAGCCTTATTCATATGTGTCGAAAAAACAGAGCTGTATTCATAAAGAAAATATTCCAACCTCTACATTTACCGTGAATCTACTTCCGTTTGGCGTTTTAGTGTAATCGTCATTTTCTTTTCATTCCTATCATATTGGTATAAAAACTATTATTTCAATTCGTTTCTACTCAAATACTGTTCACACCTGCCTTCATTAAAAACTACCCAACATATTACGCAACTACTTTCTCATTCTATGTCACTTTTGTTCCTATATCCTTTGTGATTCATATTCACACCTTCATATTGTATTGCAAATAATCGTCTCCTTTAACCTCCCTTCGTTATTATGTTGAATTAAATAACAATTGCAACTGTGTGGACTTATGTACAGCTTTTGAGGAGGAAATCGCCTAGGAGATATCTTTGCTGAACTTCTTGTTCTTTTCTCTATAATATCCTGATAGGTATTTTCCATGATTTAAATTCAATTATCATATTTACCCCACATGTCGTCAATTCATGTATGAACAAACTTCATTTAGTTATTTAAAAAGAAATATTACGTTCTAAATACTGATAATGATAGTGCTTTCATTAAAAAAGGTCTTCTTATTTTTCTTCTACCTTCTTCAAACTCTTGCTCATCTTTATTCAAGTTTCACTTCCTTTACCGTTTACAATTCAGCAATAACCAAGCTCCCTTTCTGTTGACTTATACCTACGTTCTATTTTTGACACACGATAATCTCTTCCAGTAAAAATAAGTGACGAACTGTATAGTATTCACTAATTTGATCATTATGTCTGTTACTGTAAGCAACTCTTATTCGTACTGCACTCTTTCTAGATTTATATTAGTTGGATGTCATACTAATTCTCGTTGGTCACGACACTTGCCCATTATTTTAAGCTAAACAATCTCTTCTCATGCAAATGATACACATTCCTACTAAATCAATATTTCATACAATTATTCCACTTTATGAATTTGAATAAAGCAAGAACAACAGTTTGTGCAGAATAAAATGGTACCACCATTCATTTCCTTGGCTTCTCATCAGCTGCTTACATTCCAAAGACATTATTAAGTTTATGTATAGAAACAATTTTAACATACTTATACGGAGAGTTCATTTTTAAACAAAAAATTCATATGTGCATACAATGGTAAAAATAATAATCACTTTATCCCAAACAATAGTAATCATACACAATGAAATTTTCGGTGTTATGCAATCAAATAAAAGACAGGATGAAAATATCCAGTTATCAGGGAAAGGAAACACTGATAATCGCTTCTTTCTCAACGCATACATCGGGTTTCACGCACGTAATGGAGATTGCTTCGGCTAACTTGAGGAGGATTGAACTCTTTTGTCTATTGATAATTTTAAACGGTCTTGTGACGTCCATCTCAGGACCCGTGTCAAGGAGATGCCTGGTGATGGCACTGTTGAAAGCATTTGTCACCCGCTCGAGAGGTAGGGTTTTTGAAACATGTTCAGGAAATCGAAGGTATGCCCTTCTTTCTATTTTCACAATGTACCTGCTTCCGCAAATACATGTAAATTTATATACACAGTTGGAGTAAACATGAGAAGGGTATCTGACGACTCTTCATTGCACCAAAGAGCATGTTGTTGTTCTTGCTTTATTGTAAATTGATATTCAGGGTAGCACAACTGGGACTATCGAAGTTTATAAGCTGTAATACTGACTGACTGGTTTCAACGTAGAACTTCGCACAGATGTGCAGCAGTTCGAGTTGCCATTGTCCCTCCATGTACCACACAAAGCAAGAGAAGAGAGTAAACAAAGATTCAAAAGAGAGATAAAACAGAAGTGCGAGGCAAAAAGAATAGTAATATGGGAGAACAATAAAATTTTCTTGGGTATGATAAATCACAGAGTGAATGTATATGCGCCAGCATTGGAACGATTTTGAGCCATATCACCAATTGTCTCCAGCTGTCATCGGTTCTTTCCATCTCGAAGACTTCAACCAGTCAAGAAGTCTACACCTCCCAACGTGGCTGACTGCCTACCCCAAACTAAGTGTTGTGGATTTCATTGACTGATGAGACCACCACTAGCCAACTCTTTTCCAACCTCATCCATCCTATGTCAGCTAACATTGCCCGTTGGTCGAGTATGGCGATTGATAGGCTAAGAATGCGTAACACATGTCCTAACTATCTCAATCCATGTACCCTCACAACCTCGTCGATTGATTTCCCCTCCTTATCTAGCACTCGACCAAAGCCTAACCTCAATATTGTTCACCCTGTTATTACCACCACATCACACGGGAGATAGAACACGGGCACCTATGATCAAAGATAGCTAACCAGCCTTTTCATGTCTTCCAATCTCAATGGCCATGTCTCACTCACAGCCATAAAGGAGGACAGAGAAAACTGTGGCTGAGCAGTACACACGCCCTTTGATTGACAGCCAACCGGATATCAAGTCTACTAAGCCAGAGATGACGTAAGTTGGCAGACATATGCCAAACGAGCCTTCTGTATCCGTGCTGAGATTTCGTCAGTGATCGATCCTCTGGGGATGGCTGATGCAACTTCTCAAATCAGTGAATTGGTCAACACTCTCTACCACTTCACTCCTGCCTATCTTTAAGCTAGGAGTGGGTAGATGTAGTCCAGTCCAGTCCAGTCCTGTGGCCTCATCGTCTTACATTTGATAGTAGGAGCGAATCGCATGCCAAACATTCGAAGACTGATGCTCAAGGTGTTCAGAAGACTCTTCTCTATTATGTCAGCGTCTTCACCCCAATGGGAGGACTATATCATCTGCATATTTTAAGTCATCGAGTTTATCCCCTGCTCAAGCAACAAGTCAATCCGTGAGTGGCTGAAGTCAGTTAGGGTTACGTCCATTAGTAAATCTATGATAAAATTAAATAGAAATGTAGACAGTGGGCATCCATGACGGACACCACTGGTTGTCACCATTTCAGATGACAATTCACCGTAGACTCTCACCTGGCTGTATGAGTTCAAGTAGAGTACCTTAAAAGCGGTAATACCGTGAAGAGGATTGTAATTTCTCAATAAGTATAAAGACTGAAAACAAGTACATAGAAAAATATACATTTATTCTTACGAGATTCACACTTTACAAATTTACATAGTACTGTTTTTTTTTACAAAACTCAATATTGAATATCATTTATAAATAGCAATAAAAAGATGGTGAAATAACTTCTCTGATCATGTTTTAGGAATAATAAAAGGATCAGCATAATGCCCAATCACTTGATTGTTTGTTGAAAATGATAAACGATAATCTCTACACGATATACATTGTATGTCCAAAGAGATTAACTCAGAACAATCTTTGGGGGGTGTTGACACAGATTGACGTTCAAAACAACATCCTATACTAGACATTAACTCTTTATCTGACATTATTAGACAACTGATATGCATAACTTTTGAACAACCGGGATTAATACACTAAAATAAAACAAAACAAAAGTTATTATAGTTAGTAATAATGGTATCTGTTTCATAATGAGAAAGGATAAAAATATTGTTGTTATTATTATTTGTTACTATCATTATCCTATTAGAATTACAATACGTTGGACTGAAAAAAGACACTAAAAGATATGGACTTGGCAGATGACTTTTGTCTCACAAAGGAGAAGATGATGTACACGCGAAAACCAACAGATAGAGGAAGAGGCAGCGAAGACAGGATTACAAGTGAACATCAAGAAGACAGAGGTGATGGACATACGCGACTAACCAACAACAAACACCAGTAACTTTCAAAAAAATCAAAAGAAGTCATCTCCTTCACCCAGTTGACCAGGACAGGATCGTTTCAACTACAGGCAGCATGGATGACGATGTCAAAGGCAGCCACGATCGGATAGGAAAAATTAAGACAGGTATTGATTACTCTGAAATCAGTGTGGAGATCGACAGTATTTAGCACAAGGAATAAGGTCAAAATGTCCAGTTGGTCATTGTTTATATATGGTTCAGAGTTTTGCTGAGTGCATTACGAAAAGCACTTCCAACAACTTACTGTGGACTTCCATCAACATCTGCCTTCACTGGATACTGAAGATGAAATGGACATCCTGCCAGTCGAAAGAAATAAGCAGAAAGGGTGTCTGGTAGTCAACGACCTACTATTCAACAGATACGCATAAGGAAATGGAATTGGCTTGCACACACGCTGACGAGACCGCTGAGTGATATAAGGCGCCTGGTAGGCCTCGAGTTAAACCCGAATGGGAAGCAAAGAGTTGAGTGTCTGAGGGTGACATGAAGACCATCTGAAGAGAAAATAAAAACCTGCAGACAGTCGTGAAGCCTATTGAAAGTGATAGCAGAGAATCAAGTGCAATGGAGGTGTATTGCTAAAACCCTATGTTCAACTAAGAAATCAAAGAATTAATTAATAATATAATAACTTGACTTAAAATAAGCTAGTTTATTGACTGGAATTAAAGTCAACATGGTGAATAATGAAACTTATTTGCCAGGCAGGCGTTCAATATCTACAAGGTAGCAATACATTCACAGATTATATCTGAATAGTTGCATACTATCGCTACACACAGAATTTATATGAATACGGAAAATGGTTATCGAACAATATGCATTAAGTTATATGGCCAACTGAAGCCACCCACCCACAAAATATTTCCACCTCGGACTTCATGAAAATCGAAAGACAATACGGGCGACTAACTTTTTATTCAAGAGAAAACAAACACTGATTATTGTGGGCTAATATCTTCTTTGCTTCTATTTCTTACCCCACAATTAATACTATCTAATTATAAGGTGTAGTACATGAAACTTAGATATTCATGCCTTTTTTAACTGTTACACGTACACAATGTCTCAGTTAAGGAATAAAAAAAAATACAAAATATAAACAAACGGATAATGTAAATAGAAACTTCAAAAACCTGTTATCATGGTGTGAAAAATCACTACCTCCATTCCTTGCAATCAAAGTTTAATGATAAACATTAATCTAGTGAACATTCAGAATTCAATACTCAAATAAAACGTATGTTGCGGAATGATTGGTATGAAAATCACTAAATGAACGATCTATTTATAACACTGATATTTATTTGAATATTCCAACTAATTTCATAATTACCCTTTTCTCCTGACCAATGTATCATCGTCCCATCATTTCCATATTTTCTTCTGACTTAAACTTTATTATGTCTAACGAGCAGATCAAGAAAGATATTTGTACGGGTGACCACTTACAAAAGGACTTTGAATATATTCATGATTCCTTGACGGAGATGGGCTGTCCGATTAGTTTCATAAAGAAGCATATTAAAACATCAGACAGAAAACGTGAAACTATGACTGCACGTAAATAACCTCTATTTATTAAGTTACAATTTAATGGTGACTTGTCAAGTGAGATTTTATTCCAGAGACTTTCCAGGAGTATACGAAGAACGTTTCACACAGCAAACCTATGTTTGCCATTCTCTAGCCGACGAATGATTGGGACGCAAACGAAGGATAAGCTAGATAGTTTTGCCACATCTATGTGCATTTATCAATTCAACTGCACCTAAGGTGACAGTTATGTTGAGCGTACTACTAGACAGCTTAATCAACGTGTTACTGAACATCTCCCACCGTGGTTTCGCAAAGGAGAACAAAAACAATCCGCAGCTGAATTTTGTCACATTTAGTTGATAGTGGTCATGTGGAGAAGACGAAGGCATTCGAGGCAATTTATCGCATCCCACCTAATCTTCCCAATAGACTTCGTATTCGTCTAATGCACACAGTTGAGGCGATAGGCATTCAAACTATTAAGCCTGAACTATGCATTCAAACGAAGTTCGTACAGCCATTATCCCTCCCTTCGCCTATTAAGACCTAACCTACTGATGACTTCTCCGTCCCCCCTTACATTTATTTTCAACCCCTCTCTTATCATCCCTTAATCTTATCATATTTTCACTAAAGCGTATTTTTATTTGCTTCCTTTATAATCTAGCATTACTTAATCGGTTCATGGTTTTCTTAGCCTTTATCATATTCCACCTGAACATTTGTTTATTTAACCATGATGTTTTCGTTATTCTTGTTATCACAGATCGCCTCACTTTTTCATCCTTGTTATTGGTAGAATCAATTTTATTATCACTATTGTTATTACTATTATTATTATTATTATGACTAATTGCACAATTTATATGCACAATCTTATTATCCTACTGACAAAATGCCGTGATTGGTTTATATTTGGATTTTTATTTATAAAGTTATGTATATTACAGTTAAGCCTGATGAGATCTAATTGAAAACAATATTGTTCGCTTAAATTTGTTGTTTTATTATTTGTCTTCACTTCCGTGTCATTTTTATCAAACCTGAAATCCCTGCGAGAATTAAACTATCTGAATCAATTTGTTTTTGATTCAGTTCTAATTTTCTCGTTGATTGATTGGACCAAAATATTCGGCGCCTGTTGACATGTCGGCTCCTAGTACGGACGCTTCGATGATGTGTGAGGATTAACATGAAGTAATTTGGTGGATGGTAACTAGCATAGGGATTCAGAATGCGCACTTCGCCTAATGTGGGACTCGTCATCTGGATGCACCTGCATTCATAGTGAGTGTTGTCGTTCACACTGTCGACAAGGACAGAATATTTCGGTACGACATAATCAACTGAGGGGAAATGCAAGTTAATCTAAAAAATAAAAACTGATACTCTTTGTGTAAGAGGCTGATCTCGTGGATAACGCTTTAGCGTTTGAAACGATGGGTACTGTATTCGAGTCTCAGTGGTAACACCATCACTCACTGGGGATGTAGGTATATCCGGCTGACGATTCCCAAGCAAGATGAGACACTCATCCTGGGTTCCACTGCTAGTCACCATCCAGTCAGTGTTTTCACATCCTCGAAGAGGAATAACTCAACTGACTGATTCTGGTCACTCTACCATTTTGTAACATCACGGTAGGAATTTCAGAACCACCTGTTAGGAAGATAATAGTGAATTGATGCTTGTGAGATATCTGGGTTTTTTGTAAATTTAACGAATAAAATAATTCAAATATTAGAACATAACTGCTAATTATATTGATGAGCTAATATAATATTAGGATGTACATCAAATATTCACTTTTTATTTGATGTAGAGGTATGTAGATAAGAGGATGAAGCAACCGTAAGATTCTCACGTGGTGTCTCAATCGATAATCATTTACCTTATTGTCTATCTATTATTGAATATCTCACACTAAACTACCAATCAGCTTAGGCCTTATGATCAGTATATGGATAGTATTTTTACCATTATTGATGGGATGTTAAGTTAAATGAAACATTGAAAACCTTTAGTGACACTCATAACAATCAATTGATTTTATGCTTTAAGTTGAGCCAGAATGTAAGATTTTATGCCTAGATTGTTGATGTTTGACCAAATTTTCAGTTTCTCTATAGACAGAAGGATATTTTTTGATTATAGCTTGATTCCACACCGTATTTTTGGTACAAGGATGGAATTTTCAGCATGTGATATCGGTAGCCGAAATTTTGCACGCCGACCATAGATATCAGGTGTGCATCAGCAGGAAATCGAGCCCCGGACCATGTTCATGGTCGGGGAGAGTCCTGACCACTGTGCTACCGACGCACAGAAGAACATTACGTGCAGAAATGAGATTCCTCAGTAAATTTCTAATTCCCAGTTTAAATCTTATATATATATATATCAGCGATGAGGCTGCTACTTGGGACGCTGCTGGGAGGTTGGGAGAAAGCAGCATATGAAAGTGTGAGGCGAAATACCTACGAATGTGCGACAGGGTCAGGCAAACAGTTTCCAAAGTGGGAAGGACCACATATGGTCACGTTGAGATGGGGTTACGCAGACGCAATCGCAATGGTAAACACAGAGAAACAAGTGAACACCCGCAAGCATCGAGATTCCAGACAACAAGACAAAAGAGCAAAGAACCAAGAAGATCAAACCGACTTCAGTCCAAACTATTTGAGAGGGGGACGAGTGTGGTGAGGGCTGTCTACTAGCCAAATCGGTAGACAGTCATTGACGTCAATGTTTACGTTCTCAAGATTTGTCGTGAGAAAATATGAACAAAGACTGATTCGAAAACTGACCACAGCAGACTTTGCGTAGGCAGATACAGTTAACATATAGATGATCTGACATTCAAGAAACAGTCACAAAGAGATGAAAGATTAACTTTAAGTGAGAAACAACTAATCAGAAGACTATGTTTGTTTGCTTAACTAAACTATAATAATGTACATGAAAATATATAAATATGCTTTGATTTTCTTAATAAACGATCTGTTGCCTGGCCCTTGTCTTCTGTTGTTACAATATCACCAATAAGATTCTAGTCATTAGTTCTTAGTATCCCTAGAACCCCTACCAGTCAGTCAGTCTACACCTCCCTCTACATGGTTGGCCCAGCCAAACTGTCAAAGACTTTATGAGCTGATGCCAAGTTTGGGTTTGACCATACCTAACTCTTTTCCAACTAAATTTCGAAGAAATACACTCAAAGGTTAAATATATGAACAAGTTAAAGGAACACCCATGGAATTACCTATTTTAGGTTTAATTGCAGAAGCAGTGATGCAAAGACTTGAAAACATAATCCTACCAAAGATCAAACCCAAAATTTGGATACTTTACGTAGATGACATATTCGTAATAATCAAAAGAAACGAGTTGGACGAAACTCACAACTTACTAAACAGCGTTTTGAACGACATAAAATTCACAAAAAAAGAGGAATCCGAGGACAAAATCACATTCTTGGACGTCTTAGTCAAGCGAACAACCAACAACAAGCGAACAAATTAGGAACTCAAGTTTGTATAAAATCAACTCACACAGACCAAATACTCAATTGCAAAAGCAACAGCCAAATAACACATGAAAGGAGTTGTATATAAACACTATTCAAGAGGGTCAGGAGTCATTGTAGCACTCCCACCTTACGAAAAATTGAAGGAAGATATTTCATGGATGTCTTCCGAAAGAATGGATATTCACAGAACTTTATCAAAAGACATCTACCTCCAAGCCAACCTACCAAATCAAAGGCCCCCAAGGTAAGCAGGGAGAAAATCGCCCTACCATGTATCAAAGACATCTCAGAGATCACTACAAGACTCTTCAAAACTTTAGGAATTGATTTCGCACAGAAACCAACAAAATTACTTCACTCAACTCTATGTTAACCGAAAGACTCAACAAAGACAGAAGATAAAACCAACATCATCTACAAAATAAATTGTAACAACTGAGAAAAACACTACATTAGCCAAAGTGGACGTCCCCTTCCTCTTTGCATCCATGATAAACTAGCCGTCGCAAAACACGACATCAACTCCCTCATATCACTGCCTACAGACAACCACAGACATCGATTCGACTGCGACAACGTTGAAATATTAGACAGAGGAAACACCAAGAATGCTAGGGAATTTTTACAAGCCTGGTATTCCAGTGAATCGCCAATCAATAAACACATTGACATAGACAAATCTACCAATCGATAAGAAGGAAATCTCACACACAAAGAGTCAAACTTCAAGTCAAGGAAACAATCAGTTCCAATACAAGTAGCCTAGAGGGTGTGAAAACACAAAAACAACCGATCGCGTCCAAAGTCACCAGGAGAGATTACTGATAAATTCGTGGAGAAATCTAAAAGCTCGCTTCCATGTGAAGTATGCGCTGAAGATGTAGCCTAGTAGGATAATGAAAGCTTCGCAAATAAACTATCCAGCTAAGAAAACACAACCACATCAAAAACATTTTGTTGTATAGTACCTCGAAAAGCAAAAACAGAGAGTGATCAAAAATAGGGAATAGACTTATAAAG
Organism: Trichobilharzia szidati; assembly: GCA_944472155.2. NCBI lineage: Eukaryota > Metazoa > Platyhelminthes > Trematoda > Strigeidida > Schistosomatidae > Trichobilharzia > Trichobilharzia szidati. Next base: position 113,690,431 of record OX235271.1, read on the forward strand.
GTAATTAAGTATTTCACATCCCCAGAAAGATAAAAAATCAAATATGAACAGATAAGGAAAAAAAGAAAAAGAAGGCTTACATGTTTATAAGTACTGAACTCATGTGTCCATATAGGCTTACTAAGTTCACCACAATAATCACAAAGTAAAGCTCGTCTTCTACACACTTGACATTGATATACATGTGCTAAGGCAATATTTTCAATTGCATTTTTTAACAGCTCTTTTAATTTTGAAGAATGCGCAAGCATTAAATCCTAAAATATATTAAACACATAAAATGTCATATGAATTACCACACATAAAACTAGTAAAAAGTGCACGAAATAATAATTAATCAATTACAGTAAATGTACTAATATTTTGTAAACACAGCAGGTAATAGAAATAAATTTAGGACATACATTACAGAAATTAGGAATAGTTATGCAACCATATTGAATATAATGATTTTTTTCTCAGCTGTCTATTAATGCAGGTATTATTTGTAATTGTTATGTTTTTTCTGTGATTATTAACATATGCAAGGCAACTGTTTATAGACTGAATTGTGTTTCTTCTATCTAACAAAAGTATTACAGCTACGGTTAAAGATGTGTCTCTGAACACTTTATAAGTCAGTCTTTTATTCCTTATAGATTTATACAGAATAAACAACCAAAAGTTCTAATTGGAAATTTCTAGTTTATCAAACATAAGTGATTACTAACAGCTTCTTCTATTTAAGTGGATAGAATCTTATGCATACACAAGTGTCTCTATGCGAACAAACTTAGTGTTATGGCTTCACTTAATGTAACACTTTCAGTAAAAATCATTTAAACAAACACTCTATTAAATTAAAATGGCGAATTACTAAGTTGCTTCAAAGTTGAAACTTAACAGAATATACACTGAAGTATATATGTGTGCAAATAACTAAAAACATTTTAGAGCATATTAGACATCTAATTAGCACAAATTACATGTAACAGTCAGTTTTTCTTTAAAGATGCATAGAAATGCAATGGATTTATAAACATAAATGACTCTTAACTTTGCACATCACTGAATCAATTCTTACTGAGTTTTTTTTACACAATTATCCATACACTACAAATCGCCACACATAGTCAAGCAGGCGAGTTAATTTACCACAGCTGACCGATTGGTCACTCGGTCGATTGGTTGACTTGCTGTCTGCAGACACCGGATAAAGTAACGTGAAACGAATTCCCGCATGTCCTGATGAATGCATTCTGTCTGTGCATCTTCGCCTTTAGCAATGCCCATGTAAACTGAGTGACGGAGAGAGGCGGAGACCCATGTCTTTTGTAGGCCGACATCATCCAACTGAGTGACGCACTGTGATTGCCTCACTGAGTAAAATGATTCATTAGTATAGTAGATGATGGAAGGCGGTTAGAGCTGTGATGTTGTGAGATAAGTGGATCAGCTGGATCCTCCCCGTAGGACAAAAATTGCTGATGAATGGTCAAATTGTGGTTAGAATGGGCACGATTTCGGCAAAATGGTAGGAATGGTAATATAATGGGCGAATGCTGATTAAATAATAGTTAAAATGGTGAAATATTGATCACTTAATGGTGAGAATAGGAAGAATTACGTCACAACCGAAATTCAACCACTTTTTCCTACTATTGGCCACGCCCATTATTTGCCGATTATTCACCTATTTTTAGCATTTTTGTAAGATTGGACCATTTGCTTGTTGCCATGTCAAACGTGAGATGAGTGGAATCAGAGTAGCAATGTATGTGGTTTGATTTTTTCTCGGGGGAGTTAAGGTGAGACGAGAGGAATTGAAGGCGAACAAGTGTATGTTGAGAGTTCAGAATGGAGGTAACAGGACGGTAGACGACTAGGAAAGACTCTTAACAATCTCGTCTTTGCCCGGTTTCGAGAGAAGTGTTTCCAGTCGGCGTTGTTACACCTGTAAGTAGTGAATGAATTGAGACAGTGCTAACAACCGACAGATGTCGATTGACCGGCAGTATGTCGCTCGCTCGCTCCTCGTTCATAATCAACTTATAGATTGAATGTTCTACACAATAAAGCACGAGATAATATTTCTAAACGTATAATCATTCCATTGTATTAACTCCATTCTTCAGTTTACTTACTATGGGAAAGATGTACACAACTATGGTATACTCTTAGAGTTAACTAATCAGAACTATTCTTTACATCGTAATTAAATACAACTCGATAAAAATATTTAATGAACAAGGAGGGTTTTTAGTAGATTTACAATAAAAAAAAGCTTACTATTACTGAATACACATCAATATCACTGATATTACGAAGCATATACATTCGAGAATGGAAACAATCTCGTAATTTCCTAGCTGTTTTACCATCACATTGAACTATTTGATGCCACAGCAGTACTAGAGTACGTCGAAGTTGTCTAATTTGAAATAAATCCGGTATAGCAGCATACAGAATAGGATTTAATTTAGCCAAATTTATTACAGGCCTATTATGTAGTGCACTTAAGAATTGATGAGTAATCTGAGAAACTGTAATATGAAAATAGAAAATGTAGTAGATTGAAATACTCAAAACAATAACGTAAAGTATATAAGTCATAAGTAACTGAAGTGAACTGGATTTTCAATGTAGAACTTTGTATAAGTCATAAGTTATCACACCATTTACTGCTGGTAACTTGAGTGAGTAGTTAAAAATCAAACCAGATCACTGAGTTTGAATGGGACCGGTGTCATAAGTGGTGTACTCGGTTTCATTTCGCCCAGGAAGAATTACATAAAACACCTGAATTCCTGCTGGCTAATTATAACACGTTAAAGTTGACAACAAAACTTTCTATAATTCCTGAAACAGTAACAAGGATTTATGAATCAGGATGTGATTGCAGACCATTAAAAATATTTCAACCACACTACTACGTAGTGCAGTCACAAAGAAATAGACCTTATGCGTAAAAGATATATCAGCAAAAACTCAAAGTTGGCAAATTCAAACAATGTCTAAATAAGTTGCTCGCCATGATAAAATGTATATATATTCAGGTAGACAATATGAGCTACTTATATCAAAATCAATATCGATATCTTATGATAGAAAACCTACTTATGGTAACTTTCAAGGATTCTTTCTGAATTTTAGTACTTGATGCAGTGGTTGGCACTTGAAAATGCATTCCTTGTCTTACGTGTATCACTACTGAATAAGACATTCATTATATTAGAATCGTTCTTTAATTTCGTATGGGTTCGTTTAACAGAATGAGAACTATGTTTAATAGTACCACTCAACTACTCAAAACAATTCATGAAGTGACCTCATAATAGCATTCAGTGTAATATAACCCATTAAATAAGACCACCAACTTATCATTATTAGTTTTTTATATGCCGTTTTTGACTAAAACGATAAGCATAAAATTCTCTAAATATCCATTGCTTTATATACACATCCTAGAAGCGCTTAATATTACTGTACTGCAAACACGACGGAACCAGTCAGGCTTAAGACCAGGAAGAGGGTGTGGCGACCATATCTTCACCCTTCAACAGATTTTGGAACATAGACATACTTACGGGAGTACAACAATCGCCATATTTCTTGACCTGAAAGCGGCATTCGATTACATCGACCGACAGGTACTACGGCGATGTTTGGCTATGAAGGGAATGACGAGAAAATGCATCGCACTGATCAAGACACTCTACTCGAACTCATGCAGCCAGATGAGAGTCTACGGAGAATTGTCATCTGAAGTGGTGACAACCAGCGGTGTCCATCACGGATGCCCACTGTCTACATTTCTCTTTAATTTCATCATAGAAGTATGTGGTAATGGACTTAACCCTAACTGACTTCAGCCACTCACGGATTGACTTGTTGCTTGACCAGGGAATAATCTCGATGACTTAAAATATGCAGATGATATAGTCCTCCCATCGGGGTGAAGACACTGACAAAATAGAGTAGTCTTCTGAACACCTTGAGCAGCAATCTTCGAATGTTTGGCATGCGATTCGCTCCTACTATCAAATGTAAGACGATGAGGTCACAGGACTGGATTGGACTACATCTACCCACTCCTAGCTTAAAGATAGGCAGGAGTGAAGTGGTAGAGCGTGTTGACTAATTCACTTATTTGAGAAGTTCCATCAGCCATCCCCAGAGGATCGATCACTGACGAAATCTCATCACGGATACAGAAGGCTCGTTTGGCATATGTCTGCCAACTTACGTCATCTCTGGCTTAGTAGACTTGATATCCGGTTGGCTGTCAATCAAAGGGCGTGTGTACTGCTCAGCCACAGTTTTCTCTGTCCTCCTTTATGGCTGTGAGTGAGACATGTCCACTGAAAGTGGAAGACATGAAAAAGCTGGCTAGCTATCTTTGATGATAGGTGCCCGCGTTCTATCTCCCGTGTGATGTGGTGGTAATAACAGGGTGAACAATATTGAGGTTAGGCTTTGGTCGAGTGCTAGATAAGGAGGGGAAATCAATCGACGAGGTTGTGAAGGTACACCGACTGAGATGGTTAGGATATGTGTTATGCATGCCCAGCCTAGCCATCGCCCTCCTCAATGGGCAATGTTAGCTGACATAGGATGGAAGGTTGGAAAAGAGTTGGCTAGTGGTGGTCTCATCATAACATGATCAGTCCATGAAATCCACAACACTTAGTTTGGGGTAGGCAGTCAGCCACGTTGGGAGGTGTAGACTTCTTGACTGGTTGAAGTCCTCGAGATGGAAAGAACCGATGACAGCTGGAGACAATTGGTGATATGGCTCAAAATCGTTCTCAATGATGGCGCAGATGCATTCAGTCTTTGTGATTTAGATCCAATAAAATTCTACCGTTCTTCCATATTACTATTTTTTGCCACGCACGTCTGTTTATTATCTGTCTTTTGCATCTCTCTTCCCTTGTTTTGTGTGGTACATGGAATGTGGCAATTCGAACTGCTGCATATATGTGCAAAGTTCTACGTTGAAACCAGTCAGTCAGTATAACAAACTTTCTGGCCGCATAAAGTGAAAACGCTTAAGTTCAATTAGACTTTACTAATTAGCAGATAGTCTTAATTCCAGTTAATCAGTGTACTTAAGGGGAGATATAATTATGTGTAGTGTAATTAACATAACTACTTTTGGAAAGTAACGAAAAGGGATTTATTAAATTCGTCTTTGTCCTTCGGTATTTCACTATCTCTTACAAATCACATATATTTATATATATTAACAAGTCTTTGATTTACTGTTAACACTCAGACGATAGGTTTCAGTCCCGCTCCGCTTTACTTCACACTGTTTAAACTAAGATCTTAATTTCACTAACCCATATCTATTCATTGAGCTCTATTATTACGATTGTTATTACTATTAACACTATTATACATCATAAGCATTTAAGTATAAACACTCTATTGAGAATAACAAAATAACAAGATAGGAGTAAATACCTGGTTTTGGTGAAAAATCCCAGTTTGTTATAATATCACGTGGAATAACTGCTTCTTGTAGTTGATGACAATTCACACAATAAAAGCATGCATCATAATAATCTAGGAAAGCGTGATCTAAATTTTATTGAGCAAAGAAAAGATTTAAAAATATATAAAAGATCAGTCAGTATACAAATTCATTCATTAACAAAAATGAAATCGGACTTATTTTAAATTCATGCCTTATTTAGCATTAACCACTGAAATGAAGAAACTATTAGGCTATACTGAAAAGAGGTGGTAATTATCATATGACAATTTTGCCCCCATAAACGACCTGATATGGATGAGGGTGGGTCCTCCTCTCGAAATGCCCTAACGTGGCCATGCGTTTATAGCTTCTGACAGGTAAGTTCTATTCACTGCCTCCACGCGGCAGACGTGTTTCTCACAAAAGTGAAAGGGCTAATTCGAACACTTGGCGCTTACATTAAACACATTTAATATCCCTTTCCCTTGAGTTAACAATAATTCTACTACTGACATACATTCTGAAGGAAATTGTCTTCTATTAGGTGATATTTAACTTAAGGATATAATTGGCACATTAGTACGGAAATAAAATTTTAACTGAATAAATAATCAGGTTAATCCAGAAGAAAACATAATAAAACGGTACATCTCTTTTTCCACATTCTTCTGTCAAAATATTCTGTTTCAAATCAGTGAATGCTTTAAAAAAATACATACTTGGTTTAAGACGAACTGAACACCGTTTACAACGCCCAAAGAATACACTGTTCTCTCCATTCTCATATTCAAATTTACATGCTCCAGGGAATAACTCAGCTAATCTTTCAACATCCTAAATTTTTAAATTGGCAAAACAACAAAAAAAGAAAAGCTAAAAACACCTATTTCTTGAATGATAATTACATTTAACGATAAAAATAGGTTAGAAGGTAAATAAGATAAGCAACTAACATTTACAAAGAAAGAGATACGGTTGTTAATTCATTATTCTTATTACTATACTGCAACTCGTAGTTTGATATATATAACAATCTAACTATGGAAATGACTAAAATGCAAATTTGGAATCAAATAATTTGTCTAGTCTGTTAAGCGACACGTTGGATTAACATCAGGATAGTTAGACATAACAATAGTTAACACTAATGCACCTCTCTATATACAACATTTGAAATATCAACGCTATCAATAAGTTAAACATATCTAACTACAGTTATAAGTCAAATTCACCACACACACACACACACACAACTATTCAGTAATACAACAGCTGCAAATATTGTACACACGAGTAATTCACACAGTTTTTATAATAAGATGACAATATCAACAAAAACAGACACTGAGAGCCTAAAATATCTTTAATAGATATTTTGCCTTCATTTATATATGTATATATATACTTTATAATATATTGTTGGTCATCATTATTAATATTGTTATTATTATTATTGTTGTTATTATTAGCTCACTTGCTCTTCCTTAAACTATGTTAAACAGATTGAAGAACAAACAAATAGCACAATATTTAAAAACAGGAAAATGAATTAGAGAGAAAATTCACCAGAAAAAATCATGTAAACACAGCTATATACACTGAATATCTGATGTACTCGGTTTAATTCAACGAGGAGAACAACTGAAGTGATAAAAATAACACTGGCAGGTGACATTAAACAAAGTTATTGCACAACGAAAGTTTATTGGCGGCTATGATTACCACATGCATAAAGGAGAGGTAAGGGACACAAGTGACTGAATGTCATTGCAATTAAGATGATTTATTATGGGAATTAAATATCGACTGAACAATTCATAAAAAATGGAATAATAGGAAACAAATCCATCCCACTCTAACAATGTTTAAAGATAAGTTTTCAAGAATTAGTTTGTAGGGATTGTATTTGCTTCAGTTTAGACCACGGAATGATAACGGTTAGAGAAACATTGGAAACTAGGGAGTACTGGACAGCTGTTTCATCCTAGTTTGGGATTCGTCGGCAGTACGCACCCACTGGGTTTCGAACCCAGGACCTTCCGGTTACAAGACAAGCTCGTATATCATTCAGTTACTGGGACTCGATCCAATAGCCCATGAATTCTAACTTCTACCAATTCGTGATTTTAGCGCGACCACCAACCGATATTATTGGCGGGAGCTCCATACTCACTCTCGACTAGATGAACCTCACTGGTCACGACTTCTCACACGAATTCCAGGCAATCTCGTCCTGTAGCCAGTCAGTAGCCACAATAGATGGTTCCCCAAATGATATCAATCCGAGGTCTAACCTTAAAGATAAGTGTCCGAAAATCTCCCTTGAATCAGTTTCAGATTCTTTAATATACATCACAAACACTTTCACTTTTGACCACTAGAAGTAAATTCAAACAAAAGTCATTTTAAAACTTAGTTAACCTGACCACATATACATCAACAAAGATAAGACGTCAAGTTATTATTTGACTTCTTGGATAAGTTGATGAGACGAACTGTTTCCAACAATTTTTTTCAGTTTACATATTGATGAAATTGACTATGCCTTACAGATTAATCAAAACACGTAGAAAATTTCACTGTGATAACCTAGACAATTTTAAGATGTGAAATATCAGTTCAACGACTCCTGAGTAAAAGGTTGAACACCAATCAATTTAGTCGGTTACATCACCCTCTAGTAGCGTATTAGTTAAAATTATTGTTTGAAAATTAACGATATGATTTACCTAATGTAAAAACCGGATAGGTAATGGAAAGGTTCGAACTTATGCATTAGTGATGTGATAAGTGAGTGCTGGAAAAAGAAGGACACTTAGTTTTTTCCATCAGTTTATTAAACACAACAGAACTTAGATCTAATGAGATAAAAGTGCTGGAGAGAGGATTCAACTTCATCGTGGCAGTTAGTAGATTGAAATCACAGGAAATCGTTTCTAGCACAGAGGTAACACTAGGTTCAGTCGATAAGAGAACAGCAAAAAAGATTCGAGCTTAATGTGTATTAGAAATGAAGCAACAAAAGAAAGCACAGACAAACTTAACGAAATCGGAAGGATTAGCTCTGATGAATCTCGAAAACGACAAAAACATAGTCACTGAGAAGACTAAGACAAAGTTACCGATAAAACTGTTTCCTTAATACACTTGAAGGACCAATAAATTAATTATAATCAGGAAACAGCAGACAAATGCCATAAAAGCAATAGCTTTTAATCTTGCAAGTGAGCACAAGTCTACATGTAAGTACGCACTTAGCAAATGAGTAACTCATTTTCACACTGACTGTAATACCTTGTGGTGAGAGCTGTCTACTAGCCAAATTGGTAGACAGTAATTTACGTCAATATTTACGTTCCCAAGATTTGTCGTGAGAAAATGTGGACAAAGATTGATTCAAAACCGACCACAGCAGACTTTGCGTAGGCGCATGCAGTTAACATATTGAGGATTTGACATTTAAGAAACAGTCACAAATAGATGGAAGATTAACTTTACGTGAGAAACAACCAATCGGAAGACTGTGTTTGTTTGCTTAAATAGCCATAGTGATGTACATGAAAATATATAAATATGCGTTGATTTCCTTAATAAATGATCTGTTTCCTGACTCTTGCCTTCTGTCGTTACAACCTCTCACAAAGATTTAGCATATTATACATCTTCTTTCTTAATACTCAGTATACATTTCCGGTCTTGAGGTATTAATATGGCTCGTGATGCACTGATAAGTTCAATGACACAAAGTATCACTATACAACAACTGACGGTAAAATATTGGTTGACATTCGGAGAAATAGGTACCAGTATAACTCGTTGGAGCATGAAGATCAGTAGGGATTTCAATAGTACATAGATGAATATTACAACCTCATCAACAGAAGTGATTTGTCTGATTTTGCACAGGCTTTTCAGTCAGTGAAAAAAATGAAAACTAAGGTCTCCTTCCAGCTGCTTTCATGTATGGCTATACAAAAAGTGTCCAGACACGTTTAAGACCACACGGACTTCGAATGGCTAAACATATATCTAACACATTTACACACTAGCAGCTAAACAAATACTCTACGAAATGTACACGGTAGTAAATAGCATATGAATACACTAAACGAAGCCTAATTATACAAGCCAAAACAAAACGAAACAGCAAAACTACTAACATTTATGCATAAATTTTATTCTACTAGTAATAGTCATAAAACTCTCTGAATTATCACTTTTATTATTTAGATAATCAATGTTCACAAAACTACATGTACCATATGCCTTCACATAAAACAATGAATAACTATTTTTTATATATTTCATTCAACGGAATGTTCCCTAACCATTAAACTACTTAATTTACGGCTATATTTATTTCATAATCGTGTTTTAGTGGAACAGGAAATACTAGGTGTGCTATAACTGTAACCTCGCCTAATTTACTAGTCTGTCCTACGCCCGGAGAAAGTCGGGCGTGGGGCTAGCGACTCTAGTTGCGAAAATGAATCCAATCGCTACCGACGCTTCAAAGCACAGTTATAATTGTGGCAACTGAGATCCCAAGATATTATTGCAATCATAGAATGCAGACGGTAATTAGACAACAAAACACACTGGCATTTGAAATCCCGAGTAGAATGATAAAAGTAGCTTAAAATTTAACTGTATTTAAAATAGACCTTTACCTAGTGATTATTATTATTACTAAAGCGTTGTGGTATATTATGGTTACCAAAAGAAGCACCACACGGTATCACACAGTTTATGAAAAGGCTGAAGTACTGCCCGGACGTCTAGACCGAGACAGGCGGTTGTCTTATGGAAGCCACCCTCCAACTCCCCTGAGACTTTGACTTTAAGTCTGATCCACAAGGCAATGTAGCAGTGTCTCTATGGTTTCCAGCGGCCAAAACAGGTTCATACACCATTTGATCCCCCCTTAGGAATCTGGAGCCCATTTAGGTCATAGGTTTGGATTCAAGATTTTCCAGCTCCCCTAGGTAGACCAGTATGTCCAACGATCTGGACGTAAACGCCAGACGTTCGAATTCACCCTTTCAATTAGTGAGGCAGTGAATAGGACTTAACCGGCAGAGGTTACGAACGCGTAGCCATGTGAGAGTGTTTTAAGAAGCAGACCCAAGTCTATCCAACCCCGGTTGTGCTATTATCTAGTGAAATACTTTTGCGTTAATATGCTTCTGCTTTCAACGCCGATAATAAAACAAAAGCAAGCTGTGGACTACACTAGAAGGAAGAATATTGATGCACTGTTTTATACCAACAAAAAATAAAAATAAAAAAAATAAAAAATAAAAAATAAATAAATACCAACGATATAAACGTCAGCTGCATGTTGTAACGATTCGAAATGTAGGATAGTACTCAATCATCGTATTGCTCTTAGGAAATTATTGTTGGTATTAAATGGTTGGAAGCAGTCGGCAGGAAGCCTTGAACCTAGGTTTCGTGCTAGTTGGCAATCAGCAAGACATATCTGCAACCTCGAAGGAACGCGTGTCCCTTCTGGGAATCGAACCCGCGTCACCCAGTGCTGCAGTCAGAGACTTTGCCACTGAGCTATTCAGGCTCGCGATTGACCTCCTATAGGACTGTATCGGATATTTTTGATTGAACGCTAGTCAGTAACTAGAGTAATGTGTGTGTGTCTAGTCCTATCTTTGGTGCAGACTGAACTCTATTAGTCAAGTTTGCAATGTGGCCACCATGCTAGGTGGCTCGTCATTACGGTACACTGTAAATTGTTGGTATTAGATGGTTGGAGGCAATCAGCAGGAAGCTTCAGACAGCCAATGACTGTCAAGTGATCTTCCTAGTGGGAAAATAAGTCATTCTGAAAAGCCAATTAGGGGCTCTTAACACCTCCACTTTTGAATAACAAAGTCTTGATTTATGAACCCATCAAAAAAAGAACAATTTTGATTTCCCTGTCTTCTTCAAGCAAGTAATTTTTCAATGATAAATGTATGTACAAAGTACTCGAACTAAATAAATTAGCAGGAAAAGAAGTTAATGTTCACAGATGGACTCCACTATTCTCACAAAAGCAACTCAATTTATTAATGAATAATTATTTACCTATCAGATAGATTGGAGACACACGTCTTTTTCCATACATCCCTTATGTGCAAATCAGTGTTGCAGTGAATTAACTGTTCAGTAGCTTTTCACTATTTTGTTAGTTGTTGTTACATTTTAATTCTACATGGCAAAGTGGAGTGGAAATTACCAGCCCAGTGAAGAATTATAACTTGATATCATCACCAAGTAAGAATCAATATTTCATCAATATCATCATCATTACCGGAAAGAATAAGCATCTCAAAAAGTTGTCTGAACTGTAGTTGTAATGTATATATATTGTATAGCTTTACAGCCTCCCACATATAAATACTGGGGACTTTGAAATTAGAATATGCAAGGTTTTATAGGACTAAATGAATCCATAAATAGCTAAATGTGGAAAGCCTTTCAATTGCAGGACTGTTATCTGTAATTTGGACATCCAAGACAATAGACAGTGACTATACCGTTCTGGTTAACAAGTTACCAAGCAACTACGCTATGGTTACAGACTAAGGCACATGCAGCGACTAAAAGTGACCGTTTTCAATATATTTAGTTCCATTTATGCCGTGGCAAATACTATACTTGGCTAATTTGGATACTCTGAGAGCAGAACTGATGAATAAACTATTGCAGTAGACCTTCCTTTGAAAACATCCGTTTATGCTCATGAACTAAGAATGAGACAGGTTTATAGTGAGCAGTGCTTCCTGTTTTGTTTTCTTATATTCTTCCTATTACGCTTGAGTCACTGAACCATATATTTTCTCCCGTATGACCTTCCATAGGTCGTTTGACCTACTTAGTACGCAGCAACACTTAAGTATTCGAAACCAACAGAACTTTCTTAGTCATTGAATAATCAAAAATAATGCTGTAGAAAATTACAAGTCTCATCAACGGCTGTTTAAGCAACAAAAAGACGGAATTATGGAACACACAAGCAAAAACACTCTTACCCATTAATCACCATTTGTTACTTCTAATCTTAGAATATGCTAAAAGTGTCAAACATGTAAATTCAGTGAATAAAGTGATCTAGTTCAACTCCTCATGTTATAAGTACCCAAGCCGTAGATGTTGCAAACGGCCTGGAATAATTTGAGCTCCCAGTCAGATGGAATCAATAAATAATTAGTTAAAATAATTCTAGTATGTTTAGAAAATCAAAAAAGGATTTTTCTAAACGTTTTGCTGTAGGCCACAGCTTCTTCAGCAGAACTACGTGGGTTTCATTCAACATCGAAATATGTAGTCAAATAGTACATAAAGTGAAGTGAAATTGTCTAAAGGTCACTCGTCGGTAAATAATTATAGCGTCTAAATAAATGTGATTAGTCATCACATATTTGTATTAATATTGTCAACTTGTCATTGTTAAATGATTACAATACATGTATGTCTGTATATGTGTATGTTGTTTATTGTATACAGAACATATTAATACATTAGTGATCACTATGGTGGTTGTTCATTGACTGAAAAATTAACGAACTGCCTTTATGTTTTACCTAATTTGAGTCTCTCCTCTTTATCGCATTCGATGTATTTTTCAATTGTTGGAATTTCGTCACGAACTAACATAGGTTAGAGAAATCATTACAGACCAGGAAGCACTGGACTCTTCAGCAACGTGTACTCACAACCCTGCCATGGATCGATCACAGGACCTTCAGGTTACGAGACGAAGCTGAATTACCATTCAGTCACTTGGGCTGGAATTCAATGAAGAGTCCGCAAATAGGACAAAACAGCTGTATTGTGCTTCTTGGTATTCAATAATCTCTCTAAATGATATTAGTTCGTGACGAAAATATAACAATTGAAATTAATCCAAAATCTCCACAAATCCTATAATCTCCATTAGATATGGTTAAATTATGTAGGACTTCAGGGGTCAGTCTTTGTTTATGCGAATGAAAACCTTCTTCTAGTGTGTTAACACTGTCAAAAAAAATCAGTCTAATGTCCGCTTTTTGTAGCGTGCACTACTATGGCTGATCTTTCTTCAACAATGAACTAATGCCCAAAACACAGATATTCATAACAGTAGCCAAACACATCCTACATTGAATCTGGTAAGTTTTGGCACAATACTAACTGCCTACTAGAATGAAAACCTTACAAAAATACTTTACCTCTTCCACAATCGTTAATAGTAGATCATCACCAACCACAGCCCAATTATCATCTTGTAAAGATGCGAGATTCTTAAAGAGAAATGGTAAAAAGTCAGAGAAAACTTCGATAGAAAACTGTCAGGCAAAACATACAGTAGTGTGAATAAAGTGTGGAATAAACTAAAATACCAGTAAAATCAAGGAAGAAATTATAAAACATGTTCAAAAATTTAAGGTAGTTATAACGGAAAGATATACATTCTTAAATTCAATGATAAAAGCGCACTGACTGCTCTATGAATATATGCTAGTAATTTAGTTGGAGTTGAAGAATTGTACGGCTGATCAAATGAATTTCGTCCACACTTTGAAATAACACATTAATCATCAAACAACCAGTATCTACACAGTAAATATCTCACTGCATTACCGCACAAATTCTGTTTTCTCTAACTTTGTGTGTTACATGGTGTATGGCGACTTGACCTGCTGCACTTCTGTGAGAAGTTCTATGTTGAAACTTAGTCAGTCAGTCAGTCAATCACCAGATAAATGCAACTGTTTAGATATGTAATTTCACTAACCTCACTTTTTGAAAGTCCAGTTATACTATCTGTATTGTCTTCTGGAAAAGACGGACTAGTCTGACATTCCGCTAATAAGAAAGAATCAAAGAAAGAAATTATACACAACTTTAAGAAATTGTATATTGATAAAGCTACTCATCATAAATCATGATACGTAGAACTAGTGAAAAAGCATTCAAAGCCAACATTTCGACACACTGAAGGGTCTGCATTACTCAATGAGATTAAAATTAACGTTTTCAAGTCTGCCAGTGTGTTTTCTTTAAATACACCACACCAAATGTCCAATCTTTGAGTTTTCTACACAATTCAAATCAAATTTACACGAGTTATCCTGATAACTGCTTTTAGTTGTCGCTGCTGTTGTATGATTTTCCCTCAATATTTTGATAATAACCATTCAGTGGTGTACTCAGAGACGAACAGTTCAGTGGTGACGTCTCAGACGGTAGTACTGGATGACATACGTTCGAATCCCAAAATAGACATATTTTTCCAGAGCTTGAAGACACGTTTTGCTGACGAGCCAACATCCCACAAATTATCTAGTGATTGGTGGAATCGAAGTACATTTGACTTCAACTGATAAAATAATTCACACTTGGAAATTTCCACTTACTTTCAGAAGACGTCACATTTATAAGGCGGTCCGCGCACTCACTAGTTTTCAGTGGTTCAATCCATGAAGAACCAGCAAGTCTTAACAGATTGTTAGATCCTGTTGGATATATTTGTTCCCGATTGGTTAACAGTGGATTTATAGTTAGGTCCCAAGGTCGCTCCATGGTTCACAGTGGTGTTTACGTTGCAACTGTGATAATTTACAAAGTCACTCTTATGAAGGATCTGCTGGATGCTGAAATGAAAAATTTGTCACAATAACTCAGTGGATTAGCATATCAAAAACACAATGTTTTTAAAAGAATTAAGTAAATTAGATTCCGAGGTAGTGTCACGCTGTGCAAGGAATGCCATGAAAGTGTATCGTTATAATATAGGTACTCTACTCGAACTAATGTACCCATGTAAGAGCTTATGCAGTGTTGACATCTGAAGTGGCGGGGACTAGTGACGTCCATCAGTGAGACTTAAAGCCATCATTTTGGTTTAATTTCACTGTAGACGTACTAGTGGAAGTGACCATAGCAGACTTCCACGTTTCAAAGATTGATATGTACCTAAAGAAAAGTCCCCTCGATCTAGAATACGCAGATAATATTGTATGCAAACTGACAAAACGCAGTAGTTTGATCTATCCTGTTATCCGACTAACAGACGGCCGCTAAAATTACAAGGTAAAACCAGATTAGCCGCTTGTGGAAATAAGTATCTTTATTCAATCTCTCATGTTAGGTGGTGCATTATGGTTGGTAATAACGAAGTTACACGTAGAGCGTACAGTATGACCCAGCACGATTTTGTAAGCCTACAATACTCACAATACGTAATTCAGAGAAAAGGCAATGATATAACAGGCGTGGTTTCGAAACAACGTAAGATTGTTGCAAAACAAAAAAGTGTACTTAAAACGTCTTTTGTGCTAACAATGTAAATACACAAAGCAACCTATTGAAATTTAAAGGAAAGAATCCGCATAACTTTATGCTGGAAACTTGCTAATACTTATTTTACTTTGAAACGATACTGCGACTTTAAATATAGTCTGTAAATAACGGTCAACTAGAATTATTTCGAATTTTACTATAGGACCTGATAATACAGGAAGAGAACTCATCATACGTCGAGACTCTCGGGGAAATGAATGAGAACAGAGAATTATTTGCAGACTTCTGCGCTGTCAATGATTTGGTGATTGCAGACAGCGTTTGCAAGCACAAGGATATACACAAAGTAACATGGGTTTTGCCTGATGGACACACCACAAACCAGATAGATTTCATCTCAATCTCAAAGAAGTGGAGACGCAGCAAGTCTGCTGGATACAAAACCGAGAAGGGAAGCAAATGTGGGCTCAGACCATCATCTAGTTCAAGCAACCTTCAAGATGAAGCTGAAATCCATGAAAACAAATGGAGACAAGCCACTGCAATTCAAGTTCAACAGTCAGAAACTGAAGGACAAAACTACAAGGGATGGCTTTGCTACAGATATCAGAGCACAGTCGGAGATTCTAAGTGGCATCACGGAGGAAACCTTTGTGGAAGAACATTGGAACTCTCTGAAGGTAACGTTCAGAGGAACGTGTACAAATGTTCTAGGGAGAAAGAAGAGGCAAGACAAGGAATGGCTATCAACGGACACCTACCTGGAAGCTAATCGAGGATAGGAGCATGATGAAAGAGAAGACTGCATGCAAAGACGGCATCCCTCCCGAAGCACTGAAGACAGCCCCAGAGATTATAGCAGATGTTTTTACACCATTGCTGCAAAACGTTTGGAAAGAAGGAATGGTGCCTACGGATTGGGAGAAGGGTTACCTTGTCAAACTGCCAAAGAAGGGCGACTTAGGCCTGTGCAAGAACTGGCGTGGAGTCATGCTGTTGTCCACCCCAAGTAAAATACTAAGCCGCATCATCCTGGAGAGAATAAAGGATGCACTGGATACAGAACTCCGCCAACCCGAAACAAGCTGGATTCATGGAAGACGAATAGTGTGCTGTTAAAATTGCAACTCAACGAATCGTCATCATCGAACAAAGCATAGAATGGCAGTCAAACGTCTCTCTGCCTCAACCTCGTCGACTTCGAAAAGGCCTTCGACAGACAGCATTGACCGAGAAGTAATTCAGAAACTACTTCAACATTACGGCGTACCTCAAGTCTCTATCAGCCTCATTCAACAGCTGACTATATGACAATGCCACGTGTCAGGTGATCCACAACAGGAAATTCAGTGAGGTGTTTGAAGTGAATACAGGAGTAAGACAGGGCTGTATATTGTCACCGATGATATTCTTAATTGTGGTGGTCTAGATTATGCGTCAGACTGTGCTTTGGGAGCGAGGAGAGAGGAGTACGCTGGACCACCGATAAGAAGACTCTGGATTTCGCAGATGATATATATCTAGTGCCACACAAACTTGAAATCTTACAGACCAAAACCAACACACTGGCTGAAGAGGCAGCGAAGATGAGACTCCAAGTGAACATAGAGAAGACGGAGGTGATGAAGATAACCAACGAACCACAACAACAATAACAACAACCAGGGCCAATCACCATCAACGGGAGAAATTTAACAGAGGTTACTTCCTTCACTTATCTAAGAAGCATCGTTTCAACTACAGGTAGTCGGAACGGATGAAGATGTCAAAGCCAGTCAGAATCGGAAAGGTAAGATACTCTTTAATCAACCTGAAACCAGTTTGGAAATCTACACTCAGCATAAGGAACAAGATTCGCATTTTCAACACAAATGTCAAGTCGGTTAGCTCTTCAATACGGGTTACAAACTTGGCGTGTTACGAAAAGGATTTCTAACAGCCTGTCGTAGACTTTCATCAACAGCTGCCTTCGCTGGCTCCATACTACAAACCAAATGGCCTACTAGAATCAATCAGCAACAAGAAACTCAGATAATGAACAAACCAACCAAGAGCCGATCGCTCAATATATATGTAGGAGAAATTGGAGATGGATTGGGTATACGTTAAGGACACTGTCAAATGAAATCGCGCTCCAGGCCCTAGAATGGAATCCCAATGGGAAGCAATGAGTGGATGGTCCGAGAGTGACACGGAGGAGATCGTGTGGGGAGATGAGAGATCGTAGGCAATCGTGGTCCTATCTGAAGAGGGCGGCGGAAGATAGGACAAAGTGGAAATGTGTTGGTGAAGCCCTATGTTCTACTCGGAACTCTAGAGAATGATAACAATAATAATTACAGGGTGAAAGTAGTTGCTATTTGCAAGTGGACTTATTATTCACATATCAGCTATAACTTAACGTTAGATCTCCACAAGTGACGAGAAAGAGGGGAATGATTAAAAAGTAAAAGGTGAGTGAATTCCATGTAAATTTCATCAACCAACATAGCGTACGTATAACTTCCTCTGATAATGTTGTAAACTTGCCAAGTATTTCTTTCACAATGAACGGCTGAGAAACAAATATGACTGTGTCTCTCCAAAATAAACTACGACTACCACTAAACTTTGTCAAACGGCAAAACTTAGTAGAAAGTCCAAAAAACCGGTCTCCTGGAAGAAACATGTAAATGAAAGCTAGCTAGCTTTCATATTGCTAGCAATATTCAGCTAATAGTCCCCTTCCCGCAATGAGACCAGTAGTGAATATAATACAACAAAACTACATCATGCGACCAACGCAAACCAATTTTAAAAATATAAATTAAGCCAACACTTCCATATCCTGGCTAGTTCACACTCTCGAGAACACTTTAGTCCCCAGCTAGCATTTTCGAGAGAATGCACCTGGGTAATGTGGGCAAAACCAGGGCTAAATAGGTGTTTTGATCGGCATAGACGTGGGTAAAAGCGGTTCAAAATGCTACATAATAAACCCACTTTATCCACTTCAGCTACTTTAACTTCGATCGCCCACGTCCCGAAAAATTTAATTGTCCCACTTTTTCCAACTTTACCCATGTTACAACCGAAAACAGCCCACCTTTTCCCACTTTGCCCAAATTTGAGGGGAAAGTGCCCAAGCTTTTACCCACATATCCCAGGTCCCGAAAAATTCACTATGGGCATTTTGTCAGTCAAAAAAGTTAAAATTTGGGGTCATGTTGTACTGAAGCCTAACAAATTCTAATTCAGAATCAAAATAAGACAATCTAAAACATTTGAAATTATACGAGAACGACCCACCTATGAACAACAGGATAAACTCGACTTTCATGACAATGAAACAGTTTGGAAATATACTGGGAGGAGAACTGCATAAAAGAATATATAATCATTGGCTATTAGTAGCGCACAGGCTAAAAAGAGCGGTCCAACATCCAATATCGTTTTTACGAGTTAGTGTAAGCCAATTTAATCTCTATGTGCTTGCTTCTAGGTTGTTAGGTAAAATTTCATGGTTTCCAGTAAATTTCTGTGTAGTTCATCCTGCCACCTGAATATCTTAACTTAGGATGACTCCAAAGGGAACGGTACTGGGATTGATTAAACGTAGTTTTTAGTATGCGGTGTGTTAAGACCGTGCTACTACTATGAATGGAGTTGATCCTTTCACCCATTTGTCTTCCGTGTGGTCGAATAGAGATAACAATAACAGATATAATTCTTGTGGATTATGTAGACTTGAAAAGGAAAGAAATGAAACGTAAAAACAGATAACTAATACAATTTGAAATTGATATATATATATGGTATGTGTATACATATGTGTCCATAATGACAGAGTAAGGGGCGTAACAGTTGAAGCAGTTAGGAGAGTAAGACAAGGGGGAATGTGAAAAAGAAAAATAACGAGTGTACGAGTATAGGCATTAATAGTGTATCAGTTTTACAGGGATAGGCCGTTCGGATACGAAATTTGTGTCGCTGCATGAACGTCCAGCCTCCGCCTCAAGATGTATATGAACGGTGCAGTAGCCACACCTGCCGGTAGAGAATTCTTGAGAAGAAATGAGAACGCACTCGAATCTTTTCTCCTTGATGAGCTATTCTTCATAGATTTCCATGAGGAAGCTACCTAATGGTAAAATGCCATTGTTTGGATGACCCTTGTAGGTAGCAGTTAAAAACCCATTAAGCCGACGATAGGTAAGTGTGGAAAGACCTAATATCCTCAGCCGTTCATCAGATGGCTTATTTCGGAAACCCATCAACTCCCTTTTGTCGCCCATATTTGGGGCCTTTCCAAACGGTCGGCGTCTCTTCTAAGCAACGTGGGAGCGATGATAATGTGAACTTCAAGGTGTGGTCTTACGTATATTTTTCGCACAAACTTAGAAAGAGCTCAGGAGTGAGCATACCTAACTGTCTATGTGTAAAGTCTTTGACTGCATAAGCTCCCGCCACATCGCCCGCGTAATTCACGCTTGTGCCCATTTTCCTCCGGTAGAACTAGACCCAAGTCGCAACCCGCGTTGTTCAGGACACGTTTTCGTTTTACAGAGTGTAACTGATATTCTGCTGCATGCAGTTGCGTAGCTGGATTCATTTGCACTTTTTCAGGTTGAAAGTCATACCACTGATGATCCCTCAGTCTTCAGAAAGTTTTAGGCCCGCCTGCAGCCCATCTGAGTCTTCCCAGCACTTCATTGCTCTAGAAGTCTCTAGGTGTTATGTTCCAATGACTGTAATTATATACAACCTAAAATCCGATGTCGTTTTCGGTGAAATTATGATTTGCCTTGGGGGTGAGCTTAATGTTTTTACCCATACATTGACTTATCTTTGAAAGAATTTCTAACCACCCTAAGTGGCTACATTTCCCTCTGTTCTTCATTCTCCTCTCTTTGATAAACAAACACTTACTAAGATGTAGTGGTATACGTTGTTTTTGTAAGGTGTATGACCGTTGGATGTAGTTCACTCTTGGTGGACTAGGCACCTACGTGCGACCCCTAACTTCACAAAAATAGCTTTTCACATATGGTACAACTCACCAAAGTAGGCTGAAATTATGCATTTAATATGATTTCATTTTGCAGTGTAAAATTGTATGTCCTAGCTTCACCGAAATGCCTTAACATGAAGGTTTTATCAAAGATTTATCTGGCAAAAGTTGCTTGCCATCTCTTGAGCTGTTGATACTGAGGGATTAACAGTCACATTATTTCAGAGAACTTTACTTTCAAAGAAGCCGTATTAGCCTGAGCATGGCTATATGTGACATTCCCTAATGGTATGCTTGTCTAGCCTCCGTAGGCTACTTTTCATATTGAAATAGTTTTCAGTAAAACTGAAAGAAATCATGTGAGAGTGCCTTTGTGAGACATAAATGAACATATCATAGATAAGATTTTATTTTGATAAATCACACAGTGTTATTCAGTAATATTAACTGATGATAATTAGAGCAAAAACTATTGCTTACAATCATTTCAAGTCACTCACACAACTTTTTGCTTCATTTATATACATGAGTGAAACTGATTAGACATTTGAATAAAAATCAATATAAGATGATGTACATTCATAAATAATGTTAGTGTTATCAATCAAATACAATCAGATGGGAAATAAGATGTTTTTATAGTCAAAATAAGTAACTTGTTAGAGTGTTATGATGTACGTGAATTGAAATAGAATTTTAAGATTATTTATTATCCTCCTATGATTTGACTAGTAATAATATCTTCCATATCTCTGGAATTTGCGTTGAATCATTTCTGTCGCATGTGTTGTGTGTAGACTTGATGAACCAGGATTCGGTGATCAATCTCTCTCTCCACCTACCTATATTACTTTTTAGAATTTCGACTCTGTCCCACCCTATCGTGTAATTGTGTTTAATGCATGCAGTGCTATAGCTGAGTTTTCTACTAAATTACTTATCTCCGTTGGATTATTAATTTTACCCTAAGCTAAATTTTTATGTTCTGATATTCTCACTAGTTCTGATCTACTATTTTGACCTGTGTAGTTGATTTAAATCACAGTCATTGCAAGGTATTTTGAAAATTATATTTTTTTGTTTAACCGGATTCGCATGCAGAGCTTGTCTCTGAGTGTTTTTGTTGGTTTGAATGCCATCCTAATTCCTGATCTGCTGAGAATCCTACTCAGAGTTTCAGATGTCCCTTCCATATATGGTAAGACTGTAGATACTTTATATTCCCTTTTATTTATTATTATTATTCTACTTTTGACTTTTTTTGATATTCCTAATGAATTTTATGGGATAGTTGTTTCTCACCAGCGCTTCTTCTATCCGTTTCATTTCATTATTTAGGTCTTTTCTTGTACTACTTAGTGCTACTGCTAGGTTTCTTAGACACTTAACTATGCCAGCCTTTACAAACAACAGATAAGATGAATTAAAGTCTAAACATCTACTGGAATGCGTTGGTTTTATGTAAACATTAGCTTGCAATTGACCTTCTTCCGTTCGTTTGATTTTACAGTCTGACATAGCTAATTCTCCTTGTTCATTTTCCGATTCAAATGTGAATTTTATTCCCTTCAACTGGGAGTTTATATGCATCAAGAAGCTAGAGATATGTTCTGTTTTCAACACCGTAAAAGTGTCATTCACATATATATTCACCATATTTTCGAAGTAGGATTAAATGTATTTAAAACAATATTTTGCTTGCCGTCCATAAAGATATCTGCTATGATAGGGGATACTGGTGATCCCATCGCTACACCATCTGTTTGTTCATATATTTTGCCCTGGAATTTAAAGACGGTAGATGTTAGGCATAGCTAAATTCCTAAAATAATTTTCTCAGCGGGCAGCCTTGTCCTATGGATAGGTTTTGAGTCAAAAGTTACTTCCATTTAACCGCTAATAAGGCCGTATCGATTAGTACATTAGTATACAGACTAGTCATATCGCAAATGACCATTTGTTCATTATTCTCTAAATGAATGCTATTAAGTTCCCTTTTCATTACACAGATTATTTAGCCTGGAGTATGAATGATTCAATATGGGACATATTATTAGAGCTAAGTGTTTTGATAATTCATATATCTGCGTAATTCTGAGATCTACTACTGGTATTATGTGGTGACCTGCTTTATGTATATTTAGACTATTGTAGCGGTAATAAATTCCCCAGAATTATTGGCCACGGAATTCATCACTGAACATTCGATGCTGACCCTCACTATCTGAATCAGTTTGTTAAGCTGAAGGCTGTAGGTCAAGTATCCAAGCCATTTGGCACACTGTCGTGTTACGTTTGTTCGTTTGTGCACGATCCCTAGCTGGTTAAGCAATCATCTAGCACTCCGATTTGGTCCCGAAATATAACTCGTAATTTGGACGATCAATTCTGATGTTTTGCTTAGCCTTTGGTCTACGTAGAACGAATACTACAGAAGTTGTGGGTATTAGATCTTGCCTAAGTATACTTCGTACTATCCGTGAACGTCAATACCTTTAGCCTCTCAAGTGCCATACTTCTTACCGGCTTTATTAGTCTTAGGGATTAAATTACACCATTTAGACTCACCGAATGACGGCTTCATTGTGCCATCTCAACCTATTCAGCTTGCCTACCTTGAAGACTAACTCACCCTCCTCACCAAACACTTTGATAAATAATATATATTTATTCCTGTTTATGCAGGAACATACCAATTGCACAGGCATGGATAAGTTATTATATAAACTACGCATATTTTGATGTATGGTGAATCTACAGTTTGTTTGTTCTTTCTGACATTAGAGTCAGTCGGAACGGTCTGCTAAATAGTCTATCTGTGTAACACTTATAGAGATGTAGAAATATTGTCTTCGCATTAACAAAAAACCCAGACATCAGATGAATGTAATACAAATATCTGGGAAAAATAAGGCTTGAAGTCAATTCTCCTATATAACTTTGTTGTGAACAACATCCTTGAGTTAAGGTTTATTGATGTATTATTTTGAGGCCAGTGATGTATTTATTCCATTTTTTCTGCAGTCTAATCGTAGTTTTATAATAGGAAAGAAATTTGATCGTGGATACGAAAACTAGATAAGGTCATGTTGGATTGTTTTACTGCATCAAATGGGACCGAGGTCGATTCTAGAACTATCCATTGGCGCCATTTGTATCAGCATGACAGACTGTACATGTAAGTTGAGCAATACCTTGTAAACTGTTTGAAAACCAGTTGCTTCTTTATTTCAGATCAAGAATACTCCTTGTACAGAATGTTGGCCAGCGTTTTCAAATGGTGGCATCGGATCGTTCATGGAATTTGAGTTTGAATTTACTTAAATGGTCATTTCAGTTTAAATGTAGGGTTGCTCAACCTCGACCAGGAGGTAAATAGAAGTGTACGCTCAGCAACAGAATATCAGACAGAGAAAGTGTGTGAACATGAAAATAACATTAATGTTTTATGTATGTATGAATGTTTATAAATATATATAACCGTAAAGTAAACATTTCCTATATTCTAGTTGTGTTTTCATGCATTTTTGCGAAGTCTTAGAGTTTATTTAGTGTCATAATATATATAATAATGAGTCTAGGCGTTATAGTGTTCTAATAGCTGATGCGTTTTCAAAATAAGTGGTTCGGTCTGATTGACATAGTCATTGGGATAAAACAGTTTATATAGCAAGCGTTTGAAGGTTATAATAGAGTGACAGGTCCTTATTTCTAGGGGTAAACTGTTCCAGATCTTAGAATACATGACTATGAAGAAGTTTGCACGGAGTTGTCTTACAGTTTTTCCTAGATACTGTGCACGTTTGGTTACGCAGGTGATAGGAGCCTTCCGGTGAAAACTGTATCTCCTTGCTGTCTGAGAATGATATTTTATGCAAGACTTTAAAGAAGAATGTTGCATTAATGCTGACTCGTCTCATCCAGAGTGGGTCAATACCTAGAGTTATACACCTTGATGTGTAGTCCTTTTCGCAGTCAAATCCTAGTAGTTTAGATGTGAAGTATCGTTGGACACTTTCTATTTTAAGCCTGTCACTTTCACGAGTGCTGCTGAGAATAAATGGGCAATATTCAAGTAGTGGTCTGACACATGTTTTATGTAATATAAGTTTCACTTCGTAGTTGTGGAAATTCCTGAGTATGCATCCTAAGAGCATCCTCGATTTACGCGTCTGTGTTGTCACATGCTTGAAAAATGTCAGGTCACTAGACTACCTGAGTCCTAGGTCAACAACACTTTGGAGTTTAGGCAAGTAAATAGATTCAAGTACCAATTTGATATTTATTGAGGGTGCACCGAAACAGATCCAACCACATTTTTTAAGGTTGAATTTTAGGTTCCATGTGGAGGACTATGCAGTTACTCTATCTAGTTCTTCCTGAACAACTTTCTGAAAGTATCCTAAGTCATCACAGTGGTATGTGTAAGCTACTTTAAGATCATCTGGAAAGATGAATGGTTTATTAAGTAAGAAACACCTGCATATGTCGTTAACATGTAGAGTGAATAAGAGGGGGCCTAAGACGCTACCATGAATTACTCCAGAAGTGATTGGACTAGGTTTAGAGTTTGCAGACCCCAATCTAACTACTTGGGACATATTGTTAAGGAATGATTCAAGCCACCCTAATAATGGGTCACGTATTCCTAAGGAGTTCAATTTATTTATTAGAAGCAAATGGCCAGCGCGGTCAAAGGCTTTGGAGATGTCGAAGCAGATGACTAGTACTAGTTGTTGTTTGTCTCGGCTACTGGTTATATAGTTAAAGAAGTCAAGGTGACAGGTCATGCATGATCTGGATTTTAGGAATCCATGTTGGTTGAGACTTAGAATATTTCAGCTGAGCATGTGTTTGAGAATATCACCTCTAACTATTCTTTCAATAATTCTGGATGCTCTGGGTGTAATATTGACTGGCCTATAGTTGTTGACTTCAGTTTCCGATCCGCACTTGTGTTTGGGTATTATAAATGTGGTTTTTGCATTTATCTGGATAGGTTTAGCTCTCTAGGGACATTGTAAAGATCTTAAGTAATAAAACGGAAATGTCAGAACCACCGTGTTTATAAAAATACGATGGTATGCCGTCAACAACAGCACTACTAGAGCTTTTAAGAGTTTTAATGGCTTGGTTAATATTAGAATAAATGAAATGAACTGTGCTGATTTGTTCCAGCGTTGAATAAGAAGGGAGTTCCATTGTAGATTGTAAACCGAGAAGTGGACTTGTGGGCTTAAGGTAGTTAGCTGCAAACGTCTCGTTAAAAATTTCACACATGTCTGCATGGTTGCTGTATAGTTTACCCTTGTTTATAAGGAGAGAAATTTTATGGTTTTGGCGATTCATTCGTTTCTTTAGGATTTCTGTGAGAGCACCTACTCTGGTGGTGCTGGCTAGTGCGGTGCATTCTTCATTTCTCATACGCAAGTTATGAGCTTGCGAGATGGAGCTAAGAGTACTAAGTATTGACCCTAGTGTACTAAAGTCGTGTCGTCTGAAGTAAACTGTTGACAGTCTTTTCAGTTTTGAGCGATCCTTTGGTTGAATAAATTGCTTCTTGAATTTTGAGACTTTTACTGTTTGCAATGGGATCACAGCGTCTAAGCATGTGTCTGAGTTATAGTAAAAGATGTCTAAAGCTTTCGAGAGGTTATCAGTATAGAAGTACTCTGTCCACTCTGAGGATCTTAACATTGATTTCACTAGAGTCCAGTCTGCCTAACTTTAGTTCCTGTATGTTATTTGTTGTTAAGTAGGGGTAAGTTCTGCATTGCTACTTGGTGGAAATGGCAGTGCAAACAGCACTGTTTTGTGGTCGATCCCTGGAAACTCAGAACCTACTAGGGTAGAAAGGGGACTTATATTGTGGCAGAAGATTAAGTCTAGTACGCTATTACCCCTTGTAGGGGTAGTGACAGTCTGTTTCCAGCCAAGTATATCCAGTGTGCCTAAGAACTTATCAAATTTAGTTGGGCCTGTGGGTATATCCCAGTTGATTTCTGGTAAGTTAAAGTCTCCACATAGGATCTTATGATCGTATTGTAAGGTGGATAATTGCTCCAGAGTATTAATAAGTTGGGTCTCGTAATTACTAAACGTGCCAGGTGTTCTGTAGGTGCATCCAATTAATACTATTGCATTATTTAAGTGCAAGTTAACCCATAGAGTCACAGGCATGTTAAGCGTTTTATTTTCTAGCTGTGTTACAGTAAGTGCATTCAGAGAGTACATGAGACAACCTTCTCCCTTACCACCTTCCCTGTCACACCGAAAGTGTGTGTAGTTATCTAAGCTTATCTCTTCATCCAATATAATAATAATAATTTATATTTTCATATAAACATAAATTTACATGAAAATGCATGCCATTTTTACAGGCACGATCAATTATGATATGATGTCAAATAGTAGACTGTCTACAAGTTAATTTTTGAACAGCTAAATATTTGATATATATATAAAATACACTCATTGTCTGACCCATGTCGTATCATTATTGAACTAAACAGTAGTCCTCCAGGTTGCGCAGGAAAATCGACTTCGTTTCGTCTTCAAATCCTGGTTGTAGGCATACGATAACCAACCAATATTGAGGTAAGTGCAACGTTTACAAGGGATAGTAAGCTGTTTTAGAAAATTAAAGATGCTAAGGTGAATCATTAAAGTGTAATGAAATAGGTAAATGCAATGTATCATTAATAGATGCATTCATAAAGGAAATACAATGGGAGACTATAATCCTTAGGCTGACAAAGTTCATTTGCAATGTATAATGCCACCCATATAGGTCTTACTATCATGATGTCCACTTTTGGTTTTAATACAATTATCCACAAGCCAGTTGTTTTTATTTCAGACCTTTTTGTGTATTTGGTGCACAACCGTACCATATAGAGAATAGGAAGAGAATAAGTCGAATCAAATTCATAAAGAGCTATAAAATGTTAGGTTTAGTGGAATATAATGAGCAAGTGAAGACGTTATTAGAAAATGAATAAGATGAGACACTGTTAAGTGATATTCGAAGATCCGACAAAGGAAAGCATGTTAATTTATAAGATGCCCCATAAATCTGAGCAGATCCCACGTGGTCGCATCTCAGCAATAGGCTGACCGAATGGTATATGTTTAAAGGTAGAAGCATGATCTGTCTAGGCGATCATTATTATCTTTTTCAGTATAAAGATTCAAGCCCTCATGGAAATCTCGAGCCGTCAAATTGCATATTGCTGTTCCTGCAGAATGGGGAGATTCACCTTAGTGTCCACCACCATATCTACCATATCTATGTTCGAATTACATCAAGATTCAGTGATGAAAATTATAGGGTGTTTGAATATTACTGGGAGTGCTCTGAGCATCGGCACTTTAGTTGGAACAGATCTAGCATTTATGAGGATTAGGTAAAGATGAGAATTGAAATAGCGTTTGAATTATTTAAGTTCGTTAATCAGCCCAAAATATGGTTCAGCAACCAGTAGTTCGGCTTGACATGACCCTATGTTAAGAGGAGTTTCAACATCTTGCTCATCTATATCTATAGAGTTGGTGTGTTCTGTTTTCGGTGAAGAACTAAGAGCTTGAGTACTGGATTGACTATAGGCTAAGGCATTTTTATTTTTAGTTAAGCTAGAAACGTGGGTAGGGATCTTTATTTGACCTAAACTTGCGTATGTATCAAGTGTGCTTAATGGATGCGGGTGCACTAGACTGTTCCTGCTTTCATGCAAGGAGGAGCCAGCACTAGTGGTTTAGGAGCGTTAACATCCCTACCAGCTGTTTTGTCAACGCTGACAGGGACGCAGGGGATAAAAAATGATTGGGACCTTGTGATGACCATGGTTTATTATTCCACCTACTGTTTGATACTAGTTGTGTCCTTGTATGGGTTTCGTACTGCATTTTGGATTAGTTCCCAGAAGAGTTGTACCACATATCCGATCAAAATTTAAATCTGTGCCATACTGTGAATACCCTGAGTTGTTGGCGGTCGAGTTCTGACTATTACCACCTGTACTATTGAGGGTGGAATTGTTGTGACGTTGGTTACTAGTGTGTGCCATGGTGGTATTTCGCACGTTGTGGGTGCTAATACTTTTGATCGTGGGAAGTGTGGACTTATTTATACTGCCATTGTTGTTGTTGGCATGATTTGGGGTCATATTCTCTTTTTCTTACCGATGGACTTATGGCTAGGAGAGGACAGTGTCGACTTTCGGGGGCCTTTGGCTTTATTTCTGGGATTATTTAGTGACATGTCTAAATCTATGGTGATAGGTGGTATAGTTTTATTAGCTATTTGATTACAATTTAGTGGCCTTGCGGTTGACGTTGCACTCTGAGGGGATAATTCTATGTGGTTTGAGAGGGGTGGTGTGGCGGGTTCTACGGTGTCCCTCAAAGGATTCGCTAAAATGTCTGCTTGCAATGTCCTGTTATTTATTCCATAGTTAGGTTTAGTGAGATAATTATATGCGCACCTTTCTATGACTGTCTTGTCCACCGCAACCTTTATTACTCTGTAGTTTCTGGCTTGCGATAGGGTGTGTTGGGAGTGGATGAATTTTCTGGCCTCTGCCGGTGTTTCGAACTGAAGATGAATAGGACAACACTTTTCATGTTGGCTCTTCTTCAGCCTGTAGCACTTAGTCTTGGAGTTGGGCATTTTCGCCTCACTAAGTAAGATGCGCTGTACCCTTTTTTAGTGCCTCATTGTCCGGAACGTTGTAGACAATAGCACTCAGTTTAGCATCGAGTCGTTTTGTTACTTCTGTAGCAACAAAGCTAATGAGGTTATCTACCTTGGATACCGATTCTGTGTCAAGTTTGTTAAGGCTCACAGTTTTCATGAGGATAGTTAGAGGTATCAGTTCACAGACCTGCAATCTGATATCGCTGATGTTATCTGATAATTTGGATATTTTGGCATTGGTTTCAGAAATTCTAGGATTTACTGACTTGTTGTTTCTTATTCCCCTTAACTCGACCTTAAGTTCTCCTATAAAGAACTTTAGAAGTTCTGTTTCTGAAGATAGTACTGAAACAGAGCTTGATGGGTGGAGTTTTTCGATGAGCACATAAGGTGTAGGGAGGAGTCCTGTATGAGAAGAGGGAACTGAATTTTTTGAGTAGTGCTAATACTAGCTGCCAGTACATTTCTATCCTCAGTTTCAGCTCGACGCTTACGACATACAAGTGAATTATGTGGCTCACTATAACCGCTTGTAGGGAGTGTGTTGCTTGATGTAGCAATCAAGGACGTAAAATTAGTCATCAGATATGCAGGGGATTGAGTTCATTGCCTTTTATTTTGATTAACCATAACTATTTGATATGAGAGTTAATAGTTACAGGTAGGGAAGTAGTAGAGTACTTGTGTAAGGATTACAACAAGATAAATTTTACGTAACGAATCACACGAAACTGTAACGCAAACGTTTAACGTACCGCTTGCTTTTTACTATTGGAGTTTATTGTTACTTATACGTTTACTGACTCTATGTGGGGTGAAGACGGTGTGGGAGTCGGATGGAGGTGAGTTTTTTTATCTTTGCGGAGTTTGATGACCGTGGAGATGAATATCGGAAGAGTGTTTGCGTCACGTACATTGGCTGATAGTCTATTCCAAATGATTTAAGACTTTTTTAAGCAGAAGCTGGATGACGTGTAAGTCTGACAATGCTCTATAGTTACTAGGTTGCCATGATTTCTAAGAGTGTAACTGATGACAGAGGTGGATTTAGTTATTGGCCTGGAGTGCAAAAGAACGTTGGTAAGCTTGTAGTAGAAAATAAGGTTTAGCTTAAGATGTCTTTTCCAGAGTGGTTCTACTTTCATTCTGTCGCGACGCTCAGAGTATTCGAGACTACATTCTGAACTAAGAGTTCTTGGGGTAAACTGCCGTTGCACTCCCTCTAATTGAAGCTTGTCGTTCTGTCGCAGTACTCTAAGAACAAACGTGTAGTATTCTGAAGTAGGCTGAACACATAACTTATATGACAAAACCCTTGTTTCATGATATAAGAAACTGCAAGTTATGCACGCTCGCCGACAATGCACATGGTCCGGGGTTCGATCCCCGGCCAGCGCACTCCTTTACCTCGCTGAGCCAGAAATAATGCTGGTAAAGAGGAAAGGTTGGGCATGAGGCTAGCAACCCCATCCTGTAAAATAAACAATGCTCCCGAAACTTCAAGACACTAGCTTGAAGCCCTATATTCCACTGCGGAACGTGAAGTAAAAAAAGTTATGCACCTCAGGATCCTGCGTGTTTAACGTCTGTTACAACTAGTTCGTTCGAGGGGCGTTAAATTGCTAGAGTATCTGATACCGAGATCTGCGACTGAGTTGAGCTTGGCTAGTTTATGCCCATTCACTTAACGAGGTAGGTCAAGGTTGCTGTCTCTGATGCAAATCCAGCTGCATTTGTAAATATCAAACTTTATACAGGACTCAACAGACCATGGTATTGCAAGACTACTTAGTTCAAGGCGTTCTGCTAGATTTATTGTATCAGTCTTCCCTGAAGCATCCATTTACTATGAGTAAACCCCTCAGTGGAAGAAGTACTTGTCCTACTACAAAAAACAGCCAACCTCATTGAAATCTTATGTTTTATAGCCATTTTTCCACAAAGAATTTCTTTGTGGCCTACTGATATGTGAATAAATCTATTCTTCTTTAGTACATTTGCTGGGTTTTCGGCAATCAACGAGGTGAAAGGCTGTGTCAAATATTTGTAAATATAGTGTTGGATGTGACTACCTTTAATATCACTTGATAAATGAGGCAAGATTTCAGTGAACTGCTTCAGTCCTGTGAATCTGGCAACATCGAAAACACCATTACAAAAGTCGAACAAGCAAAACGTATCTCAGCATCAGTTTTTATTCTCATCTATCTCTGTTGTCTCATGGCTAGCTGACTTTCAAATACCTTTCTTTTTACACGTCGTGGTCTAGATATAAACTGGTTTCTTGGTCGTCAATTCATCCACTCGCACATTCTACTCATTCTTATTGACTGTTTTCGTTTATTCTTGTCTGTGCACCCACCATATTAACCAGAACTATTAAGGACATAATAAAGGTCATTGATGTATCTCTGCCTTAGTTTCATTCTATAGATATCTTTACGGATAAACGTTCATATTGATGTAAGCATCAAAACACCCTCTGAATCAATGACTTCTTATGTGTATCTCACCAAGAAGAACCAGGAGTCATTATATTAGCATTTATTCGTGAGGATGAATACAAATAATAGAAAATTCCTTCTTTAAAGTTGATCTAGTGGAAAGAAAAGAATGCCAGAATACAAATAAAAAACCTGTTGTATACACTACATGGATAGCTTGTAATAGACACAGGGTTTTGCAAGCTTCAGTGAAACGGCCACACCATAAAACCAAATCGTTCTATATTGAATTAAATAAAATCCGAAGCTTTGAGGAATCTTCAGAATTGTTCTTCAATATTGTGGTTGTAAGGCCTCCATAATATGGTACAAGATGGCCACTTCTGTGTAGCAAGTAACTGCCAAGTTCAGAAAGATAGAACTAGCAACCAAAGAAGAACTGAATCTATTTTATTATTTGTAAGGTTTCCTTCATCTGTTGAATGATGAACACTTCAATTTTTTGACTAGCTTATTTCGCGCTTCACCTGTCCTCTCCCGGGCTTTCAAAAAAGGGTTTATAAACGCCATTGGTCTTCTACGTTGCTGCGAGCTGCTGGTCGGTAATTTGGATAATTATTTTTATGGAAAAGTCTGTTTATAAGTGGTTACCCAGAGTTCAAACACAAAGAGGGTAATGACTGTTTAAATTTCTCGCGAAAAGTAATGTACGAAAATCTGGGATGAACAATAAGACTATCTAGTGTATGTATACAAGAGAAATAGTACGCAGAGCACGATACGAGTATTTGACCATCTAGGAGGCGAATTAGTCGCACCACATGGACGACTTTGAGTTGGCTGGTGGTTGATTTCAACCAGAAATAACGCTCTTGATTGCTGTGTGACCATCTATCTTGCTAGATCTGAGGTTTTATGACACTGCTTGCTGGCTTCTTAGCCTGGCCCAAATAACTTGGTGCTCGGACTGCTCCTAGCACAGTCACAACCAGTGAAGGGAGGGTACCGCACTTACTACTGTTCAAGGATGCATTTATTAACGAAAGTATGTAGATAATATAGAGACGCACGTTCACACCACATCGCACTAACCACGACGTTGTCTCTTAAAAATCTGATCGTCCGCATTGCTTCAATCAACACTAATAAAGAGACAAACTGTTAAAGGAATAGATGTGGTTCAGTTGAACTCACGAATTCGTCTGGTCGCCTACAGTAGTAAACTGTCCCATGTGACACCCAGCTTATAATTGTTAAATAAGCAAAAACTTGCCTCTATCACTTGTGCATTATTATTTCCTACAATGACACTTTCATTTACATCAATGTTTGTAGTTCTGTTGGGTTTTATATGCGGAGTGAAATTTTTGTCAAATGACAATAATGAAAATTCTACTTTGTTTGTAATATTCAGATCATTATTTTTCACGAAGTTGATGGGGCCTTGAGTTTTTCACTGTCTTCATCTAATTTGTTTATTCTTACTGCCTGCATTTAAAAAGGTGTCACAAACAGTAGAGATTTGAATGAACAAGGGCGTAGCGCATTACCTTAAATAAAATGACATCCGAAAAGTCGCTGGTGTGATACTATAGCAACTCGCTATAATATTAAAATGAACGCGAAATTACCAACCAATGTCGCATGTGGTGGTAGAATACAGCAGTTGGTTTTGAGCGTATATTCTTATCGGTGCGCTGATGGTCGGCAACTGAAGCGAGGAAATTCCACTCAATCACATAGAAACTCATTCATCTTTCAACAGAGAAAAAGGGCCGCACAAGTCACAAAGAAGATATAATTCCTACTTAGCTGCTTGTCTCATGTCTTCCTTGATCATTGACCACCTGTGAGTGATAGTAGTGTTATGGAGGTCCCACTATACTCCTTCACTACTTGATTAATGTAAAAGGCAGTTTGTTTACGAGGTTAGGGAAAGACAGACTAAGAATTCATTTAGTCTAGGCCATGACTTGGCCAGTCAGGATATTTTGTCACCATATATTCATCAACCCAATTTTAGAAACCCTGAATCAGTGTAATTAGCTGAATTCCTAGACTGTAGGCATAATGATACTGGCACACAGTTGATCTTATTCTAATGTCATAGGAATAGTTCAAGTGACTTAAGCAGATAAAATCCATGACATGAACTTTTTTCAGGCGCAAAATTCGATGAGAAATAACAACTCATTAGCTTTTGGTTACCAACACTGGTATCAAAGTAGCTACGAAGAAGACAACTGACAGTGAGCAGAAAGTGGAAACATGGCAACCGGTGTTGAATGTGTGTTTCATAAGCACACTGATCAGCAGTCATAGCAAGTTAAGCATACAGAACGGAATTCACCATTCGATTCAGTATGATACAGAAAAGAAGCGCACAATTATGTATCTGGCTAATTTTCTCGTCCTTCTAGGTTCCTTAGTCAATAATCACCTTATGAGTGACCCAGGAGTTTATAGTAGTTCCAATGTGGTGTAGGCAATACTGTCATCTGAAGCGTCATTCAGTAAATAGTACCGTTTGCCTGTGACATAGGCGATGAACAAATTGATGTAGAATGATCCCATCCCAGTTCAGTCACCATTACATGGGATTTTGTCAAGGTAGCTCTTGTTTACCACGAGCGATTTTTTTCAGTCATTATGCCCTTTGTGTTTCAACGATGGGTAACCATAGTATTGAAGAAAAATTTCGAAGTCTCTTCAAAGTTTGGGATTTTTATTCAACTCACCATCGGAAGATTTGGCCTTTTGGTGTGACTGTTTCGTCAAAGCCAGAAAACCATGTGGTGATCACAGTATATTTTCTTCCACATATTTTCACGCTTGCATTACACTTCGGAATACGGCATGAATTTTTACCGTTACCGTGATCTTCTCTTTCACTATTAGTTCAGACAGTTTCGGTTGCTAGCTTCCTTAAAATTAGAGAACTACCCATATTGGAATGAATGCCATGAAAGGGCGATTCATGTCTGACTGCCTACGTGAGGAGCGACATAGGGATTCTGACAGGTTTCTGACCTGTTCGTCTGTAATGTTTCTGAATACAGAGGTCAGGTTTCAGGTCCCGAAAGTCTAATTATTCAGCCATATATAAACTGCCTGTTCGGAGTCTATCTTGTGATAAGGGGAAACTCTGTGTAGTGCCGTTAGGCAGCCATTCAGAGGTGAGCAGTTACTACAGCTTACGAGATGTTCGCAGATGGAATTGCTGGTGTTTTTTACTTACTGACTAATCAGGCTAGATAGTGTTACAAAATATGTCTGTGGACTTGATGGTTTAGACCACTTCAGTGTGTGATTACCTGGTTACTTACTCTGGTGGAATAGATCATATTGGTGGTACACAGAGTCCAGTCGGCAAATGTATTCTGGAACACTGTGCATACTGGTGAGCCAGAGAAGAAAGAATACCAGCATTACAATCCTCTAGAACCTCGTCAAATCTGGAACTCGGGCACCCACACTTGGTCCTTTCCAAATATTACTCAGGTTTTCTCCGTATCGCACGGAAGAACTTGGAATACTCCATTTATGCATTTCCTAGCCACTAGAACCTCCATTTGACAACTAGGAAGCGGACTCAGTCCTAACTTTAAGAACGACGAGTATAAAAACTAGATAGGGTAGAATTCCATTATCAGATCAATTTTTGGTGCGAATTTTCACCAGTTCTTTATTAGGATACTGGATATTTGATCATATGCAAGAGTTCGATGATCTTTGACAACCTCATATTCTGCAGAATACTCAACTGTTTTGATTGCTTTTCTTTAGTTAACTAAAGCTATGGAGTAAAATTTCCAAAGGCATTCTATGTGACAACTAAAATATTTTGTTTCTCTGTATCAGCTTAGAGAGAAGCGCAAATTACCGCGGTGCTCATTATGGATCCAAATAACCGTGGTTTGAGACCTTTTCTCTATGGAGGGTCTGCATCTGTTGTAGCAGAAATAGGTGGGCTTTAAAGTTCAATACTTAATCGATAAGCCACTTACCCGATGGACGCAATAAAGACTCGATTACAGTTACAAGGGGAAGTTATCTCTGGGAGTTCAGTAACTTTTCGCGGAGGACCGTATCGGGGGTTTCTTCACTGCTTTTACAGCGTAATAAAATATGAGGGAGTCAGCTCTATATACAGAGGGTATTGGATGATAGTTCATTTGAATTTCCCACAGGTTAAGTGCTGCACTACTTCGTCAAATATCTTATGGATCTTTGAAAATGGGTTTGTATAATCACTTAAAAAGAAGTCTGTCTTCCTATTCAATGGGTACTTCAGTGTTTCTTATGTATGCTAGGATAGAATTTATAAGGTGGGACTCCAGCAAAGGATGTTTTTTGCGCTGCATCTGCAGGTGTCATTTCAAACGCGATTGCTAGTCCAACCGATCTGATGAAGGTAAAACAAAAAGGATTTCGTTTAAATTTCGTGCTGATTATTTTTATCAACCCACAACAACTGTTAATATATAAAACCCTACTGGAGTTCCTCTAGGAATTAGAGATATAGCTGTTTCTCATTCTGGAATATTTCTTGAGTTCCGGTTAGGAATTCTTAAATATTTGGGATTATTCACATATGTAACATTTATGTCTGAGCTATTACTTCATGGACTTCTTCATGAACTGATTTGTGGTGAAATCTCAGTGTGTCCATGTAAACCTGGTTTGATGCTCTTCACTTTGCGTTTCCTATGCTCCTGAAGAGGCATATGGCTGCCCACTACAGGATGCACATAGTGTGCAGCATTTTATTTTCTAATTCACAACAGTAAAGAATGACTACTAAAAGTATGTAACACAAAATAACGGGTTTTTGATTTGGGACCAGACTAAAGAATAGGAAATTTTGAAGTTATATATAATTTGTTAGGTAAAAGACTTAGATCCGTTGATGGATTTCCATTGAATAACGTGTCTGCCGTATGCACTCCTTATACTGAGTTTTGCTTGTGATTCGCAGAAGTATATATAATAAGTATATATATATAAGTATATAATATATATATATAATAAGTTTCTAGAATTCTGATTATACTGCTGAGGTTTATGCAATAAAGAAGCTTTCATTTCTTTTTCTATCATTGATGAGTTACAGATTCTGAATTAATTGTGTGCAAACGTCATAAGAGTTTGCATATTTTTATTTAATGCTACATTTTTAGGAAGTAATTTAGTTTGAATGTCTTCGACTCTCAGAGTTAACATGCAAGGAACTTCGGGATGTTGAATTCAAGTTTCATTCATTGATGACTCCGCTTTTAACCAGCAGGCTCCAGATTTGACTTCTGCTTCATCTGGTTCAATCTGGGCAACGAAAGAGTATTATAAGTTTCCAAACAATAAGTCTGGCACATTATAATACTGAAAAATATGTTCCAGTTGACTGAGTCCTAACTGTAGTTTAGTGGTTAAA
This sequence comes from Trichobilharzia szidati, assembly GCA_944472155.2. NCBI lineage: Eukaryota > Metazoa > Platyhelminthes > Trematoda > Strigeidida > Schistosomatidae > Trichobilharzia > Trichobilharzia szidati. Next base: position 113,727,736 of record OX235271.1, read on the forward strand.
TATCAAAATAATAAACTGACGGAAAGTGGAGTATAAAAAGGCTGCGCTTTATAAGTGACGAATTGTACTTTAAATCTACTTATATTCTGTTATCTCTGGTAAAATAGAACTCTTGAAAGCATCCTAATGTCCAGCTACTGTAGTTAACAAATTACGCGAACCTTTTGAAAGGACTAAAACACTGCCTTCTTTATTGAATTTTGCAGGTTCGTTTACAAGCTCATGTGTTGTTGGATTCTAGTAAACCGTCTCTACTAGGCGTCCTGCGCAAAACTATAAATGAAGAAGGATTTTTAGGGTTGTATAAAGTAAGTAACGTAGTTAAATATCAGTGAAATTGTAGTCAATAGATGGAATTTGCCAGAAAATTTTCGATATTTGCACAGGTTAGGTATTTTAGAGTGCATGATAGTTTATGGCACAGGGTGCTATTGTTATTTTGAATTTTTAATAAATGGGAGAATTCGATCGGTAAATTGACAGTCTTAATAATGCATTATCTTTGGCAACACAGTTCATGTAGCCTCTTTGTTGTATATATGTTGTTATTTTTTAAATGTTAGGTGGAAACTGTGAATTGGTGCCATATTGATATGACTAATGAAATGTTTTCTTTCTGGTGTGGTTTATAAATATTATAGTCCAAGTACTTAGAGTTTATTCTTCGTAGAATGATGAATATATTATAATTGCTTAAAGCTGATCATTCACTGTTTTGTGTTATTTACGTATAAAGGCTTTCTTTAGAATCGTAAAACGCCACTAAGTATCTCTTCAAAAGTTAAGCAACTGTTCATTCTCAGTCAAGAAATACTCCAGGAGGAAATGCAACATCGTTTTTTGATACATATGAATTAATTCTGAGATTTGATGTAGGCCGGATTTGAACCATGAAACGAAGAAGACTCCGTGTAAACAAACTACAGTGATCATAAATTCACAGTTAACATTCAGAGCTTATCAGAAGGATTAATGAGACGTTTAATGTTCTGGTAATCATGTTAAAGTATAAAATCCTACCTGTTTTATCCACTCATACAGTTTAATAGCCTAATCAGTGTCACTTTTGGTATTTTATGTGGCAAAAGTTTATTGAATATAGCTGGTTGATTACATGATAGGTGTGTACATGAATTTTGTAGAATGTTACAAGAGTAATTTGGAAGATAAAATTGAAGTCATGAATGGCTCGCGTAGTATTACGATTTACAATGTTCTGAATAAACTAAAGTTCAGAAGTCAGTTTCAGTTACGTTTTGATAAGCCTAAGAAGAAATTGTTTGCCTTTCTTGAAATTTGTTAGTAATGTTTATTCACTCATATGCTTTCTCCTGAAAAGGCCTTGAATAGCCGCTATTTAAATTAAATTTTACTTTCGTATCTTCAATGTTTTAACCTCACTCTGTATAATCCTGATTATCTGTTCTTGACGTACCAAAAACAGCCCTTGCTTCTCTTACTATAAGAGATAGAATTCAGGACATGCATTTAGTTCTGTTGGGGATTCAAGTTGTGGATTCCACCAGTATTTATAACCGGCCAATTAATAGATTGTTAATCGTAAATTATAATCAAAGCCTTTGTACTAGGAACCGACATGTCAGAGAGATTAAACATTTCGCTCCAGTTAACTCAATCAACCAGAAATTCAGAACAATTTCAAAAAATGTGTTAATTACTAGACTGAATGGGTTAGTCAGTAGAGGAGGTTGTGAGGGCTGAATGTAACATATTAGATGTAAAGCAATTTAGTCAGTCTAGGTAATAAAAACCAGATGACTAACAGTCTTCTTAGTATATCGTTAAGTTAAATACATCAAGTACATAGGTATCTGCTATTCACCATTTTAGTAATTCTAAATGTATATTTTTATATAATTCTATTCATCCATTCTTCTATGTTACTTTTGTCCCTGTTAACAGATCCCATCCATTATGTTGTTTCATACCACTTAAAATGTATTCATCATATTATTCAGTGTCATGAATAGGGTGGTGGTCTATGTTAAATAATACATGATTTGAAGACGATAGGGAAAATGTAAATATTTGAGCTTTTTTCAATGCTACAGCTATAAACTTAACTTTCAAGAAGTATCATGTAAAATAAGCGGATATTAATGATATTTCTCATTGAATATGATGTGTACACTTGTATCTAAAATCGTTTTTTCTTACAGATGAAAAAATTTCTGGTAACATAAAGTGATTATTGTTTCTTTTATTAGGGTGTTTATCAAACAGGCATTCGTGCAGCGGTTGTGTGTGGTGTCGAGATACCTTCATATTATTTTGTTAAGAGTTATCTCATTTCCTCAGGCTTAATGAAGGATACAAAAGGATGTCATTTCGTGTAAGTTTTAATTGAGATTAGGCATGAAAATATAGTCAGTTGGAAATAATTTTAAATAAACCTTACAGTTTAATCGTGAAGTTGTAAAATGTAAGCAGTTTAGAAGATTCTCCCTAGTGTATTCAAAATTATTCTGTGATGGTGAACAGGAGTTCGCAACTCTCATCACAAAACCGTTTGAGCATTGAACCGCTTTAGTTTTTGCCTCTCATCAAAGTTTGCCAATTATTCAACGATGGTAGATGTGTTTTAACATTCAGTCATGGAGTTAGAATTCGACAGTCCATGGGCGTAAACTCCTATCACTTCGTGATATATCATGAAGTTAACAGCAACCGAGGTATTGTATTCAGGTGGTGGACTGTGAAGCTAATCTATTTAAACAGTTTTTAAGAAACTGATTGGGGATAATTTTTGCATAAATATATATATGGCGAGATTTCCTCGACAATAACTTCCCTTTTTAGTTCCTCCAGTTCTTTGAACTTGATACCTGCTCCATATGGGATATTTTAATTGTTAATTTGTTGAATGTGCCACTTTAATTGTAATATTCCTGATATTTAATGCCGGTCATTATTGATTAAAAGAAAGTTAACAGCTACTAAGCAAACCATGTTCTTAAACATAAATAACATGAATAAAGAAGGCTGCAGCGTTATTATTGTCATCAATTTTATTGGATATTGTAGGTTCCACTAATTTTATTTCATTGATTTGAGTTGAATGGCTTATTTTTTGATGTAGGTCAACCGGTATATTACTATTTCCATTTTAATATTCTACTCTGATAGTAATCTTCAGTGGAACTTGTTAGTTAAATGCGCGCTTCATAATAAGTAATTATTTCACCAGTGAGACAAAAACCAATATGTAATCGCTCTAAATATGATGATATATTCTTCTAAGGATTATGAGTGATTTAAAAACTCAGCTTACAGGAACATGGAATTTCTTTATTAGAATAAATTTGTCCCAGTTACTTGCACATGAATACGTCAATCGTGTGTTATGACATTTTATCGAGTCTTTTACGTCGAATCGTAATGTATAAAATTTGTTGTTATATCCAACAAACGTCATAATAAGCAGTGAATATGACAATTTCATCAGGGCCTGTACGGTGTTCGGGGAAGTGGTAGTCAGTAAAAGTGTCAAGGTAGATTCTGTACTGAAATTTATCTATGTCCCATATATTATGAAGCCAATCCAATGACAAATCGGATAGCCATGTTTATGAGTTCATATTTGACTATCATTTGTGATACTCATATTATCAGTTTCTAAGCAAATTGTTTTCTCTGAACTAGTTTTTTTCTCGTGATTGTTTTGTTTCAAGAACGAAGTACCAAAGTTCCTCGTAGTTTCAGTTGATCAATATCTAGCTAAATGACTTCTTTCAACAAAATTCATTATTTACTTTTTGCTTATCTAGTTCCAGTTTCGCAGCTGGATTTTTCACAGCGATTGCTGCAAACCCTGTTGATGTTATAAGAGTAAGTCAGTGGGTTCTAATCGCTTAGTTTTTATCAGAAATTCGGTTTCCATATCAGGTTGTCAATATATCAAACATTTAGAACAGTAATTTTTGATTTGGAATCCCAGTGTACTTGTCAAATATCTAGGTAGAGATGTAGATCAGTTACTTCAGATACAAAAGATGGCGCAGTACCATGAGTTCTTATGGCTTCCCTGTAAAATTCAATTACATAACTTTCTGTGACATCATTATCATTATTAATGCTGAAGGCTTCTGTTCAATGTTAAAAACTTTTGCTAGTTAATAAAAGCGATATCAACGCTATTATTAATGTGAATGATCTGTTAATTATTTTCCCTCTCACTATGTAATGTAAAGAGAAAATAAGTTGGAATATTGTACTACATGCACAGAATTCCACAATGTATCAAATGTTTGTACTGTTTGGAATAAATCCATTATTATTTCATTATTCTGTGTATACTTTTGTTTTGTTATTAAATTAGATTTTATTTTACATCTTTGTATTTTCTAATTTTCAAGAAATTTACATAAGTCAACATTGAACAGTACTAAAAAAAGTAGAGTAAATAGTAGACTCTGTGCTTTGACTCACTTCTAACAGTTAGTCCTTTTATTATTGTTGAATAAAATTGCAAAATATTTACTTTTTTGTAGATAGCACCATGTGAGCGGTCGAAAATTCATTTCCTACTGAGTCTTTCAAAAATTGAGTACAGAAATATCTGGTGCTATTGGTAGTCATTAAGAAACAATTGTTTTGTATTTGTTTTTTTATAGACAAGATATATGAATCAACGTTATGATGAAGCAGCACTGTATGGCAGTAAACCTACACAGGGAACTTATACTAGTGCTACTGGATGTCTAATTGAAGTAAGCCATTTTTAAAAATGATGGTCTTTTATATGTTCTTTTGAGCCTTTATGGATTCTTGCAAGTGCTTTCAGCATAATAAGATTTAAGATAGACTATACTCTATTTTGAATGGCTGATAACTCTAAAAGTTATAAAATATGTTGATTTAGATGTGTGAATTGATACTTCTGTCAGTTGTCGATATAGTTTAATGGGTGACTGAAATTTAAACCTCATTAACTGAAGGTTCTGAGTCCGGTCCCTGATGAGGTAGTAATGAGAACTGCTGAAGAATCCCTAGCTAGAATGGAGAAGCTGTTCAGTGTTCTATGGTTTTCAATGTGACAAAACGAAATGTGGGAATACAATTTGATATCAGAGTAACACAACTGTAATTTTTCAACATAAAATGCAATATGATGGCAATATAATATTGTTAAAAAATTAAAATATTAGAGAAAAGGCATTCATTTAAGATTTTTTTCCAGCTATATCATTCTCTAGTTGTACAATTGAATATTTATACTAAATTATCATAGCAACAAAAAGAATGCTTCCAAAGAAGTGTCATTAGAAATGTAAGTCTTGGACAACAGTTACGTAATACAGAAGGCGTTAATCGAGTAAACACAAAATAGAATGAGTAAATCTGGTGGCGTAATGTAATTGATGGGACTTGGTAGAAGTCAACTAAAGTCGATAGAGAGTCAAGATGAGAGTCACAAGAAATGGAAATGTAATAGTGTGCAGCAAGGGGATAAAAATAACATAATTAAGGAACTAAATTTTAAAATTAAAAACAATTAAGCGTCCACTATTAAGACAAATAGGTCTATTGTACGTAAAGTGACTGAACAAACTTCTGTATACAGATTGAGAATGATATAGCTGAAAAGAGTAACCCTTCGCTGAATACCCTTTCAATAAGATGAAATGTTTAGGACTTAAATAAGACTGCAGTTATTATTGTTAGTGTTTCGAAATATTCGGTATACAAGGTAAGGTGTTTAGCTACATATTTATAGATTCTTAGGTTTTTCAAAAAGCTCCTTTGTATTTACAAATCTTGTTTAACGTTTGCCAACCAAAATACACACTAGTTGAGAATACCTCAGCGATGGAAACAATTTAAAAATTTTATCATACACAATCAGACCGATTAAACTATACGGTAGGGAAAGCAGCATCAAGTCATGTTCGCTTGTTTCATATAATAACCATTCATTCAGTTCAAAAGTTACATTTTGAGTCCTATCTCGCATAACAGGTATTGTTTACCAAAATTTGTAAGATATTTCATCATATACACTAAAACGTCATTTCCTACCGCAGTTAACCATCACTTGTAAATCTACTTCAGATAGTGTAACTTACAAAACTCTGCACTCATTGGAGGTTCTAGTGAGATCACAGTAATTGTTTTCAGCAGAGCACCATTAAAAGTGACAGAGATATACTTTTAAGTGCTCATATTGTGTGTAAGTGCTTACTTGTGGGATGTTGACTGAAACGTATGATCTCTTCTATTCGTCAGTGTATGAGACTGTATCAGTCAGTCACTTCTTAAATGTGATCTGTTGATACTGAAATACTTTAAAACCTAATCGTCTTGAGCTAAATCATTCTAAATGTCAGTCGGTTAATTGCAGCTTCCGATGTAAAAGAAAGTCAAATGAAGTTGTTGATTCCCATGACTGTTGCAAAATTGATGGTACTGATATAGAAATCAAGCTTTACATTAAGCATCTTGGACTAATTCTCTCTTTTGATCTATCCTGGTCTTCCCATTTCTTAGCGATTCCTGAAAAGTATTCCATCTGACTTTTTACATTAAGAAGTTAAGGCGCTCGGACATAACCCAGCCCTTCCTCTTACAGTATGTCAACTCTTGCATCTTACCTATTCTTCTTTATTGTTCGTCCTTATTCTTTCCTGGGTTACTGAAGAAAACCTGTGTCATAATTCATAGAACTCTGAAGACTGTCAGTAGGGCGAGTGGTATTCCATCGGGCCATATTGTCGATATAGTCATTGATAGGCACTTGATTTAATGCAACAAATTTGCTTTACTTTACCAGCAGCCTTCACCTTGTATCTCCTAAGGTGAAACAAGTAGTCATTACAAAAGACTTTATGCCCACACGTTTGAGTGTAAAAATTCCACGATACTATATTTGGCACGTATTTTATGTGGTGAAAAAAGCGTCAGACACGAACTAACCATCTTACCACTAGGAAATCACCAATTTTCTCCACCCTAATGCCATCAAGCTTCACTGTTACTATTCCTATTGTACTTATAGTCCTCCATTTAGGCCCTGTAATAATTGTTGTTTTGTTTTTCTCCTCACCATGCTATGTTAAGAGAACATTAGATTCAATACTCTATAACATGCTAAAATTTCCATACTGTATCGACAATATTGTCTGAAACAAACTCACTGTTAATATTACCATTGTTATTATTATTGTAGTTATTATTCTCATTTTTTATCTTTTACTTTCCATATGAAGCGTAGAGTTTTATGATTTTCATTAACAGAGGTGTTGTCTTTACAGGGTGAATTTACCAGTCCCACTTTCAAATCTTCTATCCAGACTTATCAATAGCTAATAAACTAGGTGAGGTATACAAGTATGTTGGCCATGAGTCTAATTCTGGAGTCCCGTGTGACTGGCTAGTATTCTGTTATCGCACCACTGACGCACCCACATGAAATTCACGTTTGTGGAATTACACTAAGTATGATGGATAGAATTTACTAAAGAATTCCCCTTGAAAAAGGTTTGCTACCTGTAATCTAGATTTTGACAGCCTACGGATTATTTATTTTGAATAAAATTATTTTTATGCTAATTGCTGAATTAGGCAAGTATTGTTTATATTAATTGTGTTTTGTTTTCCAGACAGTAAAAAATGAAGGCATATTAGCTTTATGGAAAGGTTTTATTCCGAATTGGCTTCGCTTAGGCCCATGGACTATTGTATTCTTCATCACTTATGAACAGTTCAATCGATTATCCATGTAATGAATCAATTACTAGTGTTATTTATCTCCTTTTTTGTGAAAATAATTTTCATTGAGAAAGAAAAACACCCTGTAATATTTATTGTTTGTTCGCTTTTACTTCAAAGTCCTATTCTTATGATTCCTTGAAATTTATCAGTTACAATTCCATTTTCGTCACACCTCATTGTTTGTTACTCATCATAAAGTGGGATAAATTATTCTGTGATAGGACATTATGATTGAGTTTTCACTATTTCACTTTTCTTTCCTTCTTTTGTTCATGTTAAGTTACATAATTATCGTTTCATTGAACACATAAGTTTCGTGTGTTAGTATCTGTGTGCATGTGCATGTAGAGACAGAGAGAGATCCTTTGATGTGATGGCAGATTAGGTTATTATCACTCTCTTAATTACTTTTTTTCAACTGACTTTATAGGTTTTAACTTCGGTTATCATTAAGTTTTTTCTTTATTTCAAAAACTTTCTCTTGTATTTTTTGATTGGAAATGCATTTTCTGTTGGAAGAGAATCTTTTTAAAAAAATAATTGTTAATTAACAGTTTCTTCCTTTAAGCCATATATATTTGACTGAATCACATTTGTAATCGTTTAACATTGAGGTTTTGGAATAAATAACTAATAAATAAATAAAATAAATAAATAATAAATAAAATAAATAATAATAATAATAAAATAAATATTAAATAAATAAATAAAATTAAAAAATAATAATGGAATAAATCACTTCAGCCATCACACTGACTGATGTTTGTTATCTACATTGTAGCTATCCAGAATAGTCTCAGATTAGTTGTGATTGAAGGTAAATTCTGGTGAATAATTATCAGAAGTAGACATAATAGAGAAGAGAATTTCCCCTTTTTTGACAAAGCTTTCTCAAAAGTTGTGTTTGTACTCATAGGAGAATTCAGAAAAACAATAAAAATACAGGTAATTTTGTTGTAAACAACGTTTTACGTAATGTGAGGAATTTTAGAACGTTGTCTCCGGCTTGGCTAGCCGGTGGAGAGAATGTCAATAACTGTATTTTTGACCACCTTATTAATCCTAGGTGTCAGGCACCTTCACAACATTGCTTCAGTGTGAAAAACCGAATTTCACTGAATATCGCCCTAGAGGACTTTGAATACATTATTATTCTGAGTGGAGCTTATAGCTTCAACAACACATCTCAGTTTCACTGTATTCTCTGTAGTCACCTTTATTCTATTCTATGATTGCCCATAAGCTCCTATCTCATATCACCTTGATATGATTATGAGAAATAAATTGTGCTCGAAACGTCATCAGTAAACATTACTGTATAACACTGTGAGACTTTATCAAAACAAATTTTACCCATAATGGAATGCCTACTATTTGTTTGTATAAGTAGTTGCATTATCTCACAAATATTTTCGCCTCATATCAGTCATAAATCGCGGATAAATGTTACTTACTTGAGAGTTAATACCTTGAATTTAAACGGTTTTTATCTTAATGATAAGGAGAACAATAGTTACTTGATATTTTAAACACAGGTATACTTAAGTGAGTAATGTTAGCCAAGATTTTTGTGTGGTTGTGTTCTCTGAGCAATTAAATCATCCAGCTCAGTGAATACAAAAACACAATTAATTTACGAGTTTTATCAGTTCTTTCAAAACATCAGATAAATATCCTATGGGTACTGGTTGTATAACTGCTTTTGACTGAAAATTCTCCTATAGTATCTAATTGTCCTATTAAGATGTTATCAATCTCTGATATCTTCAGCTATTCGCCTAGCCACTTTTGTTAAGTATTCGCTGAGCGAATAAAATTTTGTATATTTTGAAGAAGAAGAACTGTGGACATTTGACCACACACTTTTGAGTCAATCACAGTAAGAGTGATGTTTTCAATTTGTTTTGCTACGTTTGAGACTCTGAATAGTGACATCATTCATATATGGTAAGTTTCATAACAACCCTAAGTTCACATTGATTGTGAGTAGACAGAGCTACTTATCGAACTTATCAAGGTAATGAACATTTTCTAACATGCATGAATCCTTGAAATTCGAGACTTACTTTTAATTTTTTCAATTGTGTAGTTAGTCAGTTTATATTATATGGTATCGTTTTTAAGGAACTTAAGCAATCTCTTCATCTCTGTTAGTAGTTAATAGTTCCTTTATTATATTTCATAATTTAGTTATAAGTTACAGATGATATCTAAATGTTATATAATGATCACATACTAAACGTTTATTTTCCCTCACTGATTAGTATTTGGGTAATTATCAACTACATAATGAAAGCAGAGGAGACTTTTTGATTCGTACTTAACATATTGTCGTATGATAAACTTCTCATATAAAATGAATGAGTTTAGTATTTTTATTGTTTGTACAAAAAGTCATTTATGGTTATCAGGTAATTAATGGCTATTCATATATACAGTTATCATTTGAAAAATGTCAATCAGTAATAGATTAAGTGTAGATAAACGAATCTGCCATAAGAATGTTTTAGAAATATTGACTTACATAAAGTACACTGAATGTGAACATTATTCTGGATTGAATAACTTCTCATTTCACAGTCGCCAAAGTGTGGCGAAATACAGTGCAACTAAGAACTTGTAGATAATCGTTTTGCTATGCATTTGGTTTAGATAAAATAACTAAGGATACATATCAAGTGCTAACAAATATGCTTGAGGTTGTTGTACATGATGTTTATTTTTACTTGGTTGGATACTTCGGAAATTCCTCTCTGAAAAAGCCGAAGTTTACCTTACTAAAAGTCAACATTATTTGATTTATTTATCATGAAATTGAGCGCACTACAGCTTATCTTACGCTTCATTCCAATTATCCATGAATAATTTTTGTTCCAAAATAAACTCTGATGGTGATTAACCGAATAAGTTTTTTCACTCCTTTGCATTCCAAGTGAAATATAGGACCTCAGTGTGTAAAGTTTCAGTAGTGATGATGATGATGATAGTTCAACAAAACAATAAAAATTGTTTTTTGTTTGTTTTTTCAAACAGAAATACAGTAAACCTTCACGCCCATATTTCTTTGCTTTTTAATAATTTTTTATATATGCTAGATTTTGAGAATTTAATCAGTGTGTTTTATAAGGAGCAAATGAATATAGGTGTTTAGTATGCCAATTATTCATGTCGTAGCCGTGCTGGAAATTTTTCACAAGCCAGAGGTTCAGCCCATTTAAGCTGTTCGCTAGTCTTAGTAGGTTTTGTGCTGGTATTTGCGTTATCTACTACTGTTTGTGGAAGCCTTTCTAGCACTACTTAGGGAGGATCATTGTCAAGATAGGCCAGCTTTAGCCTGTTGGCAATAACACTACCTGTGAAATCACCTCTTTGAGTAACAGAGTATTTTGGGCGCCTTGTTGTGACTTTGAAGGGACCTTCGTATGGTGGAATGAGGGATGGTTGTGTTCTATTACATTCCACACATACATAGGAGCAGGAGTCCAAGCCCTTTGGTATGTATACCGCTCTTCATTGTTCCCGTGAGGGAATCAGCCTCAAGTTGGTTATTTGTGGCCGAAGTCTGTCAACATATGTAGTCTGGTCAAGGCTTTTCCTATCAGCACTAGGACTGGTAAACTCGCCAAGCAGTCCCAGTGTGCCTCCGAATACCATTTTGGGAGCGGAGCATTGAGCATCAGCTTTTATTGATGTTCGGACACCAAGAATTACCATTTGGAGGAGTTCTGCTCAGTGAATGGGGTTAGAGTGAGATGTCAATGCAGCCTTCAGTTGTCAATGAAAGCGTCCTATTACCCCGCTGGCTTGAGGGTCATATGCTGCGCAGTGTATTCCATGTGGCCCGAGGAACTTAGACAAGTCGTTGAAAAGCCCTGACTTAAACTGACTCCCCATGTCAGTTGTAATCGTTATAGGCACTCTTATCACAGATGAACATGGCTACCTAGTGATGAAGAAAGGCTTTCACTACCGTTTCCGCTATAATATCAGTAAGTGATGCAGCCAGTGGGAGCTAGGTGGACCTATCGACGTATGTAAAAAGTGAGTCCGTTTGAGTACGGCAGGGGACCTTCTAAATCTACATGAACTAGGGTGAGACGTGTATCTGGGTACGAGAATGTTCCTCAGAGTGACATCATGAATCTGCTTAGTTTTGCTCTCTGGCACGTCATGCACTCTCTCACCCACTTCTGCACGTCACGTTGTAGGTTTGGCCAAATATATATTGCCGAGATTACTTTAGCCAAATCCTTTGCTCCACAGTATGAATACAGCTCTCCTCATGAATTTAGGGACGAAGGGCCTGGGTGAATTTTTCGTTGTGTCAAGTTGCCATCTACAGGAGATGGTAGGTGTTCAAGTTTGGGATCGGAGTTATTTGCGATGAGGGTACGATCTAACTCTTTGTCGTCCCTTATATTTTTGGCCAGTGCTTTGAAGTCTACAGTGGTTTGTTGCAGTGTATTCACATCCATTCTGGACACTGCGTCAGCCACACAGTTCTGTATCCTTTCCACATATCTTAGATCACTGGTAAACTGTGATATAAAATCAAGGTGACGAATTTCTCATGGTGATTATTCGCCTGTTTTCGCATCGAACGAGTAAATGAGAGGCCTGTGATCTGCATAGATCGTGAACGGCCTGGCCTCGATCATGTGGAGAAAGTGTCTAACTGCCAAGTAGATTGTCGGCGACTCTCCGCCAAAAGTAGAGCAACTGGTTTCCGTAGGATTAAGCCATTTAGAGGAGAATGGTATTTGATCAATTTTCTACTGTCTGGTTTAAAACTACTCCCACAGCTTTATCTGATGCGTCTACCGTGAACGCAAGAGGGGCATCTGGATAAGAATATTTCAGGGTGCGGCTTTCGCTGACGCCTCTCATCTGTGCAGTTGCGTCGGATCCCTCCTTAGACAACTGAAAGTCCTTTGGTCCGCCGCCTAATGCATTATTCAGGGGAGCAGATAGTTATAGGGCGTCGATAGAAATCAACAACCTCTCAAAACTTGGGAGTTGTGTGGGTAGGGGACACTGCTTGATGGTATCCACCCCTTTGAGTATTGGTGAGATCCCAGTACTGTCAATGATATGCCTCAGGAATTCTATTGTTTCTGCTCCCAAAATGCACTTTGATTGCTTGTCTTGTCATTGTCTCGTAGTTTGCGTTCTACTGCCCGAATGTGCTCTTCGTGTGCATTTATATCCGGGCTGGTGATGAGTAGGTCATCTATGCATGTTCTGGCGGACGGCAATTCATGAAACAAGCCATCCACATATCTTTGGAAAGTTTGTGCAGCATTCCGGTGACCAAATGGCATCCGAAAAAATTCACATAATCCAAATGAGGTTGTAGTGCCTGCCTTCTTCAGACACTGGGATATTGTGGTAGGTTTGCACTTAGTCAATCCTAGTAAATATTGTGCTGCCAATTCACTTCTGATTTGGAAAGTCATCAGGGTGATTTGGCCATGCTAGATTGTAGATTAACGCGAAAAGAAGATGGTGGGTTAGATTATAGCATTTATGAGAAATCAACACACTCTGATAAATACCTAAACTTGAATTCATCTGATCCAGGTTCGATAAAGATAGGTTTAGTTTAATGTCTTTTTAATCGGACCAAGCGCCTTACTAGTGGGCCAACAGATTCAAAGAACGAAATCAAACAAATAAAGGGAATATTACTAATGACTAATTACCCACCAAAATTTATTCAGAAATATATGGATAACCATGGAAAAACTAAGACCAGCAATCAGAGTGACGAAAATAACGAAAGTACATAATGCAAAGCCTCTGTAGCACCGCTGTATAAAGAAGGGACGTCAGAGGCCCTACGTAGAATTCTCAATGACGCTGGAACTAGGGTGGCACTTAAACCAAACATCCCTCTCAGAGATAAACCTCGTCGGCTTAAGGAACCAACAGAAGCAATTAGGAAAAATAATATAATTCACCAAATACCATGTAATGGCTGTGAGGTCAATTACATAGGTCGCGCTAGTAGATTGGTGCCAACTAGATTACTGGAAAATAAAAATTTAGCTAGACCTAGAATAAATGAACCTGCTAAGTTAAATAACCTAGAAAAAACAGAGCTCAGTCGTTGCACTGCATTCACTTTCATGTAACCACGAATTTGGGTGGGACAGGGTAAGGGTATTAAAAAGTAATATAGTTGGGTGGAGAGAGAGGTTAATCACTGAAACTTTGTTTATCTATTCAACACTGCACACGTGAAATCGGAATGACGATACGCCCATACCGGAGATATGAAAAGTGGCAACAAACAACAAAGGGAAGTTGGAGAGGCAGGAAGAGAGAAAATATATATAAGACAAATTGTGAAAACATGTAACTAAATTGATATGATTAATAGCGATAACTTAGGCTCGAAACGTCATCCGGTCGTTAATACTGCATCAGTGTTTGATGGTTAAAATATCTTATCTAATATAAAACTGCCTACCACACTACCCAAGTTTTGCACTTCCATTAACCACAAAGACTATTGGTAAAGCCTGGAATGTGTGGCACTGTGTACCTGTCTGGATTAGTTTGCTTATTTAGGGCTCTCTAATCACCACAAGGGCGCCAATTAGTATGATTTTTCCGAGGCAACACGTGTAGCGGCGAAACACATTGACGAATTGGGGGCCGAATAACCCTCGACTGAAGCATGTAATCAGATTGAGCTTTCGCTAATTTAGCTCCCCTGGGGCCATTGTCCCTGGCCATGTATCCTTACGGTATGAGTAATTTTTGAGCCAGACTTAGAAGTTTGAGGGTTGGCTGCCATCAGAGCTGGGAATTCCGCTAGTATTTTCCGGAACTTTTCAGTTGATACTGGAGGAGATTGCACCAGATTCAATGAATGGCCCTTGCTCGCTCTGCTTTCTTTCATGGTTAGATGTCTCTTTGGAGTATCCACTAATAAGCCAGATCTTCCCAGGTAGTCTATGCCCATGATGACTTGGTAACAGTGAATACACGTGGCAGCTGTCGCTTAGGCCCGAAGTCGAGGGTCAGTGTTTTCCGCCCAAGCGTCACGTTCTGGGTTTTATTGGCGGCCTGTAGTGTAACGGGGAGCTTTAGTCGTCCTGTCTCTGCCTTTGCTTTTGGTATAACAATGAATGCAGTTCCTGTATCAACCAAGAAGTGTATACCAGAGTTTTTATCCTTGATCTAGAATAGGTCGCTGCCAGGTACCCCATCTAGAAGTCACTGCTTGAGAAGGGACCACTCCTTTCTCTATTGCTTCTGAGGTAGTTTATGCCAGGCTCATGTTTGTGTTCATTTTTTTGACCGTGAACTAACCCACCAATGACATCAATGGGATTGGCCTGTTAATCTAGTTTGTCTGGGCCTACTTTTTGACCATCAACGTGCTCCATTAGGTGGTCTAACTTGTATGCCTCGCGTTAGTTGTATTTGTGCCAGTTATTTCGTTGATGATCTAATGTTGGTCAATAGTTCTGAGATTGTCGGGTCTTTGCCCGTACCTGTCCTCCTGTGAGTCGTTCCCTCTCCAACATCTAGTCAGCGATGAGTGCTAACTTTTCAAGGGAAGAGTCTGGATCCTGTGCGTCCAGGGGCCAAGAGGACTGACAGCCAGCCTTGCTTCAGTATAGCCTCTCCCACTTAGCTGTCTTCTACTAGCTTTCGCAGGTGGCGCAAGCACTATGGTGGGGATCTATCCCCCATGTTCTCCCCTTGAAACAATTGTTGTACACGCTAGTTTTCTAATACAGAGGGGCATTTATCATCTCTCACTTAGGCACTGCATATTACTGCTCGTTAGGGCGTGTGTGAAGTATAAGGTCCAGCGCCTTATTGTTAGTCTCACTAGGTAACCAGAAACACACGCCACTGTAGCCGATAGTTTCAGGCTTAACGATATACCGGTCAAAGTGTTGCTCTATCTGAGCAAACCGTAGTTGTGGGTCATGTCGATCAAATTCAAGTGACCTAACTTTGGTAGTTACTGCATGTCAGTTTCTATGTTTGGCAAGTGAAACACTAAAATGGGTGAAAACTACTGAACTAAATAGCTAGTTTTCGCCAAAATCTATATCCGATAAACGACAGAAAACAGAAGATATGTAATGTTTACTATACAATGACATACATTTATAAACATTAATATATACACAAAATATTAATGTTCTTTTCATGCCCACATAATTTCTCTTCCTGAGATTCTATCGCTGAGCCTGCCTTTCTATATACGTCCTGGTCGAGGTCGAACAACCCTACATTTAAACTGAAATGACCATTTAAGTAAATTCAAACTCAAAGTCCATGAATGATCCGATGCTACCATTTGAAAACGCTGGCCAACATTCTGTACAAGGAGTATTCTTGATCTGAAATAAAGAAGCAACTGGTTTTCAAACAGTTTTCAGTGTATTACTCAACTTACATGTACAGCCTGCCATGCTGACACAAATGGCGCCAATGGATAGTTCTAGAATCGACCTCGGCCCTATCCCATGCAGCAAAACAATCTAACATGACCTTATCCAGTTTTCGTATCAAGGATCAAATTTCTTTCCTATTATGAAACTACGATTAGACTGCTGAAAAAAATGGAAAAAATACATCACTGACCTCAAAATAATACATCAATTAACTTTAACTCAAGGATGCTGTTCACAACAAAGTTAGATAGGAGAATTGACTTCAAGCTTTATTTTTCCCAAATATAATAACTTATCCAAGCCTGTACAATTGGTATGTTCCTGCATAAACAGGAATAAACATATATTAAGCTACAGTCATTCACAGCAAAATCGAAGGCAAAATGTGAACGAAATCCACTCACCGATTCAGGTACCGACTTTTCTGTCAGCATGATTATTCAAATTACCGACTGACAACCTGTTATGTTGTGGAAGACTAGAATTGTCTGTGAAGCTTTATTTTCGAAGGCACGGTAGAAGGCAAACGAAGCAGCGAATTCCTATCCAAGCAAACTGAGGAGCATTCATCATTCAGTGGATAAGCAAGGCCGTACAAATCATTAAGAAGATATAGATACAACTTGGTTGCTCCTTCTGCCCTTCTGTACTTTTCGGTTGCTTACAGTTTCTGAGTGGTCATATAGTACCGTGTTTTGCAGACCATGTAGGGGAAGTATAATTTCCCTTTGGAATGAGGGAAGTGCACTACCAGTATACGAAAAATGCTTAATGTCACCCATCCTTTCCTCTGTGAACTGTCAACACTGAAGTAAAGCAGCAGATATTTGGGAATGATTTCTGCAGCTGAAACAATAACAGGCCTTTTCTGTACAGATTTAAACTATTACAATAAATCTCCAAGCTCCCAATATGAATAAACGATTTGCGAATCACGTCTAACATTTTAATGTATGTTTTGATTAGGTGACACTATTTTTAAATGCTGAAAAAGATAATGACCCAATTTTGCTTGATAAATCACAAGATTCATGTGAGTTCTTCGTGGTCAGGTCATTTTAATTTCTGCAGATGTGAATAACGAGCCCCGTCCTAGTACATATAACAGCATTCCCTAAGAGTATCCTCCAAAATAAAAGACGTCATTTGATATTTTACCTATATATTAGGAACATGTAATAGGTGTGTTGCGTTTCGCGTCTTAAGGGAATGGGAGATGTGTCGACATTTACGGAAGGTATAGTAGATACCAACACAAGTTCCTATCCCCACAACTCCCCTTTTAATTTGCTCTGCGGATACCAGAGTTAAATGAAAACACCTAATCGACCACCTAAAAATACGAAATACTTTTCGGGACAAAGGTCGTAGTGCGAGTACGATTGGTTTACTAGCTAGAGATGTGCACGAAGGAACGAACACATCATGGCAGCATGCCAAATAGCTTGGACGCTTGACCTATAGCCTTTAGCTAAACAAGTCGACTTAAACAGTGAAGATCAGCATCCAATGCTGAGTGGTGAATGCTGTGAGATATTAAATTTATGGGATTGTCTACCGCTGATGGTCTCTCAGTATGAGCACCTGACTCAAGAACTTTGAATAAAATTGCATTGAATGGGAAGGGCGCATTGATTTAGGACATTTTCAAACACGTTAGATATGTCTTAGGCAGCCTGAAAGGTGGAAGAAGATCTTGATACAGCTCCCTGTTTAGCTGTGGAATATTAATATCAGTAATCAGAAGATCACGTAATTGTGTTCAAAGCTATTACAAGTGGTCGCACTTCGAGGTTTATATTTGCAGCTGGAGGATCAGGTCTCGAATGTTCTCGCTGGGAGCATGGACAAGCTTAGTGTAACGTTCCAAAAGAAGCAAATTTGAAATAATCTGTTAGAAGTTTCTTTTATGACATGGAAATTGGCTTGTCTGGAAATGCATGAGAATTCAGTAGACTATAGGCCGTTATTCCAGTTGCAGTAAAAATACACAGAAATCCTATTGTTTCAGGCATTCTTAGACATAAAATATGTATGAGATCAGTAAAATATCTGCGACTCCTCACAGCAACCCATGGCTATTTAATTATGTGACGACACCAAAGTGTGAAATATTTTGATCCTGCTATGTGTGATGAAAAAATACCACCAAAAGCAACCGACTAAACGAAGATGACAGTAGTCTGGAGTCAAATAACAAATAACAGCGAACATCTAAATAGTGCAGTAAAAAATTATCGCTTTATTTCTCTATGTCTTTAGCACTGTATTTTTAAATCAAAGCTAAGTTTCTGTGGTTTGAGTGCTTTGAAAAAGGAGAGTGGCATCTTTACGTTGTTAAGTAAATTCTGCTTTTGTTGTTTGAACCACATCAGAAGCTTTTTAGTTCACTTTAACTGAGTTATCTAGATGAAGTGTCGTTCATATGATTCGCAGTTTGTGTTTTGTTTGGTATTTACGCTTTTTCACGTATATTTATATTTTTGTATTTGGTCGGTATTCACCTCACTGTTTTCACGTGCATATATTTGTGTTGTTGAAACAAATTAGCGCTATGGGTCCGAATAACAATTGTGGACGATCGGACTGCCACTTTCCGGTGGATGATGGTATGCAGTGTGACAACTGCAGCCTATGGTTTCACAAGATTTGCACTGGTTTATCACCAGTAGCCTATAAGAGATGTTGCAAGCCATCATCTCCGTGGCTGTGCAAATTTTGCATCAACCCGTTTGATGTCCTCATCCAAGAGGCAGTGGGACTCCTGATGTCCAAGAAATTGACTAAAAACGTAATCGAAAAGCCTGTACCAGAAATTCTAGCCAAAAATGGCGGCTCAGGACATAATTTTAAAACTGAAGGTGTATCGCCACCTGGAGCTCAGGAGGCAAAACATGCACAGAGTGCCCAAATATCTGTTGCGACAAAGCGCAAACGACAAAGGAAATCTAAAAGGGCAAGTAGTGCCAGCATGGCAACACCAGCACGTGAAATGGCCACCCCAAAGCGCAGCGTGTCTAGTGCACGAATGGCCTCTAGTTGCGGCGAAAACAAAGTGGAAGAAACTGACTCCACTTGGTTGCTGCCGACAGGTAAGAAGCAAAATAAACGAAGGAAAGAAACAGCAACCGAGTTCACCAACAAGGTCTCGACGGCTGTTAATACCAGCCAAACTCAGAAACCCACGGACTCTAGTTACAGTGTTATCATCTGGAATTTGGAGGAATCTAAGAACACAGATCCAGCTGCCCGACATGCAGATGATCTGAAGGCGGTTAGCTCCATAATCCGGGAAATACTTCCCGAAAAAATTGGAGTTCACGTAAGAAAAGCCATCAGGATCGGGAAACGAAACCCTGATGCTACGGAAACTTCCCAAGATAGTTTGAGGGAACGAAACAGAGAGAAGCACCATCCTTAACAATGCGTTCAAAATTAACGATAAAAGTTTAAAAATAAGACCTGATTGGCCTTTGGAAGATAGAATCAAAAGAAGAGAAGCCGTGGCTGAACTAAAGGCCAGGCTAGAGAAAGGTGAAAAAGACCTCAAGCTATTGGGTTTTCGGGTGGTGAGGTCTCGGAAACCGATGCTGCCGAGACTTCTCTTCATAAGCCGGATGAACACGTAGGTGTTTCGGTGTGCTATACGAACGCATGTAGTCTTAGGAATAAGCTCGCCGAATTAGGAGAATTATCTGAAAGACTACAACCTGATGTGATTGCTATCACTGAGACGTGGTTGTTAGTGGGTGTAGACTTAACTCCACTCATACCTGGGTACATCTGCATTCGAGCAGACAGAGTAAGTAGTCGGAAAGGTGGGGGGCTGCTCTATACATCCGCGATGACATAGGGATTAGGTCAACGTTGTCAGAAGCTCATGACAGCGGCACCAGTGAAGCCGCAAGTTGCGTTATTAATCTGAGCAAAGGCACTTTAACGATCAGTTATTTACAGAAGTCCTGCTAGCCAAGCTGATGACTTTGTTCTCAATCACTTGAGGGCGTGGGGTAGTAGAAATAGGTGTCTGGTTGTTGGCGAATTTAATGCTCCACATATTAAACTCCACTAGTTAGTATACTTGTTTCAATAGGGAGCTCACATTGACAGTGCTTGAATGTGCACTCGTGCAACATATGCATGCACCAACACGGTATCACCCAGAACATGATCTATCTACTCTAGACTTGGTATTAACACACCAGAAGGAGGATGTTGGTGACATTAGGGGCCTTCCACCGCTTGGCAGCAGTGACCACATAGTCATTGCTTTTACGTTTAAGATTCATTCTCTCATACAGAGGTCAAAATCTGCTCTTCCAAACATTTGGAAAGCGGATATACAAGGAATACGGAACGCAGCAACTGCAGTTGACTGGTCAGTAGATACAAGTCGGACTGTCGAGGAAGCTTGGGTAGGATTTAGGAATACACTAGATTGTGTCACTTCACCTTTTATACCTTGGTACATTCCTCGAAACTATCGCACAAACCACCTTGGATTACTAGTGAAATAAGGAGGCTATTAAGACGGCGAAAGAACTTATGGGACCAATTTATTATGACAGGAAGGGAAAATTTCCAGAAAGACTACCGCAAAATTCGAAATCTCTGTAAGTATGCGACTAACAAGAGTCGTATAGAGTACGAGAGATGGCTTTACTAGATTGTGTTCATTACCGAAAAAGGCTCTTCTCGTAACTAAACGTAGGACTAAAACTAGCAATGGTGTACCGTCGCTTATAAGCATTATTATTTTTTTTTGATTACACCTTGATGCCACACCGTATTTTCAGTACAAGTATGGAATTTTCAGTATGGATATCGGTAGCCCAAATTTTGAAGGCCGACCATAGATATCGGGTGTGCGTCGGCAGTGGATCGAACCCCGGACCATGTGCATGGTCGGCGAGAGTCCTGACCACTGTACCACCGAAGCGGCTGAGTCAGACAAAGGAAAGTCTGAAAGCCTCTCTGAATACTTTTGTGACGTCTTCTCATCTGATAGTACCACCCAGGGATATGGCGAGGTCACTGCCGTTGCCACTCAGATGCCCTAAATTGTGGCAGAGCACACAAAGGTCCTCAAACTACTGTCTAAACTGAAGCCAGGTAAATCACCTGGGCCTGATGGACTTCACCCTAAACTGTTAATTTCCTTGGTGGATATAATATATATTCTGCTTGCGGAGATTTTCCAAATGTCACTGACCCAGACTAAGCTACCCAGGAACTGGAAGGATGCCATTATAAGCCCTATCTTCGAAGAGGGGGACAGGCCGGTAAGTCTGACATGCATTATAGCAAAGGTAATGGAAACTATTATAAGGGATCAGCTATTAGCTTATGTTGAAACACATGGCTTACTGGCAGTTGAACGGCATGGATTCCCACCAGGTCGATCCTGCTTGACAAACTTACTGTTAGCTAGGGAAGATTGGGTCGAGGCCAGAGGTAAAAACCTCTGTTGGACGTGGATTTTATTGATCTTAGCAAGGCATTTGACAAAGTATCCCACTTAGGTCTCCTTAGTAAACTTTAAGTTTTCGGACTAGACCAATGCCTATGTGAGTGGTTTAGGAATTACCTAATGGATAGAAGGTAGAAGGTTAGAGTTAACGGTGTACTATCAGGGTGGAAAGCAGTATCCAGTAGGGTGCCTCAGGGAACTGTATTAGGCCTCTTGCTATTCCTACTATTCGTTAATGAGCTACCGGGGATTCTTACTTCATCTTCATTGTTATTTGCAGACGACATTAAGATATGGAAAACTGTAAATAATAACGAGGATAGGTTGACCCTACAAACTGATCTAGATAAATTAGCTGAGTGGTCGAACCTGTGGAGTTTGGAAATGAATTCTAGGAAAAGCGCGGTAATGCACTTAGGTCAGAAGTCTTAAACGTCGTACTCCCTAGGGGACACAGAACTACCTGATGTTAACGAACAGAAGGACCTAGGAATCATTGTCAGCAATGATTTGAAAACAACTGCAAATTGCAATGCAGCCGCAGCTAAGGCTTTTCGAATGCTATGGGCACTCCGAAGGGCTTTCAGACGATTAGACGAGAGCATGTTCCAAATACTCTACGCAACATATGTCGGGCCTCATCTAGAATACTGCATACAAGCGGCGGGTCCATGCTTCAAAAGGAGGCAAATATCCTGGAAAGAGTGCAGAGAGTAGGAACAAAATTAGTAAGTGGTATCTCACACCTTCCTTATGATAAGAGGATGGAGCATTTAAATCTCTTCCCGTTATCATATCGAAGGAAGAGAGGCTACTTAATTTTAGCATACCGCATACTTAAGGGTGATTTAGGAACTGACCTTTCTAAACTTTTCTCCCCTTCTAGGATACACTTACGGGGTCACCGCAAAAAGATGCTCAAACCGAGGACGATTAAAATACGTGCAGAATTTAGATTCTCTCACAGAGTGGTCAACGACCGGAACTCCTTACCTGATTCAATAGTATCAGCTCCATCGGTGAACGCTTTCAAAGAGAAGTTAGATCTCTGCAGAGATATATTTTGCAAGGATTAACACAGGCCACAAGAGCCTTCCATCCTTATCAACTGAATCTGAATCTAGTTTTTGTTTGTTTATGCTGGTATATTATTCTAGGTCAGTAAACAGACTTTTTGAACATGAGGTATGTTAGGTATTTAATGTTTATTTCTAAGTCTACATAAAATTGAGAGTATTAGTCTCTTGTTAACTTAAGATAAAGCCACGCTGTGTGGTAATTTTTTCAAGATGAAATCTATGGGGAAATCTGAAATATTTTGGTGACAATCTCCAGTTATATATATGTGGTACAATGAATGAAGTTCTGCAGAGCTGTTTAACTGATTTTTGCCTCAAATGCAAACACAGAGAGAATTTTAATTTTTTGCCGGATGTAACTTTACCATAGGTGAAATTTTATGAACTGTAACGATCTTTAGACATTCACTGGCAGCAAATAATATATGAATCATTTACTGCAGAAATATATTTCTCTTTCCTTATAATAATTAGAAATTCTTCCAAACTGGCTAACTGACTCAATAACAGTGACAGGATCTAAGGCGTATTCATTTTACAAGTTTTCCCGAACACATTCCTTATGAGCATTTTTGCTTAACCGCATATAGAAAAATTCAAGAGGCGTATCGTGTTGTATAATAGCATATTATTTAGGTGAATCAGAATACCATGTTGAAAGTACCCAGTAGCATGTTGCATGACGTGGACGTGGTTGCTGTATGAGAACCCGCTGACTTTAGTATACTTTCGGGTTTAAAACTCGGACTGGCCATGTGACTCTTGCACTCCAAGTGATTTCTAACATACTAGGGATAAATAATCTGGAGCGTTTTTTCACTACACTTCTGAGAAACAACTCTAAAACCATTCAGCAGGTTTGTAATCACAGCAAGGTTTTACCAGCAGATAGTAACTTGATTCAATAAGCGTATGAGAAAAAAGGAAAACTGATATAAATAGTACTAGTTTTTGGATACTCGTCGAATGACTGATACATGCACTTAGAAGCTGATTTGTATAAACTAAGGTTTCTCCTTCACTATGCCTGAGGTGTTTTTGTGTAGGGCTTTCAAAATGTTAACAAACTTTTCAGGAGCTTTTTCTAGTAAACATTCAGACGTGCGTTTGTTGTGACCATCAGATTTCGCGGTGACAAACCAACAGCTGCATCTGGCAACAGTTGCAAGCTATTGCATCTCATCCAGACCATGTTGCAGCAAGTGCAATAATTACGAAAGTTGTAAGGTAAACAGCACGCTAAGTATCAACCCAAGCCGTCTGGAACGCTTAGAAGGGTACTTCTGGAAACAATTTAACTAGCCCAATATTATTAATCACAATACTCCATAGTTGGTTAATACTGACCCACCTAACGAAGTGGATATGTAAAAGGAGCTCCAAGTACCCGAGAGTAATAAGGCACTTGACCCACACAACTTCCTTCAGACACTTTGAAGATGCTAGTAAGACTAGTCAAGGAACTGACTGAATTGTTTAGGAGAGTATCGGAAAATGAGAACGTTCCATCAATGAGTAATGAAGCTAATGTTGTGTCTACGCAGTACACGCGACTCGTAGGAGTACTAGTCGGTTGCCAGTCTCGTCTAAAATATTGACTGCTATATTCCTCTGCAGTCTTCGCAAAACTCAAACAGCAGGCTGAATCCAATAATCACGTGTTCACCCTTCGTCAGTTGCTGCAACACCGTCACATGCAGTTCAGAGTATGGTTTCGTTTCTTGACCTTAGGAGTACCTTCGATTTGTTCGGCAGAAATATTCTCTGAAATTACCTCTAAGAAAGAAGTGTTCGTGAGAAGTTCTTCGGCATCATGGGAGTGATATTTGGATGGATTGGTTGTCTGAAAAATGGATCAATCAGTTGTCTCATAAATAGCTAGACAAACAACCAATGGATTATCCTTTCTCATGTGGAGATATGAAAACTAGAATACATATGCCAGCGCTGACCACTTCTAGTGCCGTTGGGACACAAGAACAATGGTTAAAAGTGGGGTCTACAAAGCCTCAGTGAGTGCAGTCATTCTTTGCTCCTGTGAAACATAGCTTTTGAGCTGAGTATGTATGACAATTCATCATGTTAGTAATTCTGAGGTCTGGCGTTATGTATCTGTAAACAGTGAAGATAATCTGAGTACTTTTATTGTAGAATACCAACTACTGTGGCTTGGATATGTACTATGAATCCCATCTCAGCTGCCGCCATACCATTCAGTCTTCACGAGACCTGAAAAAGTCGGAGGGGTGATCAGCCCTTGACGCAACGAGTAGGATAAATGATAGTTGTGCTTTCGCATCATGGTTTAATGAATCGGGTCCCAGGGGTCATTGGTTTCACCGGCTTGGGACGTTATTAGATATAGGTGAGAACTGAAGTTAGTGGAGAATATGATGTTCTTTCTTGTCTTTATAAAAGTAATATGAAATATTGCACGCCGCTTTAAATTTTCTTGTTTGCTTGTTTGTTTTCCTGATTTTGTGTGGCGAATCTTTCAGTGCTCATATTATAACAATTTTGTGTTTCAATAACATCGAAATCGACCTCCCTACTAATGCGAAAATCCGGTAGGAGTCAGGAGTATTCAAGCTCCATGGGGCTTTTTTGTCCAGACATCTCACTTTTTTTAAAGATTTTATTGGGAACTTACTGGACTGGTTGTTTTACAGATTATTACGCGTTCCTTCTTTCTTCCCTTCCTGATGATAGCTGACGAATACTGTTTGAACTTGCTAAGTTTGACTGTTTTCCTTCCAGATGAAGTTCTTTATCCGTTCTCTACTTATATTTTTTTACTTTTGATCTATGTTGTTTTGTTATTATTGTGTGGCGCATCTTTCTTGGTGCCATATTGTACCAAGTTTCTTCTGCGTTTAAATAAATAAATAAATAAAATGAGCGTATCACTGTCTATGAGAATCCAGTTATGTATATGACGATCATTCGGGTCTTATTGTATAACAAGTTGCTGGTGGTACGGCGCATGAAATTACTAATTTTATGTCGGAAGGAAAAAAGCTTTTGTCGATGTCAGCCGCTCCAACCACTGTCCCTCGGCTTTTTAAGGTTTCAATTTGCAACGCTTCGGTGCATATAGTCTGGATCTATTTCTGAAAAACTTGGCTTCTTCAAGTTGGCAATGTGTGGTGACTTTGCATGTTTGATAATCGCAGTTTACGTGATTACTTTCACTTAATGAAGGGATACCATATATGTAATTTTAAGGTTCGACAGCGTGTTTGGATAGAGCGAAAATCACTTTCATATGCGTGATTTCATCTTAAGACGTTAGCTGTGGTGACTGGAACACGTATTATATACGTCATATCAGTGACCTTCATATCGTTCACTACTCTCTTGATCTGGGAAAATGGCGTTGTGGCATGGAAAAGGGTTGCGCTGAGTAGACATTGAGTGGAGCATCAAAACCCGCTGGATAAAGCCAAGAAATCATAAGACTCGGTGACCTGAGACGTCATCAAATATACCTCATAGTTAAAGTTAGCGGCGATTTCTTTTGCTATCATAAGAAATACATAGTGGCAAACCTTCCAACAAGTACTCCTTTGGAAAGCACCAATTTTCTTCCTGTTTACTCTCCAAGCGTTTGTTCCTGTTATTTGGCCACAGTTCGTTTGGCTAATTACTTGGTACCCATACTAAATGAGATTTATATTTGAATGATAATACTGGCAGGAAAGTTTGAGTCGGTCTTATGATTCCACTTTAACTAAGTCGTAGTAGCAATTATTTAGTGAGAAATAAATAGTTTCCCTACAAGCACCCTTCTTTAACTGTCAGTGGAATTTGATTATCAATTAAAAATAAGGATTATCGATCACCCATACGTACGACGTATGGCTCAATATCTATCGAAAGTTGAAAGTATAGTAGAAGAATTTTCACCAGTAGAAAGAAACACGACCTTCTCTAAACCAATTGGTGGCAAGTGAAAACCACATACATCAAAATAAGCCGGAGTCAGATCCATCGGCATGTCTATAATGACTTTTTAAGAGTGGTATTACCAGTAGTATATGACGGACATCAGCAGTTGTGGTCACTGAACGATACTCTCCACAAATTCCTGGATCGACGCAAGAGTTCGAGTAGAGTGAAATGCATAACATAGATTTTCTCAGCACTCTATTCACAACTGACATTGTGGTAGCACTTGTGATTTGACGAGGTCAAATGTCTCCTCCGAGTCAAAGAAGTGCAGATATTGTTCAATACGTATGTCTTCTAGAACCTGCTATATTTTGGAGACTTGGCCAATGTACTCTCATCCAGGCTTGAAACCTGCTTTGGTCTCTCGACTTTTTATATTCCGGGGTCATAGTTTTCTGAAGGGGGTCTCATTCTATATTAGTACCCCTGTGATTACAACTGGAGGACTTGTTCCCTTTTCTGTAAACTCGGACTAGTCTCTCTGCACTAATCTGTTTTGGTGAAGTTACAGAAATTCAGCAACTTGTCATAATCTTTGGCTGCAAATAAGTAGCCGTTTTGACTATTGTTTCTTCAGCGATCCGACTACAGTGCTAATTTTTTTCTGGATGAACACTACTCTCACATACAATAAGTGTGTAATTACCTCATTTCTGAATGCAGACGGCATATTCTTTTAAAAAGGCTAGACAGCTGAGAACTTTACTTCCGTTTTTTTCAACATCTGTGAACTACAACACGATCTCAATCAGCGCAGGTGCTCCAGTAGGAGCAGCTATCTTAAACCGATCAGTTTCATCGATAACTCGTGCCATATTGTACCAAGTTTCTTCTGCGTTTAAATAAATAAATAAATAAAATGAGCATATCACTGTCTATGAGAATCCAGTTATGTATATGACGATCATTCGGGTCTTATTGTATAACAAGTTGCTGGTGGTACGGCGAATGAAATTGCTAATTTTATGTCGGAAGGAAAAAAGCTTTTGTCGATGTCAGCCGCTCCAACCACTGTCCCTCGGCTTTTTAAGGTTTCAATTTGCAACGCTTCGGTGCACATAGTCTGGATCTATTTCTGAAAAACTTGGCTTCTTCAAGTTGGCAATGTGTGGTGACTTTGCATGTTTGATAATCGCAGTTTACGTGATTACTTTCACTTAATGAAGGGATACCATATATGTAATTTTAAGGTTCGACAGCGTGTTTGGATAGAGCGAAAATCACTTTCATATGCGTGATTTCATCTTAAGACGTTAGCTGTGGTGACTGGAACACGTATTATATACGTCATACCGGTGACCTTCATATCGTTCACTACTCTCTTGATCTGGGAAAATGGCGTTGTGGCATGGAAAAGGGTTGCGCTGAGTAGACATTGAGTGGAGCATCAAAACCCGCTGGATAAAGCCAAGAAATCATAAGACTCGGTGACCTGAGACGTCATCAAATATACCTCATAGTTAAAGTTAGCGGCGATTTCTTTTGCTATCATAAGAAATACATAGTGGCAAACCTTCCAACAAGTACTCCTTGGGAAAGCACCAATTTTCTTCCTGTTTACTCTCCAAGCGTTTGTTCCTGTTATTTGGCCACAGTTCGTTTGGCTAATTACTTGGTACCCATACTAAATGAGATTTATATTTGAATGATAATACTGGCAGGAAAGTTTGAGTCGGTCTTATGATTCCACTTTAACTAAGTCGTAGTAGCAATTATTTAGTGAGAAATAAATAGTTTCCCTACAAGCACCCTTCTTTAACTGTCAGTGGAATTTGATTATCAATTAAAAATAAGGATTATCGATCACCCATACGTACGACGTATGGCTCAATATCTATCGAAAGTTGAAAGTATAGTAGAAGAATTTTCACCAGTAGAAAGAAACACGACCTTCTCTAAACCAATTGGTGGCAAGTGAAAACCACATACATCAAAATAAGCCGGAGTCAGATCCATCGGCATGTCTACAATGACTTTTTAAGAGTGGTATTACCAGTAGCATATGACGGACATCAGCAGTTGTGGCCACTGAACGATACTCTCCACAAATTCTTGGATCGACGCAAGAGTTCGAGTAGAGTAAAATGCATAACATAGATTTTCTCAGCACTCTATTCACAACTGACATTGTGGTAGCACTTGTGATTTGACGAGGTCAAATGTCTCCTCCGAGTCAAAGAAGTGCGGATATTGTTCAATACGTATGTCTTCTAGAACCTGCTATATTTTGGAGACTTGGCCAATGTACTCTCATCCAGGCTTGAAACCTGCTTTGGTCTCTCGACTTTTTATATTCCGGGGTCATAGTTTTCTGAAGGGGGTCTCATTCTATATTAGTACCCCTGTGATTACAACTGGAGGACTTGTTCCCTTTTCTGTAAACTCGGACTAGTCTCTCTGCACTAATCTGTTTTGGTGAAGTTACAGAAATTCAGCAACTTGTCATAATCTTTGGCTGCAAATAAGTAGCCGTTTTGACTATTGTTTCTTCAGCGATCCGACTACAGTGCTAATTTTTTTCTGGATGAACACTACTCTCACATACAATAAGTGTGTAATTACCTCATTTCTGAATGCAGACGGCATATTCTTTTAAAAAGGCTAGACAGCTGAGAACTTTACTTCCGTTTTTTTCAACATCTGTGAACTACAACACGATCTCAATCAGCGCAGGTGCTCCAGTAGGAGCAGCTATCTTAAACCGATCAGTTTCATCGATAACTCGTGCCATATTGTACCAAGTTTCTTCTGCGTTTAAATAAATAAATAAATAAAATGAGCATATCACTGTCTATGAGAATCCAGTTATGTATATGACGATCATTCGGGTCTTATTGTATAACAAGTTGCTGGTGGTACGGCGAATGAAATTGCTAATTTTATGTCGGAAGGAAAAAAGCTTTTGTCGATGTCAGCCGCTCCAAGCACTGTCCCTCGGCTTTTTAAGGTTTCAATTTGCAACGCTTCGGTGCACATAGTCTGGATCTATTTCTGAAAAACTTGGCTTCTTCAAGTTGGCAATGTGTGGTGACTTTGCATGTTTGATAATCGCAGTTTACGTGATTACTTTCACTTAATGAAGGGA
Organism: Trichobilharzia szidati; assembly: GCA_944472155.2. Classification (NCBI taxonomy): domain Eukaryota; kingdom Metazoa; phylum Platyhelminthes; class Trematoda; order Strigeidida; family Schistosomatidae; genus Trichobilharzia; species Trichobilharzia szidati. The sequence continues at coordinate 113,757,475 of OX235271.1, forward strand.
TACCATATATGTAATTTTAAGGTTCGACAGCGTGTTTGGATAGAGCGAAAATCACTTTCATATGCGTGATTTCATCTTAAGACGTTAGCTGTGGTGACTGGAACACGTATTATATACGTCATATCAGTGACCTTCATGTCGTTCACTACTCTCTTGACCTGGGAAAATGGCGTTGTGGCATGGAAAAGGGTTGCGCTGAGTAGACATTGAGTGGAGCATCAAAACCCGCTGGATAAAGCCAAGAAATCATAAGACTCGGTGACCTGAGACGTCATTAAATATACCTCATAGTTAAAGTTAGCGGCGATTTCTTTTGCTATCTTAAGAAATACATAGTGGCAAACCTTCCAACAAGTACTCCTTTGGAAAGCACCAATTTTCTTCCTGTTTACTCTCCAAGCGTTTGTTCCTGTTATTTGGCCACAGTTCGTTTGGCTAATTACTTGGTACCCATACTAAATGAGATTTATATTTGAATGATAATACTGGCAGGAAAGTTTGAGTCGGTCTTATGATTCCACTTTAACTAAGTCGTAGTAGCAATTATTTAGTGAGAAATAAATAGTTTCCCTACAAGCACCCTTCTTTAACTGTCAGTGGAATTTGATTATCAATTAAAAATAAGGATTATCGATCACCCATACGTACGACGTATGGCTCAATATCTATCGAAAGTTGAAAGTATAGTAGAAGAATTTTCACCAGTAGAAAGAAACACGACCTTCTCTAAACCAATTGGTGGCAAGTGAAAACCACATACATCAAAATAAGCCGGAGTCAGATCCATCGGCATGTCTACAATGACTTTTTAAGAGTGGTATTACCAGTAGCATATGACGGACATCAGCAGTTGTGGCCACTGAACGATACTCTCCACAAATTCTTGGATCGACGCAAGAGTTCGAGTAGAGTAAAATGCATAACATAGATTTTCTCAGCACTCTATTCACAACTGACATTGTGGTAGCACTTGTGATTTGACGAGGTCAAATGTCTCCTCCGAGTCAAAGAAGTGCAGATATTGTTAAATACGTATGTCTTCTAGAACCTGCTATATGTTAGAGACTTGGCCAATGTACTCTCATTCAGGCTTGAAACCTGCTTTGGTCTCTCGAGTTTTTATATTCCGGGGTCATAGTTTTCTGAAGGGGGTCGCATTCTATATTAGTACCCCTGTGATTACAACTGGAGGACTTGTTCCCTTTTCTGTAAACTCGGACTAGTCTCTCTGCACTAATCTGTTTTGGTGAAGTTACAGAAATTCAGCAACTTTTCATAATCTTTGGCTGCAAATTAGCAGCCGTTTTGACTATTGTTTCTTCAGCGATCCGATTACAGTGCTAATTTTTTTCTGGATGAACACTACTGTCACATACAATAAGTGTGTAATTACCTCATTTCTGAATGCAGACGGCATATTCTTTTAAAAAGGCTAGACAGCTGAGAACTTTAATTCCGTTTTTTTCAACATCTGTGAACTACAACACGATCTCAATCAGCACAGGTGCTCCAGTAGGAGCAGCTATCTTAAACTGATCAGTTTCATCGATAACTCGTAGCAAAGCGGTATGTTTGTGTCAAATTCTTGTTTTTATGTGGGAGTTCGCCAGGTAAGAATGTCTCTTGTGCCTAAGGTTAATGTTGGTCAGGAACAGGCGATTATCTGTTGTTGGTTCGTCGGCATGGGACACAAAGAAATCTATGGCTGTCAATATGCCCATTTAGTCGAACAATACACAGATGACTAACCAAGTGGGGGCGTAAGTTTTCCTCTCCTTAAACTTAATGTTATTTCTAGACTAACACGTCCATGAGGATCTCCTGACATATATGGGACGAATTTTGCAGATTTGCCATGTTGACTAGATATGACTAAGTAAATAACCTTACTAGATTCTTGTATGTGTATCTCATTAATTCAACGTGAATTCGTAGTCTGAGATGCCAGAATTTTAGATAAATTAAAATAGTAATGATATTACTCACCGTTTTTAGCACCACTCAAAGAAATATATAGAGTGATTATTTCGTATTTTCAACCTATAAATATTTTATTATTAAGGTCGAAAACTCGGAAGTCCTCAACACCTATTGGCAATCGGAAGTCTAAGAGTGATCGATCCTCCAACAAATCTAACACAGTGAATAATGTGTCACTTGTCGAAGAAACAGCTATGAATCAATCAGGTAATTATAACTATTATAATACCTGTTTTCAGATTGCAGTGAGGTTTCACGGTCTTTCATGGAAGACTTTTTTGGTTTGCCTTTACGTGTAAAAGAGCTTTTCCATGAACTTCGCGGTGTAACAAAATTATACGGTGAGCGTTTTCTAACATTTAAGTACTTACTTTTATGATTGTTTGTTTATATTTTGTAGTGGCTTTCATTGAATTTTTCCAAATAATTTTTCCGGCTTCCCTCAGTAGTTCATAAATACATACTCATAGTTTTTAAAAAATATTAAATTATGCTGAAGCGACCTATATACTAGTAATTATGGGGTATTAACAATGAAATTTAAGAATGTCCTTATGTCCAATTTAATTTAAAGTTTTCGTTTTTTGAATTTTTACTAACTGATTGACAAATCAATTTGCGGTTTGGGTGTAGGCGTATCAGTTTAAATTGCTATACACCTGAAGCGCACAATAGAAAACAAATGTAATGATACTACAAGGACGGAGATATGTAGGAGAGCAGCTTAATGACTATTAATGCCGATATTCAAATCTGGGAAATGTTAAGATGTGAGTACATCTGCTACTTTACAAACACTTCTGATCTATTTCACTAAATGGTTACTAACTATCTGTTCTTGGCCTTCTCAGAATCCCAAACCAATCTCATTAGGTTGTTCATACCACTAGTCAATAGCCTAGTGCTGTTATTCACTTAACTCCACCCAGCCAACAAGGTGAATCCGCAAAATTAACCTTAAGGGTGTCAGGAGACCCCTCAGCTACTTCAAGAGGACTCGCAGGTGTAGAGATAGCATTGAGTGTTAGAGCACAAAAATCACTTCTTGACTGGATTCCTGTAGATAGTCGTATGTGTGTGGTCCGTCTGAATGGGTCTGCTAGAAGAAAGAAGCACGCCGTTACCCGTCGTTATCTTTTCATAGTCTCCTCTTACACCTCAACCGGCTGCAGTTCCGATACACTGGAGTATGGTTTCTGCCAGGAATTGTCCAGTTTACTGCAAAAAGCAAAACGCTCAGGTATAGTTGTTTTAGCAGGCGACTTCAATTCCCAAGTAGGAAAGTTATGCCAGACTGAGAAGTATATAGGTGGTACCTACGGAGTTCACTGCCCACGAACCGACATCGATCGTTTTCAGACAATCATCTGCTCCTAATCACCATCAACTTTAAGCACGAAGAGGGACACTGCGTAACCTGGTGACCTCCATCACCAAATCAACGCTGGAGTCAAAAAGACCGAATAGCCAAAGGATATCGTTGGCGAGGGTCAGTAGAAGACTGCCGCTCCTTCTGGAAAACGTGCATAGAGTCCGGTCACTCCCTGGTTCGCGCATATTTGTGTTTACGATTAAACGGACATAGAAAATTGTTGGTAGCGAAGCAGTTGCGTCCCTAGCTAGATCGAGACTCTGAGTCCCTACTTATGGAAGAAATAGCGAAACGAGTATCTCAGGTCAACAGCAGGACTCCTCCCGAAGAAGCCTGGCACAACATACAGTTAACTGTAGACACGGCTATAAAAACTGTTGATAATCTGAGACCTGGATTTCTACCACCTCATCCGAACTGATTGACGCCAGAAGACTGATTCCGGCAAGATCTGATTATGACGAGGAGCGAAAGCTACTCAAACGTAAACTAACAAGAAGCCCCCGAAACGACCGTGAACAGTGGTGGGTGACAAAAGCGAGAAATGGAAAAGGCATCGACGATTGGTAACACCAGATAACTATTTAGACTTATCAGGAAAAAAGGTGGCAAAAGGCAAATGATAAGTGAAACAATCTCTGAGAAAACTGGCATCATAATTAGCTCTCAGGATAGACGCCTGGAATGTTGTAAAGAACACTTTGACGGGCAATTTCACTAACGCTTAACTTACCCAGCATCTAACACATCCCTGAATGGGATACAAATACAAGTTCTCCATGCCTAACTGAGGTTACAAAAGCTGTCACTAGTTTGAAACGAGGCAAAGCAGCGGGACCTGACCGAATGACTCCAGAGATGTTTAAGGACGGTGGAGATAGTTTATTGTCTGCGTTAACTGGGGTATTAGGCCATTGTGCAATGTACTATGACTCCTGTAATCCCAATTCTGTTGCGAATTCATCAAAATACAAATTCATATATTCATGGGCTCACATGGTGGTTATGAAATCCACCCTCATTTTGGTATCACCTGTTTTTGTCAGGTGTTAACACTTATTAGCTTGGTTCTAAGTGTAAGAGTAACCTGTGTATTATTAACCCCAGTTTCTAAAAGACGCTCTTCCACGATGATGCATAGTAATTTGGTGTTGACTAACCTTGTGGTCTTCTATGCAATAATTCTATAAATTTAATTAGATACTTATTGTTGGTGTAATTTCCTTGGGATCGCCTTTGTTGAAAGCTGTATTTAGATATCCTTGAAATTGTTTTCTAATGACGGGTAAATAATGGTCATCTTAACTGCTGAATAATCTGTAATTATCTGAAATTTTTGTATAGATTCTTACTCACTTTATGGTTACTTAATTTACTCTAGGTATTCTTCTTCATTTTTACTAGATTGGCAAAAGGAGTGTTTGAGTATGACGGCTGTAGCAAACGGTGCCAATCTTGTTTACAGTCTACCAACAAGTGGAGGCAAGACATTGGTCGCAGAAATTCTTATGCTCAAAGAACTTCTAGTTCATGGTAAAAGTGTACTTTTTATTTTACCATTTGTCTCAATAGTTGAAGAGAAGGTATGTTATTTAAAACATTTAACTTATATTCGTTTCAAAATCAAACTGATATATCTGTCATTTCACAGGCTGTAGTATTTTTTTTCTCCAAACCTAGACAGATGAATTTTGATGCATGAAGCAAATAATTTCATCACACAATCAATTAGTCAGTTTCAAGTCATTGATGTCGTTAGTAATCACTCTATTTAATTTGATACAAGTGTTTTGATCCTGATTTTGTGATTCATAGCAATCTAAAACTTGGTTTTTTCTTTTCTCATTGCTTGAATGCAAATACTGGTGTTATAAATATGTGATCACTAGTAGCTCTGAAGCTCTTGGCAGGTGATGAGATCAATTAATGAGGTGTGTTCAGATCACAGTGTGTACTACTTAAGATTAAATGACATAAACTAGCCGGTTGTGTGCTGTCCACATCTACACCAACCTCTTAATTTTCTGAGTGTGACTACCGGTTGATAAAAATGGGAGAAGACAGCAACTCATAGTCATTTGATGCGTATCATGAAAAATAACTTGGTTTTAGGGATTTTAAGTGATAGTACTAAGAATCAATGTCTCCTTCAATCTTGTTCACTTAGTTCATTCTATTCTGTTATTTTATTTTTCTTATTGGTTTATTACTTCTGTGTAGTTGTTAAACCTCATAATCTGAACTAATGCGTAATTATGTTTTACTGTTCACCTATGGAATAATTATCATAACGATCCTCAGTGCTACACTGAAGTCTGCTAATAGTGGGATTTTGGTATCTGCTGTACATATATATTTCAAAATAAATGAACCTCATTTGAGCTGGTTGTGATTTTTGGCTTGTCTTTTGTGTGATTTAAGTGTCTAGTGTTTCTTGTTAAACCTTTCAACTTAAACAGTACTATGTTTGGTGTTTACGTATGCTAATTTTTTACAGGATGTTACATCTGCAAATATTTTGAAGTGTCTGATTTACCTTTACGCTTAGGTTCGATCACTCACTCCAATGGGCTTGGAACTTGGTTTCTGGGTTGAGGAATATGCCGGAAATCGTGGACGAATCCCTCCAGTAAAACGCAAAGGATCTTATTCTGTTCTTATGGCTACTATTGAGAAGTCGCATACTATAGTAAACTCTTTGATTGATACAAAGTCATTGGATACTTTGGGATTGGTCATTGTAGACGAGGTAATACGAAATATATTGCTTTCAATTTATTCTTTTAAAGATTATTTTAATAGTATGGTTAATTACTTTCACTAGAGGTGACTTTCAGAAGTGTTGGAGATTATACTGTTTGTCCTAGAACTACCACCTGCTCATTCTAACATTGGGTTCATGTGTAGCATAAATCCCAGTTACCTGTTTAAAGCTGACCCCGATATCTCCAGTTTTCATGTGGTCGTTCACTGCATGAAATTGAATGGACTGCTTTTGCCAAATTATACGTTGAAACTACCTACTATTTATTATGTTTCGCAATAATTCCATTTAACTGAAAGTAGAATTTCCCTGACCACTATCATATGCATCACATCTTGTGTAGAAGAATCTGTATGTTTTTATTTAGAATTCTCAGAGCGATTTGGCGAACTAGGGTATTTAAACTACATACGAAAGTTAAAGATATCAGGTATGTGTCCAGTATACCCATCAAGTAACACGCTCTATTTTAAATTCAATTCTGCATACTGAGGTAGCTTATCTGTATACTATCTACCGACCATCAGTGTGTAAAATTCGGATTCGCCTAAAATCTCACTGAGAAAATTACTGTCTGTTCCTGTGCAGAAAACACTTCTGAGTTGTATTCAGATACACTAATAACTGCATTCTGCTACGCTTAGAATCTTCTGTTTTAAAACAAGCATTGAATTTTTAAAATTTTGTGTTGCTTAAACGTTATTAATGGGTTTTTTTTTCATTAGCTGCATATGGTCGGTGATGGTGGGCCGCGTGGCGCGTGCCTAGAAATGGTTCTGACTAAATTGCGATTGGCTTCTCGTACGTTACTTCGTTTTCCTATGCATTTTTTTTTCAAATGCTTATTAATATTTAAATACTTGGTAAGATCTGCTCAGTGTATTTGTCACCAGGTAAATAATGAAGACTATGATATTATGGATTTTTGGGATTTGAAATGTTGGAGGACTTCTTCATGAACTGACATCAGTTAGTGAACCATTGAAAAACCAACAGGGAGTACTGGACAGTTGTTTCGTCCTAGTTTGAGGCTCTTCATCAATACGCACCTATCGGGTTTCCAAACTAGGACGAAATAGCTGTCTAGTACTCCCTGTTGGTTTTCCAATGGTTCTCTAACTGATGTCAGCTCATGATGAAATCCTCCAACCAATTAAACAAAATATCCTACAAAACCAATACTTGAAGATTTGAGATGTCTATTAATAATTTGTGATTGGAAGGCCCTTAGGATAATAAGTATAGTCTATTTCGATATGAAACCCTAGCTCATCAGTTTAATCTACTTTCATCAAGCTTTCGATTGGAAGGTAGTATTAACAACTTCCAAAAACACTTCAATGTGTTTCCTTATTATTGCCAAACTGATAGTATATCCTAATCTACTGAATGCCGACGATAAGTTAGAAGTGTTTGTTTCTTCTTAGAGGACCAATTTTCTGAAATTACTTCGAGATTGAGGGAATAAATACTACAAAATAAAAGCGTAGAATTCTTCAAGATGCACTGAATTTGTTAGTCACCCTGTCATTTATCTTTAATTTTAGGTGAATTCCTGGTTGTCTGAAGACTTCTGCCAGTCACACTTTTCATTACTATACTAATCAATAAGTTTTCCCCAGAAAAGGCACTAGGATTTTTGTGTAGTCATTTTCCAAGAAGTGAACATCAAAGTTCCTAAGAATTGTTTTCAAACACCAATATGGCTAAACTAGGATAAGGTTTATTCATCGAGAAATTAGTTCAGTATCTATGCGTTCGAAGCACTGAGAAATCACTTTTACCCAAACTTCCAGCTAACACCTCGAATACAGTATGTCCTATATGTGCTCCTGTAAATACAAATATGCAAATCACTCATTAGATACATGTCGTAATCATTTTCAAATATGAAAGAAGAATATAGCATTCGATGCTTTTATCGTCTTAACATCACTTGGCTGTATTAGTTGGAAATCACGAAGCACTGAATTACAACCCACTGATAGAATAGTAACCGATTCAGTATGAGTCTTCTTCTATGGTCGATGATTCCATCTCACACTGGGTTGTGAATGCACACTACTGATGAGTTTATGACTGTAGTGAAAGAGCTGTTCAGTACCTGACGATTCTAATGCCCAATTGTAGCAAACACACACTCACTGAGGTGGTGAATACATATTTTTAATGTTTAGCTAGAAACTGTAGTGATCTCAGCAGTAATGTACTGTCTGTCTGAGAATGCAGACGAGTGAGGGTCGTCGAATTCTTCTCATCACCTACTGAATGAACAAATTGACCTGGTTTCTGTGTTAATCTGCAGGATTAGAATTTGAATGATGACTGTGTGTGTGCAAAGCTAACAGTTTTCTCGTCAATTGGAGATGACTACTGATTTTCGCTGCAAGTGAGTAGGTTATGTGGTGCGACATAATTTGTTTGTGGATAGTGATGTTCATGCATCTCTTTCTCTTTATGATTGAACTCCGTCCACCCTGGACACTAGTATCAGTCTGCTATTTCCAACGGGTCTTTTTCCTGATTCTTGTCTTCATTGGTTTATGGTTTACCTTTCCCAGTCAGTTACAAGAACTTTCAATAATTTTCAACTTCTCTCAATGAAGATGGAAGGAATTATTACAAGAAATATTTTATGATGAGAAAGTGTTAACTATTCGTCTGTCTTCTTGTGTGGTGGTCACAGAATTCTGAAGTTAAGTCTAGCTTCATTGTTAGACTTGTTTATGTGGGCATATCAAGGTGTACTGAATTATTTACTCGATAACATAAAGGGCGAAAATTGTGTATAAGTGTTCCACGTCAAGCAACTAACCTCGGTGAGCAATTCCATTTTATCATACGCGTGCGTATGCACACACACGCACCATAAGATACAAATTTTTTTTACTTGAAATGTATCTAATTGTCAGTGTTGTATGAAATGAAGACAGAAGTTGAGAAGGTAGTCCAAAACTTGATTAGTTTATTGTTACGGTGTTCACCACTCACCACTTTGTGTGGAGAGTCATCCGATACGCTTATCTAATAGTTTTGATTGACTCCACAACCTGAAAGTGTTGGAATAATGCAGATATGTGTGAACCTGTCGAAAAAAAATGAAGTTCCCTCGCGCAAATGTCTGTGTATAAGGCGTTTTGTTCCATTTCAACACTACCATTAAGGAATGAATAATGTGTATTTGTATCTTGCTTCAACTGGCAGTTTTTTTGTATCAAGATAACATTTAGCGTTCTGTATGTATTTATTTATAGCTACCACTCGTATTATTGGCATGAGTGCTACACTCGCCAACATATCTGAATTAACTGGTTTTTTGAGCGCAGAATTGTATGTCAGCAACTTTCGTCCTGTCAAGTTGGTTGAATATGTAAAAGTCGGTGATCATATGTACGAGATTACACCCAAGAAATTTCCTACATCTAATGATATTGCTGATAGGCTCACTCATCGTCGAATGGTAGACTTTCAGGTGTGTTTCCTATCATCCCATTATAAATGAGTTTGTTTTCACGTTTTTCGTGACTCTGTGTGAGTCAACTGACTTATAACACGTAGTATGCTAATAGTATATCTGAATTTATTCTGAACTAGATTATTTAAAGTGAACATGATATCAACCCCCTCTCTCAAAAAAAATTTCATATCGATAATGTTGGTCAACGAAATCACACAATTTTGGTGTGTAGAATGGCACAGCGTTCCAACTTATTTCAAGTTCATGTGAGGAATTAGTGATGCATTCTGACAGAGCATTGGGACTAACACTTTACTAATTTCCATAAAAGTATGAATGGGTATCAATCAATGTACAGTGTAATGTGGATTCACTTATTTTAGGCTGCTTACTGTTTCCTTTTAATTGAACACTAAGGACTGTAGTGTGTAATATCGGCTAGAATGTGATAACCGCCTCGTGTATTCAATCATTTATTTCGCTATTCAAACTACATGAAGCTGGGTTACAATTATATGTAAATTACCCTACGTAACAGTAAAAGCTATGACATGCTTATCAACACAGAAATGATGAAGATATTAAAGAAAATGGTGTCCGATTATCCTTCATTCTTTAAGATACTCTATTATGTGTGCGTCAACATGAGGATTGATGAAGAGATTTAAGTAGTCAGCAATGTTAAAAAGCCCATAGGGCGGCGTGTGCAGTTACAAAGTCGAACAATGTCTCTTACTCTGTGTCATATTATTATTGGCTAGGAAAAAGAAGTTATTCAAGTACGGTCATAGCTCACGGCCAGTATCACTGACTCAATACTATCCCTCTATGATGGTAGCACAAAAGTGTCTTCTGTCGGTGTAAACTAACCTAATTGTGTATTGAGATTGTTCACTACGACACCATATTCAAACGTTTATTTCTTCAAGAGCCTATGCAGATATGTTTGTTGTAAGAGGTCGTACTAGTTGCAAGACCTTACCAAAAAAGGATTTACCCTGAAGTGTGGATCTAACTGATTATCCTTTAAGAGTTATTATCAAGTTGTATTTTATAAACTTCTATCTTTCTGCGAGTTTTAATCATAAAAGTTCCTCTGTATATATGATTAGTCTTTTGTGGAATTATATAAATTATTTAATTTCTGTGGTTTCTTTGAAGATTTGTGTTGTTTGATTTTATTTAGGTGTAGACAGTTTTATTGAATAATAGATTGGAACTGTCTTCCTTTCATTTGCTCATTTTAGTATACAAAGAAGTTGATTTCTCGAGATCCAGATCATCTAGTTGCACTTGTTGCAGAAACTCTACTTGGTCATTCAATGGATGATTGGTGCAGCAATCGACTTTTCCATTCATCATTTAATCGGTCATCTAAACACAGATTTTCTTGTCTGGTATTTTGTCCAACTAAGGTCCACTGTGAGAATACAGCCAAAATGTTAGCAGAACTTCTACCGATCTCAGCATGTTTCCCTCATTCAAATGATGAAGATTATACAGTAGAGAAAAATATTGTTGAACAGAGATCACTACTACTGGAAAATTTGCGTCTTGATAATGTAATTGAAACTAATAATAGAGATGGTCGAAAAGCAAAGTCTCAAGCTTGTTGTCCAGTGTTGGAGTTTACAGTTCCAAAAGGAATAGCCTATCATCATAGTGGACTTACACAGGAAGAGAGAAATGCACTAGAAACAGCATATAATGAAGGGGTTCTCCGGGTGTTGTGTTGCACGTCCACATTAGCTGCCGGTGTAAACTTACCAGCTAGAAGGTAATTTAATTTTACAAGCTATTTGGATAAGGTAGATTATAATATATCATGTTCTGATTAAAATGTCCCTCCTCATTCTAAGAGTTATAACTCGTTTATTGCATCCTGTTTTGTGTGTTTATTACTGTCGATAATTCAAAGCAACCGTGGATACGTAAATTAATGACATTAGTTACTAAGCTGTACTTATCTCACTATATCAGCAAATTAAGTATGTATCATTGTTACATTACCCTTTAACCTAGAGAAGCATGTATGTCTGTTTAACTCAAAAAGCTGAACAGATTTATTTAAGAATTTATCAATCTTAAAAACTGTATAAATCCTATGAATTCTGTAGCATCCTTGTCATTTGGTTTAATGATCTTTAACTTTTCGCTAATTCACCCTGTTTTAGTGTCAAGTGTGAGCAGTTTAGTTATCACGCTTTCACATGTACACTTCAACATCCAAAGCTGTGAAGTTTCAACCATTCTAGGACGGTAAAAACCAATGGCTGGAAACAATCGGTGATATGGTTCAAAATCGTTCTCAGTGGCGCAGATGCATCCACTCCTTGTGACTTATAATTTCCAATGAAACTATATTATTCTTCGTTATCACTATTCCTTTTGTCCCATATCCCTGTCTACTGTCTCTATTATGCATTTCTTCTACTTTCTTCTCTTGCCTCGTATGCTACATGGAATGTGGCGACTTGAACTGTAGTAGCGCCCACTTCCTTGTGACCATCATCAACCCTCCTCTATATTGTCTTCGACGACTTCAATGCATTATCCAATCACTAACTTTTTGATATACTGTATGTGTGGTTGTCTCGTTTGAGTTGGGTGGTTTAATTGTTGAGCTTTCATTGTCCTTCTTGAGAACATCTTCAGTATTTGCTTCAATTTGAAGTGAGTTTTTTATAATCTTTGTATTGATATCTGGAAGGACAGTGATAGCTTTGTGATTATGTCGCCTAGTTCAGAGAACACAACCTCATCAAAAAATTTGAAATATCTTCATGTCCTGGGATATCTTTAGTTCTTACTGACTATCCAACTCCTCAAGGCACTATTTCTGGTTTTATAAAACCAGTCTCCAAGTCACATCACATTTTCTAATCTTAGATGCTTGGACCTCATCCCGAGTTGAAAAACAGTCTTTGCTCATTGAAATTCTTGGATATTTTCATGTAAAAACACTAGAACTAGATGTGTTTATTGACTTGAGCTTATCTAGCCAATTTGTTGCGCCTACATCACTTAGTCATCAAAATGTCATATTTAGTGCGCGTAGGTATTATGTCCTTCTAGTACGTAAGATATGCATGTTTCAACTGCATATTAACTTTCAATTGCCTGTGTTCTAATCGCGTCAGGGTTACAGCAAGAACTTAGTAAAATGTCTCATAACGCTTCAGTAAAATATAGTATCTACTAAGATTTGTATGACTTATAAAAAGTAATTCCCTACTGCATGCTCAACAATAAATGGTTTGTTTCTTTTTCTGGTTCTCTGTCAAAGAATATCTCCCATAAAGTTGAATTCAAAGTTTTTTAACTGAAATAACTCATTTCTTATTTATTAATTAGACATTTTGAAGTTGGTTGATTTGAATAAAATGTTCACCACAAACTGATATCAGATTGAATCACGTGACACGCGGGTTGAGTTATGGCACCGAATATATGCATTGAATGATGTATATTTGCTAACTTCACTTCGTTTTCTACGAACCTCAGTCTTATCAACCAGGATTCTAGAGTCTGGAACTGCAGACGCAATGTGTATTTATGAGCCGTTCATGGAAATTAGGTGGTTGCTAACTCGAGCACATTTAGTCGAGATTTACTTCATCTTCCTATGAAACTGAAAAAATATAACAAAAGGAATTGATTTCGTAATGTGATAGATTCCACATCAATTTATTTGAATTAATCTAGATTTCTCCTTCAGTCGGTTTCTATGCTGTACAAAGATACTTTCTTATCTTGAGACTAGTTTCTCTACCCTGCTTTCGCCAAAGCCCACAATCGTGTGAAGTTTGACGCGATAACGACTTTCTGTTTAAGTTATGCGTTCCGCTTAGAAATGGACGAGTTATGATTCTGCTCGATGACGTAATTATTCGCATACTTTCTCTTATTGGGATCTCTGCCATACACTGGATTGTGTCATACGTTAACATTATTGATTTTACTTCTACGCTGTGTTAGTGAAATGGAGATAAACAACCTTTTATTTTTGTGTATTATAGGGTGATTATTCGAAAACCCTATATCGGTAGCTTATTCTTATCTGGTACACAATATCAACAAATGGTTGGACGTGCTGGTCGGGCAGGTTTAGATACTGTCGGTGAAAGTATTACAATATTACAAACAAATGAACTAATACCATTCGCCCATATGTTATCTAGTATACCTCAACCGTTATTGGATCCTAAGGATGTTGAGGTGAATAATCAGTCAGTGGGTTTGTGCAATAGTAGTTTGTTATATGAAAATAGGAAGGGTTTACGACAACTTATACTCTCACTGATTGGTCTAGAGGTGAGTACTAACCACAGTAATCCTTTTCTTTTTATTTGGAATTGATTTCTAATGTTTCACTTTTATTTTCTGAACGAATTCTAACCAGATGAACATTGGTCACTATTTGGTGACCAGTATCATTTTTCCAGTGTTCGAGTACTGCTGTCACATACCCCACCACCGTTCTGTTTGAGTTCACACACCAAACTCACATTGACAAAGTCTTTTAATTTCGTGTGATATATTTGAGGTAACTTAACTAACTCAGACTGAACAATGTATTTTGTGAATTTTTTATGGGCTGAGGAATTGAAACTAGTATGTTACTGTCAGTGACTTGGCTTTATCACTGGGTATGGTATTTAATTTTTTTAAACATGGATTGTCGTGAAGATTATTCACACTACCTAGTAATACTAAATGTGCGTCGGTGGCATAGCGGTTAGGACGCTCGCCGATCATGCACATGGTCCGGGGTTCGATCCCCGGCCGACGCACTCCTTTACCTCACTAAGCCGGAAATAATGCTGGTGAAGAGGATAGGTTGGGCATGAGGCTAGCAACCCCATCCTGTAAAATAAGCACTGCTACAGAAACTTCAAGCCACTAGCTTGAAGCCCTATGTTCCACTGGGGAACGTGAAGGAAAAAAAAAGTAATACTAAATGGTTGTCCACTGTATTATATAAAAGTTACCGTAACTCCTTTCGTTGTCGCTACTGAATAAAGTCAATTTATGCGTCTTATTGACGTCATATTACTATAATGAATGGAATAATAGCAGGCTGCGTAAGAAGCATAGTGTTACCCAGTGTTCATCTGCTATAGCTAGTACAGTAGTTTATGAGGTTTAATCTTCATAAGTACTTAATAAGTAATGAATCAGTGTTAAAACTATTAAGATATCCAAACTTCAATCCTTATCTAGACCCTTAATGTTGGTCGAGAACATTTTCAACCAGCCAACTTGCTTTGAGGATTCAACCTTGTTCTAAGACGTAGGGAGATATGGTCGAATCCATTGGATTATCACATCTACTTAATAATTACCGATGAATATATTTATATTATAATCTCTTTCATACAATATTTAATTCTACAGCTAGCTGTTACGTATGCAGATATTCTTTGGTCATGTGAGAAAACTTTATTGGCTGCACAACCTCGTTTATATCAACCGGATAGTTTTGAAGATCTAGTTCGTCTTGAATTAAATTCACTAGTTAAAATGGAACTTATTGTAATTGTTCCAACTGATGCCTTTTTAAACAAGACAAAACCTGCTTTAGAAACAAATGTTGTGCTAGAGAAAAGTCGATTCCAGGTATGTTTTTTATCAAATTTAGTAATTGAATATTTTAGTCTTAGTTTTGCAATTTATTATAAAATGAAATACTTGATTATCCTATGCGCTTTAAAACAATGGGTTTTTTCGCCTCTACTCCTTTACACACACACATTCTATTCGTACATCCGCAATCACTGACTATCTGGATTATGAAAGCAGTTGTGTGTTTTTGTTATCATAATTATCTTCATTATTATCCCATAAATCCTATACTTGAACTTTAATTCTATTAGCCACAACGGTGTCAAGTGTTTAAGCTGAATAATTTCAATAGCTAATTTTAATGCTTAAACTGGTTTCTTTGGTAACTTATCTTAAGTTAAATGAGTATTTATAAATCTTGAAATGAACGTAAGCTGTTGTGTTTTAATTATATTTAATTAAATGACACATTAAAAAAGTGGAGTTGATGCTGAATATGAATGTAAAGTGGACAGTTGCAGTCTATCTTATAAAGTCTATTTGTGTATCTCTCTCTATCTCTTCCCTTTCCGTTTACTCTCGGGCAAGATATGATTTGTCAGCTAAGTGCAATTAAATATGAATGATTACGATTCTGATAATCAGTTGGAGTATTGAATAAGTAAAAAAACCCCTTTTTTTTCAGAAGAAAAGCTATTATGGGAAACAGCCATCAAATTGTCGAACACATTCAGTCAGTGCATCTACACTGCGCACTTTACCGTTGATGATAAAAGATTGTAAAGCAAGGCACCCAATTTATACTTGCATAATCATTTTTTCAACTAAAGAACACTTTTTAAATGTTAAGATTTCTACTATGTAAATTGTATTCATAGCATTCAGTTAGTATAAAAGCGTGAAATAAAAGTGATGGTGGTGTTTCCAAAACTAGCAAATGCTGACGCATTGAAATATACCTCCACTTGTAAAATAAATGCCTTTAACCGTGAAGTTTGAAGACAGTGCAGAACACTAACTTAGCTGCACTGTCTAGCTCGGCTCACTTATGACACTTACCTGATATGTGTGAGTCAGTGAATTCATTGTTTCAGGATGACTATATTGATTTAATAATTTTTCTCGTCACAGGCATATGTAATTTTGATATACTTTGCAGCTAGTTTATGGCGGTAAATACTATTGGAAAAATAGATCACCCAAGATCCAAAAATTTGAATGAAATAGTCTCCTAAGTATTAACACAACTACAGTCAAAGGAGCGTTATGCTTTCAAATGACAGTCCGTAGGTGAACATCACTAAGTCTCTTTGAATGGTTCAAATTTCAACATACAAAAATCGATGTATCCTACCATGCATTACTAAAAACCTTCTACACTTAGTGTATTTATCAAGGTTAATATTTAAGTGTCCAAATAGGAAATGTTGTTATGTTATCCACATACAGTACTTACATGACTTCATGGTTGATTTACAGACTGGTATGGTATGTAAAACAGTTTGAGTATGTGAACACTGGCGTTTTTTTCTCATTTTTGTTGTTGAATTTTTGAAAGGCAACGAAGTTAGGTAGAGCATCAGTGAAAGGTGGAATTGATACAGATCTTATTGGGTCTTTGGTGTCGGATTTACGTGCAGCTGCCAGAGCGATCAATACTAGTGGCCCGTTACATTTTCTCTACTTAATTGCACCACCTGAAGTTGTAGATACTATTCAAATCGACTGGAGTCTTCTCTTTGATCGTGTCAATCTTATGTCACAGAACGAAACCAATTTAGTCAGTCTTTTAGGATTTCCTGAAGGCTATATTCTATGGAAAGCAACTGGATATCCCATAAAACGAGTAAGTATTCTTTCTCACCTTTTGGTTTGAATTTTTACATTGTTCATTTCAATGTGAATCTATCTTTTCGTTTATTCTTAATTTATGCAGTAAACATTGTAGTGATACTAAATTTAGTGTTTGTTCTGAGACTTAGTGATCAAATCAATTCAATTTTCAGTTTGATGAATACAAATGTACAAACCAGATTAGTTTATCTCATTGAAAAAATGAATACTTTTTTGAGAGACGCTTTACCACTTATGTAAGTGTTTAGTAAGAAATTTCACCCTTCTTCACCTAGGGTTCATTGATATTATGGTCACGCATCCTTTGTCTGATTCGAAAATCGCCAAATCACTAACTAAGGATATAAGTAAATGCATCTGCACTTTCCTTAGCTAATATATATGGCTTTATACTTGATTCGTCTGTTGAATATTCGTTTCACTTGCTAAGGTGAATGTTCCATTATTCCATTTGTCGGTTTATTTGTTACTTTTTCGCATTATTGATTTTATACGTAATTGTCTTACTTTTAACTGTTTCTCGAATATTTAGTTACCTTTCAAGTGCAGTATGCAAGTTTCCTTGCTCTCTAATCTAGTACACATTAGCGTTTTATTTGTTAATTATAATAAAGGAAAGAACCACAACCAAAAGCAATTTACCGGAACATGTGTTAAGTGTGCCTTGGTTTCTAGTGATCCTTGATACGTGACAACATCCACTTTCAAAATGTTCTGTCTTTTTCATCTTACAGAAACTAGATGAACGACCACTTCGTCGGTTATATATAGCTCTAGCTCTTTCTGAATTATGTCATAATAGTTCAAATTTCCCAATATGGTTTGTAGCTGAACGTTATAAACTTTCACGTGGCACTCTTCAGTCCTTACTGAGTTCAGCTGCATCAATGGCTAACTCATTGGCACATGCATTAATCAGCGAATTTTCGAATGATTCAGAATTATGGGCTTTTGCACATCTGCTCCCTGAATTTGCTACAAAACTGGCGTATTGTGTTTCGAGTGAATTACTACCATTAATGGAGTTGCCGGGAGTAAAGAGGGTAGGTTTATTATTTTGTGTACTTAATATTCCAAGTAACAAGAAAGTTGTGTCATTTTTTGTCGTAGTCAAGTCATTTTGAGTGTTTTTTATGCGGAATCGTTTTCTGTGCTGATATAGATAACTTGATGGATTTCTGTCTTGGACAGCATTATTCCACCCATACCTTTTGCCAGCGAAGAACGATAACTCTACAAATCAGTATGGCACCTCGTCAATTACATTACACACACGGATAAAGTGTATTGTCCTCATTATTTGAGGATGAAAGTTTATCGTTGATTAAAGAAGAACAAAGCCTTCTCTTTATCACCCAGTTCAAGCACAGCGCAGCTATATAAACAAAAGGAAATCTATATTTATCAAGTACGAAAGTGAACCACGTGAGCATCTGAATGGATTTTTTTCCACTTAGTACAAATAATTAGATGTGCATTATCGTGTTTGATTTTAAGCCAGAGTGGTTTAATGTGTTCTATTCAATACCTTCAACCAGTCAGCGTTGAACCACTTCAGTTGACTCTGCAGTAACTTGACTGATTGCAGTCTTCCACCATAATCACAACATTTCTAGCGTTATGATCCCTGAGTTTCAGTCAATAGTTAAACCCATGCAGTATCACGGAAATGAACAAAATTGCGTGGTATGTATACTGTGTGACTGTATTACTTGTCATTCAATTTTTTTTAAAAATTCAGGCGCTTAATGGTTGATCAATTCCAACTAATTTTTTATCCTTTTTTTTGTTATCAGGCTAGAGCCCGGCAGTTGTACAGTCTAGGCTACTGTACTCTTAAAGATATTGCATGTGCCAATGCTTCTGATCTCACCAGTCGTATGGCCCCATTTTTATCCAGACGTGTGGCCGAAGAGATGATACAAGCTGCTCAAATGTTGGTATCACAGAGATCTGATGCTCTTTTTCAGGAAGCAAGTGAAATGCTATCTGGAATTGGAAGTAAAAGTCTACTTTCTCAGATGGCTAATTACTTGAAGTTTAAGCCATTTCCTCAGAATGTGATCAGCCCAGTCAATGGACATGACGTCAAACTCAGCTCTTCTAATGTGGCTGTAGAAGAAGATGAAGATTTATTTTCATGATACTCAAAGTGATAATGAAATTTTCTATGCACAAGTTTACTTTCTTTTCTCCTTCAAATGACTGATCTCTATATTTTTTTCCTTGAAGTTTTTTGTCTTTCAAAATTATGTAATTTGATCTTAGCCTAAAGTTTTACTTGACAAGTCCGTTTGATTTTTAATAAATGTTATTTTCCAGAAACAGAAAGAAAAAAGATAATGACTTTTGCTTTGCTTTAGACCAGCACTACAGACCGAAATTTGATACTCTGAGGGAAGTCGGTTGGACAGCATTGAGATTATAACTAGTTACTATCATAGTATAGTGAAGACTGTCTTAATACTCGCTTGATGTTAGTATCCTAAAAGTGAGGTAATGTCATTCTAACTTAAAAGTACGGATTACTGTGGTTAGTACTCACCTCTAGACCAATCAGTGAGAGTATAAGTTGTCGTAAACCCTTCCTATTTTCATATAACAAACTACTATTGCACAAACCCACTGACTGATTATTCACCTCAACATCCTTAGGATCCAATAACGGTTGAGGTATACTAGATAACATATGGGCGAATGGTATTAGTTCATTTGTTTGTAATATTGTAATACTTTCACCGACAGTATCTAGACCTGCCCGACCAGCACGTCCAACCATTTGTTGATATTGTGTACCAGATAAGAATAAGCTACCGATATAGGGTTTTCGAATAATCACCCTATAATACACAAAAGTGAAAGGTTATTATTATCCCCTTGCGTTCTAGGTTGAACATAGGGCTTCAACAACACATCTCCCTGTTGTTCTCTTAAGCTAGCTCCACGTTTTCCTATAAGCTTTCATCTGCTCCATGTCACCGTCGAATGCTCAACTCGTCGTTTCACATTCAGGTTCCAGTCAATGCCTGGTTCCTGCGATGTCACCCAACAGTCTCCTCAGCGTGTGGCCGACCGGTCTCCGTTTTCTTCTGCATATTTGTTGAGCAATAGATTCTTGATTGGTTCGTTCCCAGAGTTTCTTGTTGCTAATTCTTTCTAACCATCTTAGGTTGAGTATAGAGCGAAGGTAGATGTTGGTAAAATTCTGCAGCAGGCTGTTGGAAATACTTCTCGTGACGCGCCAAGTTTTAACCTTGATAGAAGGATTGACTCCCTCAACATTGGTGTTGAAAATCCGAATTTTCTTCTATATGTTGAGTGTAGCACTGGTGGTTGTCTTTACTGTAGTATAGCATGGGCAGAGTATATAATGAGTGATATAACACTAGTATGTAGTGTGTAGTAGCAATTCGACTAGGTTGAAATTATGTAAGCATTTAGGTGGTTGAGCACCCTTGTAACTCACTTTCTCTCCACAAAAAGGTGTACTACATAAAGTATACCTGAATCATAATATAGTCATCGAGGTAGAATGACTTCCTAGTATACTTAAATCTGCTATAATTATTGGTTTTGATAAAAACAAGATTGTCCAACTAGTATCAGTATATGCCTGGAGCATTTCTCAGTTTGGCTATAAGTTCAAATGAGAATTTTCGTTTCCAGTGATGCGCACACAGTGGTGTGTAAAAGATAAATAGGTCCATTTGAAAGCTTCATCTTTTAATACTCACCGCAAAGATAAACTGATGAACCAGGTAGTTCTAGAAAGCTATGATTTTCTGCTTGGAGATTCTACAACAGTGTGCGCACACAATATATGATGAAACATAGTATCTTCGTAAATCATAACAAGTTATGTAAGCGGAGATCAGCATGGGTTGGAACAAAGCACCTGAAATTACCACATATTTCAACTCCATAAGAAGAGAAAGTGAATGCTATCCTGTGAATGGCTCATCGTGTGTTCAAGACTGCAGAATCCAAGTTGATAATGTGTTTTTCAGAAAAGTGAGTGGAGTTAGCAAATGTACATCATTGGATACACATATGTGGTGCCTAAATGTAGCGTTATTCTTATAAGATCGATTGTGATATCTGTTTGTGGTGAATATTTCATTCAAATCAAACAACCTCAAAATGTTTAATTAGCGAAGAGAAAATGGATGTTTATTTAAATAATAATTTGCTTTGTTCCAAAACAGTACTTGTGATACAGAATGGAATTCTCAGCATTTCACTACAGTATTGCATCCAGTTTGTACATTAACAATAAATAAAATTCTACATAGATTATGGGTAGTCTCAGTTAATTTTGACAACAACATATTGGCATATCGGTAGCGAAGCCAAAGTTGAACAGTGTTTGAAGGTGTTAGAAAAGTAGGAGCTATCATATTTACTGGCGTAAGCGAGAGAAAGAAACAAAGCAGCACATAACGGAAGAAAAAGAGAGAGAGAGAAAAGGGAAAGAAAGAAAGAAAACGTTGTACCTATAAATTACATGAGTTGGAAAGACGAGATCCAATTGTTCTACTGACTATTTAATAAGTTATAAGTCTCACGCCTAATGCTTTCTTTATCGCACAGAACACGAGCTAAGTAGGGTATGGTTGAGTTTTTGTACTTGCTAGTGCGAGCATATAGTTTTCTCTATAGGCTTCTGGTCCTGCCTGATGAGATACAAGGGGAGAGTTGTGAATGAAGAGGGTGGTGTGAGTTAGATAGAATGGATTTAGCCCATTTTTCATATGAGTCCAAGTGCCTGTCGACCAGAATATTAACAAGCTGGTTAAGTGGCACGTTGCTTACCCTGCTGACAACCTTTAACATCCTACGTAATAAGATATAGTCCTTCTTCAGTAGCCCTGGAAAAACTAAGGGGGAACAATAGAGAATAATAGGCAGGATGCAAGAGTTAACGAATCGTAAGAGTAAGGGTTGGGTTATTCCAGAATGTCTTAACTTCTTGATGTAGAAGGTAAGACGGAATATTTTCTTAGAAATCATCAAGATATGAGACGACCAGGAAAGATCAGCAGATAGAATGACGCCAAGATATTTAATTTCCGACTTGGTCTCTATTTCAGTGACATCTATGTTGCACACTTCGTGAGTGCTAACCAGTTTGTTTATGTCAGATTTATGCCTAAAGTTGAAATTGACATTTAGAGGGATTTAAGGTAAGACCGTTTTCCTTGGACCACTGGCTGACTTCTGATAGAAAGCCACTTAGTGTGGAACAGTCACTTTGACACTTTTTTTGATCATAGCTTGAAACCATACAGTATTTTTGGTACAAGTATGGAAGTTTCAGCATGTGATATCGGTAGCCCAAATTTTGCAGGCCAACCATTGATAACAGGTGTGCGCCGGCAGGGGATCGAACCCCGGACCATGTGCATGGTCGGCGAGAGTCCTAACCGCTGTGCCACCGACGCACTTGATTCAGTTAGGAAAATTTGAATTTAAAAAACCGAAAAATGTTTTAATAGAAGCACTCCATTTGTTAGCACTGTGGGCAAAAGTGAACTGCACATCTTTACAGAGCATTAGTGATAGTCACACTCAATGTGTGTGTTTGCATTTGGCTAGCCTCACTTCTTCCAAATGGTGTTATCACACCCACTCATAATCGGGACAATTCACTCTTTTATCGTCTGTATAAAGCGTTTCATTAACATCACCATCTTAATACTAGAAATGTTGAGACAATGTATATTACTGGTGTAAAACAATGGACTGAGGCAATCTAAACAACGACTTATGCTTTGGTGTATTTAGAGAAAATTAGCAGCATTCTAGAAATAAAGAAATCATATCCATGCCATTGTAGAATTACGAAATTCGGTGTATTGTAATAAAGCTTAAAAATGAAAGCAGAACTTGAAAATTGCAAATATTGTTGAAGGTTTAATTTGTTAAGTGGCCAGCAAAGAAACTCCAGTTAGTGATTCAGATGAATTCGGTAATTACTTCTGGTGAACGAGCTCACTCCGACATAATATTTATCAAAGTTAACAATAAAAAGTAACTGAACTGCTCCTTCACCCTACTCTGTAACTCATATAGTATGCAAGCTGTATCGGGGAATATACCTACAGTCGTCAATTTATTCAGTCAGCCAAATGACTCAGGCGAACTTATATGCTTTGTCCTTAAATTACAGAGTGACTGAGGTGGCTACAAGATGGGGAAGTGAAGAACTGTCTTCATTATGATTTAGACAGTGAATAAATGTTTGGATAACTAAAATATGCATCATTCATTACCTCATGAAAGTATTGAGATAGAACAAAATTTTAGGCATAGATATTTAACAAAGAAACTTCATTTATATTTGACTATCACACATGTATCTTCATTAGGCCAGTTTCTGAAGTTTCCGAATCAGATAGAACTCTTGACATATAATAAGTTGTGAGTATCTTCACATTAAACTAGTCAAGTTTTGGACTACCTTCTCAACCTCTGTCTTCATTTCATACAACACTGACAATTAGATACATTTCAAGTAAAATAACAGTTTGTATCTTATGGTGTGTGTGTGTGCACACGCACGCGAATGATAAAATGGAATTGCTCACCGAGGTTATTTGCTTGACGTGAAACACTTATACACAATTTTCGCCCTTTATGTTATCGAGTAAATAATTCAGTACACCTTGATATGTCCACATAAACAAGTCTAACACTGAAGCTAGACTTAACTTCAGAATTCTGTGTGACCACCACACAAGAAGACAGACGAATAGTTAACACTTTCTCATCATAAAATATTTCTTTTAATAATTCCTTCCATCTTCATTGAGAGAAGTTGAAAATTATTGAAAGTTCTTGTAACTGACTGGGAAAGGTAAACCATAAAACAATGAAGACAAGAATCAGGAAAACGACCTGTTGGAAATAGCAGACTGAGGCTAGTGTCCAGGGTGGACGGAGTTCAATCATAAAGAGAAAGAGATGCATGAACATCACTATCCACAAACAAATTATGTCGCAACACATAAACTACTCACTTGCAGCGAAAATCAGTAGTCATCTCCGATTGACGAGAAAACTGTTAGCTTTGCACACACACACAGTCATCATTCAAATTCTAATCCTGCAGATTAACACAGAAACCAGGTCAATTTGTTCATTCAGTAGGTGATGAGAAGAATTCGATGAACCTCACTCGTCTGCATTCTCAGACAGACAGTACATTACTACTGAGATCACTACATTTTCTAGCTAAACATTAAAAATATGTATTCACCACCTCAGTGTGTGTGCATCTGCCTAAGACTCTACGCCTAACTTGAATATTATTTACCATATGGCATCCCTTAAAATAGCAGATGGAATGCGAATATCTAGCCTCTCCAGGTTGTCCACTTTCAGTGGTCCTGTGTTAGAGCCATAAACAGAGGCAGAGTTAACTGCAGCACAATACGCGCGTCCTTTTATCGGCAGCCAAATTTTACGTCCACACTAGAAATGACGAAATTTGGGAAGTGCCACACTAGCAGTTCGAATCAGTCCTGAAATTTCATCAGTCCTTAGTTCATAAGGGCTAATGCAACTTCCCCAAAAAGTGAAATAATCAGTGCCTGTCTTTAAACTGGAAGTCAGTACTGACCACTTCTGCACCATTATCTTACATTTGACAGAGACGAATAGCATGCCAAACTTATCAAGATTTCTGTAAATTAAAAATTCCCACAGTGCAATCAGAACAAGATAATTTTGAGAGAACATGTGTTTTCTATAACTTTTTCCTCAGGTTCTAAAAGTTGTAAATCCATGAATATGAGAATACAAGTGGCCAGTAATGCAATTGAAAATTATTTCAGAAACTGTATTGGGTTGCATGTATATCCTGTTTTCCAAGTGAGCCTAAATAGTTGTCTGATGTTACCTTCCTCAGATACCACTTCCGTCTCTCTGATTTGTATCTCCCACTACTGTTCACTGTCACTGCAGAGACTTTTGGAAAACTTGTGTTTGAGCAGCTTTCCCTCCTCCTCATGTTCAGAGCATGCTAGAATCAGTCTTCTTACGTCTATTAGTTCTGATGAAGCATCATAAATCCACCAGCATTCACTAAGGTTTGTTTTCAGGTTATCAACAGCCTTTGCGTTTATTTCTAAAGCTGACTGGATATAATGCCTGTCTTCTTCAGGATGAGTCTTACTGTGTGTCCTAGATACGCGTTTAGTTGTTTCTACCTTAAAAAACTTTGAGTTCTCATCAAGTTGAGGACATATTGGATTCGTAACTGCCTGCCTTCAGTATGCGCCGAGTCTTAAGCAGATACATGCATTGAGGGAGCGGCAATCTTCTACCTATCCTTTCCATCAACGGCTGACAGCTGAGTAATCTCTTTGCTTGTATCATTGATTTAATGATGGTGGTCTCCAAGTTAGGCGATGTCTCTTATGTTTGAAGTTAGGACATATGATTATCTGAAAAGAACTGTAAGAGACGATCACTGTTGTCAGTTCGTCTGTATGGGGCTCTATAAGTTCCTCCAGTATACTTTTCTGACTTGCACAGCTTCCCTACTTGAATACTAAAGTGACCTGCTGAAGTGAATTTATCTGGTCGTTTTGCTTTAAGCAGCAAACTGGATAGCTTTTGATAGAGCTCATTCTATACTTCGTCGGTACTACCATTGGTTGGGGCATAAGCGAAGATTGCGAAAAGAGATCGATGGGTATGACAGTTTCTCCTTCTCCTGAGTTCACCTGAACAGCACACAACTATCCACTGGGATCCAGTGAAGTAGAGATTTTTTCAGCCATAGCGCTCAATGCTATTCCTACAACAGCAATTCTTCGTGTACTAGTGAAAGCACTTATTGACATCCGTAAGGAAAATTTAGAAGTTTTGTCGTGTCACACAGGTAGGGTTGAGAGAATAACCACTCTTCCATGTGTATGAATGTCTATGAAACACAGCATACATCCATGACTCGAGAGGCCACAGTTTTGGTTCCCCTGTTTTTCAATTTGGCGAAAGGTTCTAACATTGAAAGCACTGATATGAAGATGAAAGTATGGCTTAAAGAGACCATCAGTAGTAGTTTTCCAGTTGTCCGGCTTGGATAGCCGATGGAGAGAATGTCAATAACTGTATTTTTGACCACCTTATTATTCCTAGGTATCAGGCACCTTGACAACATTGCTCCACCGTGAAAAACCGAGTTTCACTGAATATCGCCCTAGAGGACTTTGAATACATTACTATTCTTATTATTCTGAGTGGAGCTTATAGCTTCAACAACACATCTCAGTTTCACTGTATTCTCTGTAGTCACCTTTATTCTCTTCTATGATTGCCCATAAGCTCCTATCTCATATCACCTTGATATGATTATGAGCAATAAATTGTGCTCGAATCGTCATCAGTTAACATTACTGTATAACACTGTGAGACTTTATCAAAACAAATTTTACCCATAATGGAATGCCTACTATTTGTTTGTATAAGTAGTTGCATTATCTCACAAATATTTTCGCCTCATATCAGTCATAAATCGCGGATAAATGTTACTTACTTGAGAGTTAATACCTTGAATTTAAACGGTTTTTATCTTAATGATAAGGAGAACAATAGTTACTTGATATTTTAAACACAGGTACTTAAGTGAGTAATGTTAGCCAAGATTTTTGTGTGGTTGTGTTCTCTGAGCAATTGAATCATCCAGCTCAGTGAATACAAAAACACAATTAATTTACGAGTTTTATCAGTTATTTCAAAACATCAGATAAATATCCTATAGGTACTGGTTGTATAACTGCTTTTGACTGAAAATTCTCCTATAGTATCTAATTGTCCTATTAAAATGTTATCAATCTCTGATATCTTCAGCTATTCAGCTAGCCACTTTTGTTAAGTATTCGCTGAGCGAATAAATTTTTGTATTTTTTTATTTATCATTTTGAAGAAGAAGAACTGTGGACTTTTGACCATACACTTTTGAGTCAATCACAGTAAGAGTGATGTTTTCAATTTGTTTTGCTACGTTTGAGACTCTGAATAGTGACATCATTCATATATGGTAAGTTTCATAACAACCCCAAGTTCACATTGATTGTGAGTAGACTGAGCTACTTATCGAACTTATCAAGGTAATGAACATTTTCTAACATGCATGAATCCTTGAAATTCGAGACTTACTTTTAATATTTTCAATTGTGTAGTTAGTCAGTTTATATTATATGGTATCGTTTTTAAGGAACTTAAGCAATCTCTTTATCTCTGTTAGTAGTTAATAGTTCCTTTATTATATTTCATAATTTAGTTATAAGTTACAGATGATATCTAAATGTTATATAATGATCACATACTAAACGTTTATTTTCCCTCACTGATTAGTATTTGGGTAATTATCAACTACATAATGAAAGCAGAGGAGACTTTTTCGATTCGTACTTAACATATTGTCGTATGATAAACTTCTCATATAAAATGAATGAGTTTAGTATTTTTTTGTTTGTACGAAAAGTCATTTATGGTTATCAGGTAATTAATGGCTATTCATATATACAGTTATCATTTGAAAAATGTCAATCAGTAATAGATTAAGTGTAGATAAACGAATCTGCCATAAGAATGTTTTAGAAATATTGACTTACATAAAGTACACTGAATGTGAACATTATTCTGTATTGCATAACTTCTCATTTCACAGTCGCCAAAGTGTGGCGAAATACAGTGCAACTAAGGACTTGTAGATAATCGTTTTGCTATGCATTTGGTTTAGATAAAATAACTAAGGATACATATCAAGTGCTAGCATATATGCTTGAGGTTGTTGTATATGATGTTTATTTTTACTTGGTTGGATACTTCGAAAATTCCTCTCTGAAAAAAGCCGAAGTTTTACCTTACTAAAAGTCAACATTATTTGATTTATTTATCATGAAATTGAGCGCACTACAGCTTATCTTACGCTTCATTCCAATTATCCATGAATAATTTTTGTTCCAAAATAAACTCTGATGGTGATTAACCGAATAAGTTTTTTCACTCCTTTGCGTTCCGAGTGAAATATAGGACCTCAGTGTTTAAAGTTTCAGTAGTGATGATACTGTTCTTAATGGATAGGTTTACTATCCCCACGCTCAGCCTTCTCTTCTCTCTGGACTTATTAATGACTGGCAACATAGACGAGATTTAGAAATCCGTTGACTAGGAATCAACCTCGGAACACATTTGGGGTCGGCGAGCACTCTATCACTGAACTATGGATACTAAAGACTAAATGCATCAACTGTTATCATGTTTTTGAGTATTATTTCATGATTTTTACCATTTATATTCATAAGCAAGAGTAAACTTGCTGAGGCTTCCTCAAGCATAGAACTCCCCGATATAGTAAATAGTGAGTACAGTTATATCATGTTACCAATAACGTTTAAATATTGATATGGTTATGATCAATAAATTGTCCTCGAAAATTCATCCAGTTGTCAAGGCTGTACATCAAATAAATTTATCTAATATGTAATTATATTATTATTGTTATCACTGTATTGTACTTTTATACCATACGCCATCTCATTGACCACTGTCAGAAAGCCTCATATTCTAGTTAGAATCATAGTGATCTAATTCCGTTTCTTAATCTCGACACTTCACAAATTCATCCTACTTGGTCTACGATTTCTTGATGAGATTACCATTATACCTAATTTGACAACACATTCAGTTCACCTAACTCAACGATAATTCACAAGATTGCAAACTCAAATATTACCCACTGCAGTCATCCATTAGAATGTGGTTGGATACCTTGTAATCTTTATAATTGGTGTATGCTATTAAACACCCTCCTGTATTCATCTTCAACCTACGTTAGTGACAGACTGATTAAATCTGTGTACTGATATTCAGAACAAGCGAAGTGGTGAACCAATTCAGTTACTTGATATGCTGTCATTAAACTAGTGTAGACCATACGAAAAGTGTCTTCTCAAGATTGGAAAGTCTCTTGTAATATATCTAAGGTTAGAAAGCATATTAACTGGAAGCTTCCATCTAGGTGTACAATTTTACAAGTTATCAGACAACTTTCAAGTATTCGTTTTGTAGGGAATTTTGTTTGGTTGGTTGGAGGATTTCATCATGAGCTGACTTGAGTTAAAGAACCAGCTGTTTCATCAACCTAGTTTGGAAATCTTCAGCAGTACACACCCACCGGATTTCAGATCCAGGGCCTTCTGGTTACAAGACGAGCTCGTAGAAAATCCATCAAGCCATGGGACAGCGGATCGAGTTCTAGTGGCTTAATGGATGATCTACGAGCTCGTCTTGTAACCAGAAGGTCCTGGGTCCGAAATCTGGTAGGTGTGTACTGCTGAAGATTTCCAAACTAGGTTGACAAAACAGCTGTCCAGTACTCCCAGCAGGTTTTCCAATGGTTCTCTGACTCATGTCAGCTAAAGATGAGATCCTCCAGCTTATCAGACAACTATTTCTACTCGTCAAATATTTTGTCAACCACCATCTTAATTAAGCTCACTCTTCGATTAAGCCTTAATAACTTTCAAGTACCTACTATTCATCGTTAGTGCCTTTTGTCAACTGTTTCGTGTCTTCTCTTAATCAGTCAGCTTCCATCGCTTTTCATTAAGTACTTTATTCAGTCTATCTTTTGACTACTTTCACTAATTATCCCATTCTGATTAAAAGAGGAGAGGAGAGTCTGCTGTCTTTGAATAACGTTTGTATTGAACACACGTATTGTACACTTGAATACTTACTTACTAGCTCTTCTTCTTTTCTTCATTTCTTGTCTACTTAAGCATAAAATGAGTAATAATAATGATAATAATAAAAGGGGTGATAATTACTTGTGAAATAAGTTGGCTGAATGATTCTCTTCTTAATCTAATAGAAGTATGTAACTTTTAAAGCTGTAAAAATGAAGAAATGCCTAGTTATCTGCAATTATTGCTAAAAAATACAAAAAGAGAAATTGCCTTTTATATTTTTCCTACCTACTAGATATTCACTTTCTGCTGTCATTATTTTTTTCTCTATCTCCTTCAACATTTTTAAGCAGTCAATTTGTTTTGAGAAATTTATTACCAATTTTATGCATTTTTTCACTTTCATTTGTAGTATGAAATTAAGATAGTGCAGCTATATTTGGCGATTTCTGATGTTCATTCAGAGTTTAGAGCATAAACTATACAAACATAAATAAATGTAGAAATGTATATAAATTACACTAAATAGACATATAGAAGACTTTCACTTTGTACTTTTGACTGGAATATTAGTAATGAAAAAACTGGACAGTGATTCTGTTCAGTTAACTGTTATATATATATATGTATATATATATATTGATTAGTCATTTTCTCGCAATTATTACGTCATGCCAACTTCCACCCCCTTTTATAACTTCCAATTAATCACCCCTTCTAGACTACACATTCTTCGGTGGTTCAACGGTAGAACGCTCACCAACCACACACGTGATTGTGGGTTCCAACCTCAGCCAATGCACTCCTAAAGATCTCTAAGCCGATAGTAAAACCGGTAAAGAGAGAAAGTCGGGCGTGAGGCTAGCAAGACCACCCCGTAAAAACGAAAAGTAAAACACCACTGCAACTGAAACTTCAGAGCTCTAGTTTGAAGTCCAGTGTCCGACTAAGAACGTAGAGGAATATAACAAATAATAAAAAATCTAGACTACACCTTACATTGAGTAATACGTTTTTTGAGGACAGATTTTACCAGTGTCTGATCGGTCTTATGAATTCTTAGTTAAATATATAACTACGATTGCACAGCTTATCAAAATGAAACGTCGAAAAGAAAATTTTCTAGACTGTATACATCTTTTTCTTATGATTCACTAGGTGAATATTTCGTACAATGATTTTCTCTGGATCCCTCACGAGATGCAGCTGGTCACTAGGTGGTTTCAGGAGTTCATGGTCATACATGTTAAGCACTGAATGGTTTCGTTCAATTCAAATGAATAATATAATCATTAGTTTCGCTGACTAATAACTGTTTAATTATCAAGTGTTGGTTTGCAGGATTTAACTGGTTACAGGACTGAACACGAGTTGAAATCAGTTAGAGAACCACCGAAGAACCTGGGAGTACTGGGTAGTTGTTCCGTTGTGGTGCGTACTGATGAAGAGTCCTAAACCAAGATGAAACAGCTATCCAGTACTCCCAGGTTATCCAGTAATTCTCTAACTCATCTCATCTCGTGATCCAACCTGTAATAATTGTTCAGTCTGAAACTACTCCTTGTACAAAACTGACAAAAAAGGTTGATATTAATCATAGTTCTAATTTAAACATTTCTTTTTAAGAATCATGACAATGATCAGAGATGAATTAAATGTCGAATTTCAGTTAGAATTTAAACTAACTGCTTGTAGATGGTTTGTCAGTTTGGTGTTTTGTCAAGCAATCTATGACAACTAATTATTAATTAACTTTGAGCTTTATTTAATGCACTCGAAATTTCGCCTAACTGTCAAGTAGAATTTCCTTTTTAAAGAATCTCTCTTCTCTAGAATGATAAGTATTATCTGATAAAATATAAAAGAATAAAAACAATAATTTTTAAAATTCTGTTTGTTGTTTTAAGTCGAATAAAGGTGCTCATTTCATATATATATATATATATATATATATTCAATGTATGCTAAGAGGGTGATAAATGTCTCAGTGCTTTTTATTCACTATCGGAGAAGAGAATATCTTAATGCAAATTTTTGTGCATTACCTATTCGTTATGCGCAGAATGTGATAAGCAATTCTTATCAAAGTTATACAGGTAAGTTATGCAACGTATACTTCCATTTCCAATGAGAAAAAAGATGCTTACGTCATTGGAAAATAACTAAACTCATTACTTTAAATGGTTCTTTTAAAATGATTGAAAAGGCATTCAATGGAGAGAAGTTTTCTGTGCTATTAGTTAGCTAACTTCGTTGTTGTACCAAGCCACGATTGAGTTATTCAACCTATACAGCTTTTGAAATAAAGATATTTTGCCTTGTGAAGAATGTCGAGATTGTACAACATCAAGCAACTTTAGTGTCATTATCTTTGTGAGAAGTTTTACACAATCAAAAATGAAAATATCGTTCATTGGTTTGCAATTAACTTTTAAGTGATTTCAGTCTGTTCAAGCCGATAGTGTTTAACTCTAGTGAACAAAGGTGATCACTGATTAGCTGTAATACACTGGATTGAGATGTAACCAAAATGTCACAGTGAATACATTAAAGTATTTGATACATACATTAACATTTTTTCTTCTATAATCTGAACTAATAAGAAAATATGCAGAATTTAGAGTATAAATATCTAGATAGTAGATATCGCGAATAAACTGAACACTAAGTCTGTTTGAGTCATTATAAAATCGCTTGAAATAATTTGATAGTATTCAGAAAATGAATAGGATTGTTTGAACATTTCGTTTAGTAATATAAACTATTTGATTATGTTTTCTGATGTTTAATGAAATTTAAGTCATTTTACTAAAAATGCTGTGGCTCACACAACAAAATCTTCAGATTTTCTAAGCAAGATGCAATTTTATAACAAGTCGTTATAGTACTCTAAGAAATGGTTGTGCGTCGGTGGCACAGTGGTAGAATGCCTGCCAACCACGCATATGGTCCGAGGTTTGAATCTCGGTCAACGCACTCCTAAACCTCTCTAAGCCGATAGTAGGGCCAGTAAAGAGAGAAGGTCGAGCGTGAGGCTAGCAACCACAGCCCAGTAAAACAAAAAGCGAAAAACCACTGCTACTGAAACTTCAAAGCTCTAGTTTGAGGCCCTATGTTCCACTGCTAACGTAAAGGAATAAAAAATGTCCCACTGAGGAGGTAAAGGAGTAAATAAACAAAAAATAAAATGATCATTTAGATTATCTTAAGTGTAAAAGAGAACACCAGAATCTAATACATATGGATTACTCACACAACATTTTTAATTTATCATTTATGTTAAAATATTTCTCAGGACTTCTAGTTTTTTAAAGCTATTTCTTTTTTAAATAGTTTCAATTTTGCCCAAATATAGTGGATACATGTTAATACCTTCTTAATTAATGATATCTGGTGATT
This sequence comes from Trichobilharzia szidati, assembly GCA_944472155.2. Lineage (NCBI taxonomy): Eukaryota > Metazoa > Platyhelminthes > Trematoda > Strigeidida > Schistosomatidae > Trichobilharzia > Trichobilharzia szidati. Next base: position 113,790,567 of record OX235271.1, read on the forward strand.
GTTTATAGATTAAGCAGACTCTTCGAAATGAAATGAAGTATACATTTAGTAATCTAAGAGAAGTAAATAAATGGTTTTGTAAAAGATGAAGTCTGACTTTCTCAGATGACAGACAACTCTTTCAGGGATTTGAAGGATTTCAGTTTTGATCACGAATTGACTTCACTTAGAGAACCATTAAAAACCAGGTAGTACTGGACATCTGTTTCATCCACGTACGGTGTTCCTCAGTCGTAAACACCCATGACCTCATCAAGAACTGAACACAGGACCTTCAGGTTACAAGGTGAACTCATATGCCATTCAGCTACTAGCTTACAATGGTTCTCTAACTGAAGCCGATTCTTGGTCAAAATTGAAATCAGACATATCCCCTTAAACTAATGCTTCAAAATTTATCTAGCGTTCGCTAGTGACTCACTACAGAATGAAGATGCTTGAAGTCCTAGTGAGAAGTTGTGATCAGTTGGGCGCGAGGACAGATACTCACCGATGATATTGGCTGGTGATTGCGCTATGTCACGAAATTGTATTGGATTGCGTTCCAGTGGCTGAATGGCATTGGGGTTCACCTTATGACCTGAAGGTTGTGGGCCCGATCACTTGTTGGGTGGTGCGTGCGTGCCGTTGAGGAGTCTCATGCTAGGACGAAACGGTTTTCCGGTGCTTCCTGGTTTTCAGTGGTTCTTTAAGTTAAGTCAGTTCGTAATCAAAACTGAACTCTTTCTTTTACCTAGAAACTAATTATCTTCTTTTGTGTAACTTTGCTGTCAAGATTTTAGGTACTTTTTTTCTTGTCTGTATTATCTTTGAGTATTTACATGTTTAAATTGTGACATAGTTCTTAACAGCATTGTGTTTTTCGTCTGAATCCAGTTTTACACAACGAAGCCTGCTCAATCAGTAATACCACTTATCCTCATAAAATCAGTGAAACTAACTGTTTTAATTGAACAGAAATCTATGTACAACTACCAAAATGTGTCATTAACTGTGTAACGGTAGAAGATGAGAGACTTGTTAAAATAATGTTAATTTGGAATTTATCTCTATATAGCCAAATTATGTGCATCTTATCTTCAACGCACCATTTACACAGATCTTCTGGCCTTCATATTGTGTTTTTTTGTGTTCCTGTCACGTCTCCCGGGGATCTCCACAACACTGTATCACTTACTTTCTCTGACACTAAGTCTATCTCCCTGCTGTTTGATGTCTTTATGCTGATGAACGTCTCTTTATATACTACTGATAAATCTTATCAGTAGCATACACCACAGAATAATGTTAACCACTAAGTAAAGTTAACAAAAATCAATCATGAACACACTATTTAGAAATTTTGGCTGTTTACTGACACTTGCTTTATTCTTGATTAATTATGAAATAAAAGGTTATCGGTTCTTAATCTTGTAACTTTATATTGTGTACTAACTGTTTCATCTCAATAAAGTAAATAAGTTACTGTCCTTTAAATTGCTTACTTAATTTCGATAGTTAAAAGATAGTCTCCTTTAGACTACTAGTTATTTTTTGAACACTTTTGACTTCACATTATATCAGTATGTCAGCACTTGACAGAAATCCTGTTTTTAAACTAGCTTATTTGTTTTAATAGTTAGTAACAAAATGTTTATAAATGGAAAACGTTTTGAGAAATAAAAAACATTACTGCTCATAATCATATCAGTGTATCCACATGACTTTTTAAATTTTCTACTTATATGAACAATAATTTGTGCTCGAAATGTCACCCAGTTGTTAATACTTTATCACTGTATGATTTGTCGATTGAAATTTTAGTTTGTAGAATTATATTCTACCACAGTATGCAAATTGTAATTCTGTACTATCTTAAAAAGTTAGAATTAGTTTTCATTAAAATTATTTTAAAAGTTCGCCAACTAACCTGGTAACTACTACTTGAACAATTTAGATCAGAACTGAGTTACAATTTGCTCCTAAAGAAGACTTCTACAGGCCCCCAATATATTACTCAGTGATCAATAAAATTGGTCCAATGACCAATGGAATTTAAATATTTCACTATGATGTCACACTGTCAATATAAAAATCAAATCAGTTTTCTTCTATTGTCCATCATTTGTTTAAATGGAATTCTTTAAGTAAATATTGCATTCATTTTTATCAGAAATAAAAATTATTCAGCACAACATCTAGACAGCTAACATTTAAATTTGGAAAATTTGATAAAATAAAGGAAATGTTGAAAAAAGAAACACAACAACCATAATCATAATCACAATAACTTGCTCAAAGACTGTCACGTAAGATTATCAATTCATATAAAATTATGACATATGATTAAAGAAGAGCATTTTTGTGTACCAATCGGTTTCAGCCTTTTTCCCATTACTCTTTGTTAATATTAACGATGATGGGATGTGTTCATAAGCATATGCACACATATTATTGTGCGTATGTATATCTTAGTTTTCGGATAATCAATCGAATATAACTCAATTTGTATTAGATGTGTGTAAATAAACAATTTTCATCGGTTGAGTGATGAGTCATATGGCTTTTTTCCCCGTTAAATCAGATTAGATTAATAATTCTAATTCCAATTCCAATAATAATAATAATATGATAATAACGATAATAGCAATAACATCTAGGATTGTTCTATAGACAGAAATGTTCATAACAGGTATAGGGAAGAAGATTTACTGTTGAAATGGAAATTATACACGATGACCACTATATTATTTATGGAAAACTATAGTCTTTTCCTATGGGTTAACTATACTGAAAACTAGATAGTTAGTCAAATTGACGTCTAAATGTCTTACCAGAGAGATTATACCTGAGGATACGTACACTAAGATAGAAAGTACTTAGAATAATAATTATTAGCTATCAAAATATGACTCATCGATAATTAGTTTGGATTAAAGCTGAAGTGTTGCTTTTGAGTAGGCTTTTTGAATAATACTGAAAGGCATTTATTTTGCTGCTTTGGAATACGCTTACTTAAGATTTTTATAATAAAATATATAATGTATATCATTTTCAAGTATTGGTTTGTAGGGATTTGATTGACTAGATCGGATCCCAGTGGCTTAATGATCTACAAGCTCCCCTTATAACTGAAAGGCCCTAGGCTCGAGCCCTGGCGGCGGGTGCGTCCTGTGAAGAGTCCCAAACTAGGACGAAACAGATGTCGATTACTCCCAGATTTTCCACTGGTTCTCTAACTGATTTCAGTTCAAGATGAAATCCTGCATATCATATTGTTCCTAGTGGTAAGACTGTTGACCCGTCAGATGATAATCATCACTGAATTCCAACCCAATGGCTAAATAGTCAGTGGATCCACACTGTAACCTGAAGATCTTGATTTCGATATCTGTTCCATGCCTCTTTGTTTTAAATGATTCTCTAACTGATTTAGGTTTGTGACGAAATGCAATCGAAATCCCTAAAAACCCTGAAACCTTAAATATTGTTGATAAACTGGGAAATTATGCCATTTCTATCAGAATTTCAAGTATGCAGCCATATGAATGAAGCCAAAACAACAGCTTGTGCAGAATAAGATGATACCATCGTTTTTATTTTTGCCAGCTTCTCATCAGCAACGTGCAACCTAAAAATTAATTAAGTTTATTTGCAGAGAATTTTTAACGTCTTTGTGAAAGTGAAACAATGTGACTTAACAGGGAGACTCCAGAATTAGTGAAAAATGCCCAGAAATTACATTTACATAACTTATACATGGAATGTGTAAGCTTAAAAAAAGAAACCAAAAGACAATGAATGTTTAAATATACTGGAAGAGGATTTCCGTACAGTTAGTTCCCTTGACAAATCAGAAGAAAAGTATTCGCTTATTAAAAGAGGTAGATAATTAGATGACAAATAACTATTAAGTCACATAGCAATGTGGTGAGTTCAACGCGAATCGTAGAAACAAAAGACAGGCTAGTCAATATTACAGGAGAAGGAGGAGAGGTTAAAGAGAAAGATTACATAATCGAGTAGGAGAGAGAGAGCAAAGAAACTGAATCACCAGGAGAAGGAAAGAGTGATAACTGCTTCTTTCTGAATACATAAATTGGGTTTAGGCCAGTTGCTTCCATAAACTTGAGAAGAAATGAAATATATTATCTAATGATCATTTTAAAGGATTTCATGCTGTCTACTTAATGATTCGTATGAACGAGTTACCTGGCAACAGACCTATTGAAGGAGTAGGATTTCAATGCATATTTAGAGAATCGGTGTGCCCTTCTTTCTTTTCTCTCAGAGTAACTGAAACATGTATGTTTTTATTCGCAACTAGAACTAACATGAGAAGGGTATCGTCAACCTTTAACTGCACCAAGGAGCAGGTTGTTCAGCAAACGGGAACCTACTCAGCTGCAGGATAGGTTCTAACTAGTAAAGTGGTCAGTTTTCATTTGACTATTCCTTCTCGTTCACTGTTTTTTTGCATTTGAATCTCTTTATTTTCTATTATTAATCCTAGCGTAACCGTTATTTTTCACTATCTCAAGAATTCAGAAATCTTTCTTTCAATTTCTGAGAAAACCATATCCTTCTGACTCTATAAAACAGAGTTTTGACCAATGCTCGCTTATAGTTAATTGACAAAAACTACTGAAATTCAGTTATTGTCCATTCCATGTAGGCTTTCAATGGATGGATCTCGGGGGTTTACGATCATCCAAGAGTTGAATGATGTCAGGAAAATGAAACTATCCATAAACTTCATATTCCATGGAGAAGTCAGTATTTTCATGTGCGTCACTGAATAGTTCATCAGTCTTTCCTTCTCCTGATTCAGTTTCTTTGCTCTCCCTCCTACTCGATTATGTAATCTTTCGCTTTAACCTCTTCTCCTTCCTCTGTAATGTTAACTAGCTTCTTTTTTGTTTCTACGAATCGCGTTGAACTCACCAAATTGCTATGTGACTTAATAGTTATTTGTCATCTAATTATTGATCCATTGTTGAATAGGTGCATAATGCACAAGTGTGCCAAACTAGGACAAAATAGCTGTCCAATGCTTTTTTGTTTTCCGTGATTTTTTAAATGTATATCAGTTTGTCGTCTAGTTTTAAACTGCAAACTCTTTTCAACCTTTAATTATTGGAACTCAAATTGGAAAACCCTAATTAAGATTTGTTTTCAAATTTTAGTTTTCTGGGATTTTATTCGCTACAGGATTTCATCATGTTCTGACATTGGCTAGAGAACCATTGGAAAACCTGGAAGTACTGGACAGTTGTTACGTCTTAGTTTGTGACTCTTCACAGTACACATCCACCATGGTTCAAACCCAGGATTTTTTACTTTACAAGTGTAGCTGTTAGATCCTTAAGCCACTGGGACCCAATTCAATGGTCCATGAATTCCTACTTGTACCGATCCACGATAAAGCGCAACCACTAGCCAATGTCTTCGGCGAGTATCTGTCCTCATACCCGACAGGCTATATTTACTATACCACATCAGTAAACGACTATTGTGTTCAAAATGAACATTTAACATCAAAGTGAATGATTTGTTTGTTTACAATTACAGTCAACTGAATTAAAATTTTACAAATTTAAATAATTCCTTTTAGGATAGATTACTCTCTTGTTTGTTATTTAACTGCATTTTTGAATGACAGGTATTTTCATAACACACGAAAGTTGCATTGATGGTAGTGATAAGCATAAAACAACGAAATATTCGCTAAACAGAACCGTAAATCAAAGAATAACTATCTATTGCTAACTGAATCCATAGTGTAAAATTAGAGACTTGAGATTTTGCCAGAACATCAAGTGGCTCAAATACTACAGGAAAATGTTCCTGTACAGTGAACAGCGTTGATTACAACAGAAAGATCTGCTAATAAATAACTACACTTTAAACAGCAGCACAAATAAAATGATAGTAACTGTCGTATTATTTCTTGATAAATCTGAAGGAGTTTCTTCCCATAATCGACTGAAAAAAGTATTTTCTTAAAGATAGATTCAGAAATTAATTTACACAATCATAAAAGATCTCATAATAAAATAACTATTATCATTATTATTATTTTTTATTTATACTCACTAACAAAGAAGCATGTCTAAATTATTTTTTTTAATAAGAATGATAATCTTATATGAACAAGTAAAAGCCAGAAGGCTTCATTAAGAATTCTTATTTTTTTGATTTCCTATGGGGATTATTGACTACACAGTAGGATGTTGTGGGGCTGTTTTCTTTTTACCTTTTTATAATTTGGCTCTTTCTCCTATTTTTTTGGTCTTTACTTTCTGTGTGACCTAATATCATGATTCCTGCCTATCCTTCTCCTCCTTGTCGTCGTCGACTTTTGTTCGCTTGTATGTTAGTTTTTTTCCCTCTTTTAACTTTTATCTATTTATTTTGTTAACTAACAGTAAACAAAAATTATCAATTTTGTTAGTTTTATTTACCTGTAACTATTTTATATTTGGGTAATATCATTCAAGGATAATGATTAGTCATCATTCTATTGATTGACAGCCAAGGTTGTGTTAAATGAAATATGAAGGAAAGGGGATAATTAGAGTCCATATGCACCTGGTCATATGGTTGAATTCTTTTTGGATAATAATAATAATAATAATAGGGAAAACAGATAGGCTTGAACAGTGTCTATGTAATAAAGTTATCGAACTGTTGATATAAAATTAATAGAAGTCTAGATTCTGGCCTATATATATATATATATATATATATATAGCGTTCTATGGAAAAGGAAGGATCGCCTATAATTAATTTGTTGAATTCATAAAACATTCATGTGCGTGCAGGAATTTTCGCGCAGAAATGTTAATTGCATATTTGATTAATTTCATTAGATGCAGGTAATTTATTTCCTTCTTCTTCTTGATATTGTACAGAGTGATTAAAGTTTTGTTTTGATTATCACTATTGTTTAATTTATAGATAAAGTAGTTATTACTAGAGTTACCTATTGTTATCTATTCCTTACATTCCGGGTGAAAGAAAGGGCTAAAGTGGCAAATCTTCTGTGCACTTGGTCAACTGTTATCACTTTTAACTGACTTCATAATTGACCACAAGCTTTCATTTCCTTATGACGTCATCTTCTCTATGTCATTTCCAGACATTTAAATTTACTGAAGTTTCACTGGAGGGCCAACTGTGTGACATCACTTGAAGAATCATAATATGCAAATATGAAATTTGGGATTGACCTCGAGACGCACCTTACTGGACACAAAATAAGAAGAGGAGCAAACATTGGCTCAGACCACTATCTCGTATAAAGAACACTCCGGATCAAATTAAAAGCCTTCAAAGAAATAGGAGCTGCAGACAGACCACAAATCAAGTTCAGTACTCAAAAACTGAAGGATCAGGATACAAAGGATATCTTCAATGCAATCATAAGGAAAAAGGCGGAGACACAAATCAACACTAGCGAAGAGACTAGCGTTAAGAAGCACTGAAACAGTGTGGTGTGGAGTCAAACCTGCATGGAAGTTCTAGGCATAGAGAAGAGACAGGACAAACAGTGGCTCACTACGGACACATGGAGACTAATAGAAGAGAGAAGGATGTTGAAAGAAAAGATTATCCAATGCATCTACGAGCAACAAAAGCAGGAGTTGAATGTAAGCTACAATACACTGAACAAAAGAGTAAAGAAAAGTGCCAGGGAAGACAAAAGAAATATATTACGAAGCTGTGGCAAGTGGAGCAGAAAAAGGTGAAGTGCAGGCAAAGGAGATCTCGCGACATTCTACCAAACACCTAGGTTCCTATCGGGGAAAAGTTCAACAAAAATTAAGCCAGTGAAGGATGACAAGGAAAAGTCAATCATCAAAGAGATGGAGCAGAGAACTGAACACTTCAGAAGACTTCTCAATCGACCACCACCTACAACTTGTCCAATAATGCCAACAACGGAAGCAGAACGATTAGTGGACATCAACCCTTCGACGAGAACAGAAATTCTGAAGGCAATCAAGATGCTAAAAGCTAGATAAGCAGCAGGATCAGACAAAATTCCAGCAGAGGCATTGAAAATGGACATAGAGAAATCAGCGGACGTGATGACAACACTGTAGGAGAAGGTGTGTAAAGAGGACAAGGTACCTGCGGATTGGAATAAAAGCTACTTATTTAAACTGCCAAAGAAAGGGGACTTAAGTCAATGCAAGAACTGGCGCGGAATTATGCTCCTGTCCATCTCAAAATACTAAGCTATATCATCCTGGAGAAAATCAAACACACCCTGGATGAAAAACTTCGACCGAACAGGCTGGATTCAGGAGTAACAAATCATGCACCGGTCAAATTGCAACACTACGGATCATCACCGAACAGAGCTTGGAATGGCAGTCAGCTCTCTATCTTAACTACACTGGCTTTGAAAAGGCCTTCGACAGCGTCGATCGAGAGGTGATTTGGCAACTACTTTGCTACCACCAACAATTATGCACCTCATCCAACAGTTGTACGATAATGCTGCGCGCCAAGTAATCCACAACGGGAAACTTACGGAATCCTTCGAAATGAAGATGGGAGTAAGACAAGGCTGGCTGGCTGACTACTATCTCCAATGATTTTCCTGATTGCGGGCGGTAGAGGGGATAATGCGACAGACAGCGGGGAATGAGGAAACAGGCATAAAATGGACCCACACAAAAACTTGGAGGATCTGGACTTCGCCGATGATATATGTCTGATTTCCCACAAACTGGAAGATATGCAAGTGAAAAGCAACAAGTTGTCAGGAGAATCATCAAAGATAGGACTTCAGATGAACACAGAGAAAACAGAGGTGATGAAGATTCCTGGCCAATAGCAACAACAACAGACAACAATCAGCATAAATAGGAGGAATGTGAAGGAAGCAACCTCCTTTACCTACCAACCTAAGGAGCATCGTTTCAACTACAGGTGGAAGTGATGAGGATATCAAGGTGATGATCGGGAAAGCAAGGCAAGCTTTCATTACTCTCAAGTCTTTGTGGAGGTCAACAGCACTCAGCGGGAAAAATAAGATCCGGATTTTCAAATCCAATGTAAAGTCACTGCTTCTATACGGATCAGAGACTTGGTGAGTCAGGAAGGGCACTTATAACAAGCTACAGACCTTCATCAACAGCTGTCTTCACTCAATACTCAAGATCAGATGGCCGGTCAGAAGGGATCGGCAAAGGGAGGAATCTCTGGAAGCGAACCAACGCAATAGGAACTAATTGTGCAAGGAGAAATGGAGGTGGATTGGCCACACTCTGAGAAAACCATCAAGTGATATCAAACACCAGATTGTCAAGTGGAACATGAATGGGACGTAGCAAGTTGATCGTCAGTGCGAGTGTGACACTGTGGAGGTCATGTGAAGAGGAGATGAAAGCATGTGGGCAGACGTGGAGCCAGGTGAAAACGTTGGCAGGGAACCGAATGCAATGGAGACGTTTGGCTGAAGCACTATGTTACTCTAGGAACTAAAGGAAGCAATAATAATAAAAGAATGAATCTAAGGGCTTAAAATCAACACACAACTGCTCATTTTTAAATCTTACTTTAGCCACTAAGTTAGTTCTTCTGTGTAGTTCAGAGACTTGAGGTAACATCAAAAGGATTTCCTACAACCTGCTGCGTGACCTTTATCAACAGCTGCCTTCGTTCCGTGCTGAAGATCAGTTGGCTGGCAGAAAGGGACTACCGACAGGAGACTGTTCCAACAAATCAACTAAGAACCTGTCATTCAACAAATATGCAGAGAAAAATGGAAATGTGAGCCTTTGGGCAATTATGGAGCCAGATAAAGACGACTACAGAAAACAGGATGAAATGGAGATATACTGTTGAAGCTCTACATTCCTCTTGAAACCTAAACGAATAATAATGATGATGACATAATTAGGAGAAGACTTACTTCATCGTCTGAGAGAACTGAAGTAATCAAAATTGTTTACTGTACCATAGGATTGTTTTCTGTCATATTCATAACTTCTAAAAAGAGAAATTTCATGTGGAACAAATTTAAAGTGAATCACATTTCCAGCTATTTTAATTGTACTGTACAACAATAGACTTAAAAAGTTTGCGCCATTTATTTTGCTTTTTAAGCTTCTACCAACTCAGTTAAGTTTGCCTGTATAATTGACATATGAAAATAAATTAAAAGATTGGATGATATCGTGTATGGCAAAATTATAAATATTTCAAGAAAAACAAATGATTCTTTTTTACATTAAAATATTTTAGATATTATATTTTAACTTCAGGAAGCAGTATCATCTAAAAAGAAATAATAACGATAACATCTTTATGGAGCTTCTTCAAGAATCGCTAATAGTTATACGTTAAAAGACAGTTTTTTCACTCGCGTATACACAGAATAACAAAATTGATCACTCATTATTTAAAAATGTTAACTTGGCAACTCACAGTCATTTTATTTCTGCATGTATACATTCTCATTGATTTTATTTTCCTGGAACGAAATTGTCTGTTTTTGATGTGAATTTCTGTGACCTGTATTATACATTCCGAATGACTACTTCAATCAGTGGCATGTAGGGGACACTGAAGGCTATCTCAAGTGTTGTTTTAGTCTTTACACCAGAAGGAACTATTCATCTCGTAAAACTTAGGAAAAGGTGAATTAAGTATAAATATAGGCACAAATTATTGGTTCCCATTTCGCTATGTAATATCATATCAGTAGGAGTTTCTTGTTAGCAAATAATTAGGATTAGATTTTTGGCAGGTTAATTTAACAAGACAGCTGGCAACGTAATATTGGTAAGCATAATAAATGCCTCCTCAGCTCTACTGCAACTACACAAAATAATGACCTACAATCGAAAGACAACTGTTCACGACAAGTTTCACCATTTTACCATATTTGATAGTTACAACACAATGAAAATGGTAGAACGTCTGTTGGAGGAAAGAAGCTGGATCCAGATTAACTCATAAAAATATTTTAACTCCCACCATTTATACAGAAGGCAGTTTTTGAAAAGTTAAACAAAGATAATGTATTTTTCGAGAAATACTACTGAATAATAAAACTGGCATGAAAACTGAAGGGAGAAAATAAAAACTTTAAAACATGTGTTCTTTTTATTTTTCTTACCAAATTAAACAAATGAAAAAAACACCATGGAAATGATAAAACAAATTTAATTTTATTCCGCAACAAAATGTAAAATTATTATCTTTTGGACTGAAGAGAAAAAATAACTTTAGGAAAAGATAATCTTCCCACTATTTTATTTGGCAAACAAAGTAAAATATCATTACATACACAGAGAAAAAGAAAATGAACAGAAATATCGATCTGCTTTAATGAAAGCTGAGCAATCATAATATAGTAGTAAAACTCATTAAACAAAATATTAAGACACGGGAGTTTTTAGAAATTAATTTTCTTTACATGAACATTAAGTTGTATCATTTTTGTTTGTGAAGTTGTATTTCATTGGATAGTTGGATTTAATGTTGTTTTTTTCATTATTCATTTGACAAAAAAAAAACTTTCTTCTGAACAAAAACTAAGAAGTAAGCCATATAACAAAATTCTGTTCGGTTTGGAGGAAACCAGAACTATAGTTAATACCTGTAGTGTAGTTAGATATGTTTGTAAGGGAATGTCATTTCACTTATACTGGTTTGTAACAATGGAAAATGCAAGCGAATTACAAAGTGTTCACCTCTGATTTCGACACTGTGAGATATTTATTAAAGGGTGATACTGTGATTAACATGCCGTCTTTTGTTTAAATTGAAGGGTTGATTGAAAGTAGACACCAAGGTGACCCAAAGTGGCTATCATTCATTCCGAGATGTATACTCTAGTGATTAAAATATGTGAACGCTAGTGAGTCGTTATGCGTGAACTATATAATAGTTAACCGTCTTCAGAACACCAAAATGACACTTGAGTAGTATTGAAATGATATTATGAATAAATGATAGAGACAACAGGGGTGTAATATATATATATATATATGTTTCTTGTTGTGTTGTGACCGAAGTAATCTATTGAAACAAGTTTTATTCATCTTATATTTTGAATGCAATTTGTTTAACTGTTTACTTAACAGTACCGCTGCACTTTGCATATGCTGCAATAAAAGTATTAGTGTTAAAAAGTTATGAAAAAATATTAGATTATTATCACATTTTGTTGTTGTTTCCTCGGATTCCTAATGGAGGGCTCCAGCAGCACGTCTATATCTTCTAGATTCCTATATAGCTGTCTTCACGCTCATATCTTATCGCTCGATTTCTGTCACGTCATCCTCCAAACGTTGCCCAACATGTCATTTCCCATTGAGGCTGCATTTGAGGGCCTGGCATACTCCACCGTGATTTAAGATAACTAGGCATATCTTTTTTGTTTTATTCTTCATTTTTATACCTTTAAATGTTACGTACTTCTATTAGATTGAGAAGAGAGAGAATCATTCAGCCAACTTATTTCACAAGTAATTATCACCCCTTTTATTATTATTATTATAATTATTATTACTCATTTTATGCTTAAGTAGACAAGAAATGAAGAAAAGAAGAAGAGCTAGTAAGTAAGTAAGTATTCAAGTGTACAATACGTGTGTTCAATACAAACGTTATTCAAAGACAGCAGACTCTCCTCTCCTCTTTTAATCAGAATGGGATAATTAGTGGAAGTAGTCAAAAGATAGGCTGAATAAAGTACTTAATGAAAAGCTGAGGAAGCTGACTGATTAGGAGAAGACACGAAACAGTTGACAAAAGGCACTAAGGATGAATAGTAAGTACTTGAAAGTTATTACGGCTTAATCAGAGAGTGAGCTTAATTAAGATGGTGTTTTACAAAATATTTGACGAGTAAAATTAGTTGTCTGATAACTTGTAAAATTGTACACCTAGGCGGGAGCTTTCATAGATATATTAGAATTGACTTTTCAATCTTGAAAAGACATTTATCGTATGATCTACACTAGTTTTGTGACACCATATCAAGCAACTGAATTGGTTCACCACTTCGCTTGTTCTGAATATCAGTACACAGATTTAATCAGCCTTTTACTAACGTAGGTCAAAGACAGATACTGGAGGGTGTTTAACAGCATACACTATCTATGAAAATTTCAAGGTATCCAAACACACTGAATAACATTTGAGTCTGCACTCTTGTAAATTCCCGTTAAATTGGCTGAACTAAAAGCGTGGTCAGTGTACGTTCATTTCACCTAGAGATTTTAAGCTAAGTATGGTGAACTTGCAATGAGTATTGAGATTAAGAAATGGAGTGAGGTCACTATGATTCTAACTAGGGTGTTTGACTTTCTGATCGTGATACTTGGAACTATATTGGAGATTAAGTCACTGTAACAGGACATATTTTCTTAAAAGTGTATTTGATATAACATGCAGTGACACAATTTGAATAACTGGACGAAGTTTTGAGAACGATTTTTTGTCCATAATGTTATCATTATTTGGACACATTCAGTAATATGACTTGAAACTGAGCACTAAAATTTAATTGTGCTCACTAGTCGTTATTTGCGAGATTTTGATACTTTATTAAGCTTTGGTCTTGAATTCACATAATCTGACTACGTTTTTCTTTTTATCTTTATGAAAATCAACTCTTATGACATTGTGTTAGTTTTTTAAATTGACCACATGACCGAATATTCTCCGTTGTCTCACCAAAAGACTTTTAACTACTTTCTTAATTCACATGACCTAATATTTACCGTCTTTTGTAATGAGCACAGCCGGTTTACCTGTAGTTTACGAAAAGAAAAGGTGAAAATTGTAAAATACTACGAAAACAGATAATAACAATTTGATGCAATTTGGCTATTTGTTATTAAACCTTAATTTAGCATAAAGATTTTACATTAAAAATGTCAGTAAAGTGTGAAATCAGTTATAGTGTACTCTTTAGGAGTCTGTTATGAACACATTCTATTGAAAAATGGTTGTAATAGTGAAGTTTTGCAATGTCGGATGTGCGGACACCATCAAGTTGGGAAAAATCTAGCTGCATCTTTCTTCTAGGAGTATATTTCATCACAAACCCATATCAGTTCGACAACCACTGGAAACTAGACAGCACTAGGCAGTATAGTTTTGCTCCAGTTGGCAACCATTTGGTGAAAAGCAGTCATGACCTTATTTGAGATTACGTGCTGCATTTCAGCCACTGAACTGGTACCAAACGAGTAAAAAATTTCACCTTTTGTTTGTTTTGTATCTTTACTTTCAATACAAAATAATCACAGCAACAGTTTCTGCTAAATCCATTGCATATTGTGTCAAAAAGAAGTATACATCAGTACGCTTATTTTGTGTCAAAGTATCAAGCTGTCCCGTACAGCAGTCACATATTTATAATCCTGTTTTTTTCCATAAAACTTGTTACAAGGAATATTTAGCCCGAGCTTAGTCTTTTTTAAACACCGATGAGCAGAATAATCAAAACATTCAGATAACTATGGTCTCTTAAATCCTTTTATACTATAATAGTGAAAACTTTCAAGAGAACTTCCTTCATTGTTATTGATCATACTAGTTTCAGAATCGATAGAGGGAGATTAATCCAGCAACCACTTTATGATAAGGGGATCAAATAATGCTGACTTTTCGGGATATAGAACTCTGAATTTTTTATTATTTCCTCGGATTTTGAGTAAAACATACGGCTTCAACAGTCCATCTTCATTTCACTCTATTCATTGCTGTCCTCTTTATCTGTCTCCACTGTCGACCAAAGCTTCACATCTCTTCCTCATGCAATCTCCCCCATGTCATTTTTAAACCCATACTCAACTCGTCACTTACATTCAGTTCTGGTTCCAACAGAGGACCTAGCGCACAATGTTACTCAATGGTCTCCTCAGAATTTGTCCGATCCATCTCTATCACCTCCGGCATATTGTTGGGAAAAAGGTTCTTGGTTGGTTCGCTACCTGCCAGAGTCCCCTGTTGCGTATTCCTTCCGGTTGGCCATCCGGTGTTCAATATGGATCGATGGTAGCGAGCAATAAGGGTCTTTAGTGGGCTACTGGAAATAGTTTTGACGATGTACTAAGTCTCTGACCCATATAGAAGAACTAACTTGACGTTGGCGTTGAAAATCCGAATTTAGCTCTTAATGCTGAGTGCGGCAGATTTCCATACTGACTTCAGAGTGATGAAGGTCTGCCCTTCTTTTCCGACTCTGGTCTTCATATACTTATTCGTGCTGTCGTTTGTATTTGAAACGATGATTCTTAGATAAGTGAAGGGAGTTACTTCTTTCAAATTTATTACACTGAGAGTGATTGGTGGTTTTATTTTCTGGATCGTTATCTTCATAACCTACTTCTTCTGTATGTTCACTTTAAGTGCTGTCTTTGCTGCTCTTACTGTCACTTGTTAGTTTTCGCCTTTATTGATGACGTTTTGAGCACAAATTATTCCTCATAATCATATCAAGGCACTCACGCATATGGTATTAAGGTGAATTCAGGTGTTTTATTTCAGTGTTTGAAAGCTTTTGCTTTAATTAGTTTTCTCCTAATCTTACATTTGAATAAGATTTTTGAAGAAAACAAAACTGGTAAGGTGAGAATTAATGTTAATTATGACAAAATTCAATGGACATTAAAAAATCATGATCCTTACAGTAACTTCTCAGTTCTCAAGCAGTCCAATCCAATCTGTGTTGGAAATTCTGTTCATCACTGTACGTAGCTTATTAGGTTCTATTCAAAGTTGTAATATTCTTTTCGTGTTTCATCAACAGTGTCATTCCCAATATTTTTGTTATTTTATTTTGTTCATTTGCGTTCCTATTGCAAAATAGGGCTTCAAGCTTGAGTTATAGAGTTTCATTAGCAGTGGTGTTATTTACGGGGTCGGGTTCCTAGTCTTACGCCCAACCTTCCGTCATTGCCTAGTTTACTACCGGCAAAGGGAGGTAAAGGATTGAGCCAGCCGGGAATCGAACCTCGAGCCACTTGTGGGGCTGGTCAGTTTTCTACCAATGAACCACTGACGCACTGCCATTTCCATTACCGCACAAATTATCACTGTTTCTCAGAAGACTTTGCTCGGAATACTACTTATACTCATTTATAAGTATTGCACACCCCATTTAATTTTTTAGATCTCATTTATTTTGCTTCACTGTTTATGCTTCATGAATTAAGAATATTTGCAGAAGTAGAATTCCAAGCGGTAGGTGATACTTAGAAATAATTGTTAAATACGGCATGCTCCATTGTGTCCTGAATTAAAATGAAGTTTACCACCAGTGGAAATTATTTGGAAAATAAAAATGAGCTAGCACATATCTGCTGATATCAATCCCTGATCGAACTTAAAACCAATCCATCCCTAAAAACTAGCTCTTGAAAATTAATCTGATGCTCACTAGTGTCTCACTACAGGACGAAGCTACCCGGAGTCTTAGTGAAAAGTAGTGACCAGTGGGGTACATCAGGTTTTATGTGAGGACATATACTCCAAGATGATATTGGCTGGCCGTCGCGCTGAAATCACTGATTGAAAAAAGCTATAATTCACTGGGTAATCAGATTCCGATCAAGAGGATGAGAGGTCAGAGAGTTCATTTCGTAACCTGAAACTCCTTGATTTGATCCCCTGTAAGGTCGTGGGTGAGTATTGCTAAAGAGTTTCAAACTGAGACGAAACGGCTGTCTAGTACTAAATGGTTTTTAATGGCTCCTTAAATGATAGCAATCCGACATGAACGTAATTTGATTCGTGTACTAATCAGTCGAACTGTATTGGCTTCATTTTAAAAATCATACTATTTGTACATTTATATCCTGAATATAAATTAAAGACACTCGTCATATATGATATGACATTTCTAATGTAGTTATTACCTTTGCTGTTATCATTCAAACACTATTGTTAGTGACATCGTTACTGAGTAGTTTGCATTGTGTTATATAAATGGCAAATTGTATGGTTGAAACCCTATGGATACGAAGGTATTTAATTCAGTTTTTCTCTCTAGTAAGTTTTCAAATGATTTGAGGTGTTCCATTATAGGTAAAATTTTATTCTGATAAAATCACACAATGTTATACGGTAACATATACTGATGACGTTTCGAGCACAAATTATTCCTCATAATCATATCAAGTTACTCACACAACTTTCTTGCTCCATTTAAATACATGAGTAAAAGTGATAAGAGATTTGAATAAAACCGACATAAGACATGAGTGAAACAGAAAGTAAGTTAAAGTATATTCGGAACCACTACTAGTGTTATCAGTAAAATACAATAGGGTGAGAAGTAATTCAAGAGTTTCAGTTAATAAGATGGGAAATAAGATGATTTATAGCAAAATAAATAACTTGTTGGAATGTTATAACGTGAACTGAATACACTTTAACATTATTTATTATTCTCTGATTTAACTAGTAATAATATCTTCCATATCTGCGTATTTGCGTTGTGTCATTCCTAATGCACGTGTTAGATGTAAACTCGATGAACCAGGATTCAGTAATCAGTCTCTCTCCCCTTACCTTCTGTGTGGTTGTGTGTTAATGCATGTGGTGCGATTTCTGACTTTTCTTCTGAATCACTTATCTTCGTGGGGTCAGTGATTCTAACCTTAGCTAAATTCTTATGTACTGACAATCCGAATACCCCTCCCCGATCTACTAGTTTGACCTATGTAGTTGACCTTACTCAGAGTCACTGCAAGGTGTTTTGTCTCTGAGTGAGTTTGAGGGTTTTAATACCACCCTAATTCCTGCTTTATTGAGAATCCTACGTAGGCTCTTAGATGTCCTCTCCTTATATGTTGAAACTGTAGATTCCTTATTTTTATTCTCATTCATGTTATTATTATTATTAGTTTCACCATTATTTTTTTTGCTTTTGACCTTTTCTGTTCATCTTGATGAATTTTATTGGATAGTTAGCTATTTAACATCAACGCTTCTTCTATCTGTTTCATTTCATCGTTTAGGCTTTTTGTTGTTCTACTTAGCGATATTGCTCGGTTTGTCAGACACTTAACTAATTCCGCCTTTACACATAATGAATGAGGTGAATTAAAGTCTAAATATCTGTTGGAATGCGTTGGCTTTTTATAAACGCTAGTGTGTAGTTTACCTTCTTCTGTTTGTTTTATTTTACAATGTAACATAGCTAATTCTCCTTTTTCATTTTCTGATTTAAATGTGAATTTTATTCCCCTTACTAGTGGATTTATATGTGTAAAGAAACTAGAGATATGTTCTATTTTTAACACTGTGAAATTGCCATCCACACATCTCTAGGCGAAGTTGTAGGCGTTATGGAATTTCCCTCTGCTCTGAGAGCATTGCAATGAGACTCTCTCACTTTGTTTATTGTTTTCAATACACACGCCTCAGTTTGGATAATTATTTAGTTTAAAATGAAACACAGTGAATTCATTCAATTTTATGTAGGACTGCATCATTTCTAACTCAATTTTTTTGCTTATGTTTGCATCAGTGAGCAATTATGTAATATACTTTTCTAAACGTATATAAGTAAACTTATTTTTTAGTAATTACATTTCGTTCATCGAGTGAACAGTTTACAAGCTTCATTGACATACATTTATATGCACAAATGATTTTATTTATGAGGAGGCAGAGAAAGATACTGAGGATGTGTTCTCCTAATTTTACTTTACGTCATTACCTTTAACTACAAGTAGAAACTTTAGTCAAAAGAAACAGAGTCAACGATAATTCTTTTTTCTAATGTAGACAAAATAAATGGCTTAGAGATGTGATTTTAGGAAAAAGTTCTATATCATTGTGAGAGAAGAAGAGGAGTGAAGTAGCTGTTCTGTATATCACTTTGAACACAACTAAAAATAAGCATCGTATGTTTAATAACGCAGTTACTCTCAAGCTATAAATATTTCACTAATATAATAGAGTTTAATGTATTTGATTTTTTTGATTTTGCTCTGATATCTTATGTAGTGTAGACTATTAATCAAAGGAAGGGTTAAATGTATAACGTAGATAAAAGTGGTTTTTCATCAAATATTAAAAGAGAATAATTTAACGAGAAATGGTTAGTGGTTATTTCAGGTTTATTGATTCCAGTGTAATTTGCATGGTCGCAAAACACTTCTTCTTTACTTATCATTTCGCCCTACCGACGTTACTAATCTTTAGTTAAAATAGAATCATATTGATTATTGTAGCTTATTTCATGAATGCAGTGATTATACATTAAGTGATAGGCACTAAAATGTTAGTAACGCTTTGCTTTACTGGTATGGATCTAAGGGTGAAATGTAGAAGATCGTGTGAGTAAGACATCAAAGATTATTGACAATCATGAAGTCAGTTAAAGATGACTGAAAAGACACAGGATGAAATGTAGACGTTCTGTTGAAACTCAATGTTCCACTGGGAACCTAAAGGCGGATGGTAATATTCATTGTGCAAGGTATTCTGATGTCAGCGAAAGATCTTAGGCTGACGTATATATATGAATTCTAATTACCATCGTATTTCTAATCATTGTTTCATATGCCTTAGAAGGCATATGTCGGGTTGACAATTAGTCGATTATTCGGACTGGTATCCCATCTTGAATATCAACTAAAGTATAATTAACTCACAACTTAATATATATATATATCTGTTTTAACATAGGCTGCGACTTTAAACCACATTAACATAATCAATAATAAGCTTTAGTTCTCAGAAAATCTGACTAATGAAATAAGAATAAACTGAAGCAACTGAAGTTTCACTGAATTCAGATTTCCATGCAGTAGGTGATTTTACTCATAAATGTTTGCTCTGCAATTATTTATTCATTATACAGCTTTTTTAATTTCAAATTAGAAAATATGCATAGGAAGTCTTAAGAATTTACCTTGTTTTGGCTGTACTCTTTAAAGATATACAATTTAATGCTTAAAATAAGATGCTCAATCCATTTTGACTCTACATAATACTGACTGACTAATATGAGTAAATAGATACCACTCACATCAACTAGTAGTGTTTGCTAGTCATTTAGAAGTGATCTAAGCATCGAGTGGCCGTTTGCCACGTTTGGGGCTGACTGAGCAAAATCATTACTTGAAATCACTCGAATTCTGGCTAGCTACTTGGGCAAACTAGTAATACATTAAATCAAATTCTCAATTTTTAAATTACGTATTTTGAGGTGAAATTCAACCACAGTTTCCTTTGAAAACCGAACTTATTCTGATCACAATATGTGATAGGTATGGTGTCACAGAAAGCAGTCTCGAATTAATTTACAAGTTTCGAATTTGATTTAACTGCATTCAGTTTACCCATTTACTCGGTATAATCATTACATTTTCAATGAATAAGATGCTTTCAACTTTGACCGATAAAATAAAATGTAAAATTTACGCTTTTCCGTTCATTCCCTTTCAGTCTATCTATAAGAGTGGAGTTAATCAATAGCTTATTTAAAATAGAAGCTGACAGGTACTGATAAAATAGGAGTTCGAGTGAAAAGCAGATTTGAATCTATACATGTCAGGAGTTCATTTTTTCCATCATAAATGGTATTTTAGAATGAGTCTTCATTATCTTCGCAAGCCGAGATGAGTGAAGCAGGCAACTCTCCATTGGTTTGTAATATGGGGCATGAATAACTTTTACATATGTGTATTCATAAAGCAGAACTACTGAATCCAATATTATTTGTGTTTTTAGCTGTCATCACCTCCTATTTGTCTTCTAATCTGATGACAACGAATGACACAATCTCCTGAATTGTCTTAAAGTAGCAGTACTATAAATTCAAATGCCAATTATTTCCTGCTTTGGAGCAAATCTGTATTTGATTTCGTTTAAAGAAGAAAAAAACATAATTTCTTAAACTACCTCTTCGACTTTTGTAAAAAATTATATTTGTAATATCTCAGCGATATTGAAATGAGTAATTCCAACGTTTCGTTCGGCAATCTGGTCCGAACTTCTTCAGGGAAATTAATCAAAATTAACATAACAGAGGTTTTTATATATAAAAGGCACATCTTTTGTTTTTAAAAACTTTGTCCAATCATGATTCATAAACACAAGTATTAACAAGTATAATAAACAAAATTGTATGAGCTGTGATCAAAATTTGACCTCGGACTTACAAATATTGGTCTACCTTTGTTAAACACTTTTAAACAGAGTGTGCATGCGTGTGTGTGTAAACAGTTGTAAAACATTTCTTAACGTCTCCATAGGAAGATATAGACAGTCAGGAATTTGACCAAGTATTATTAATTAGTGATACATATCCATTTTTATTTATTAATCAGGATTTCCTATGCATCAGCTAACATCAAACCTTCATGTTCGTTCAAACTGCTAGTATCTAGAATTTTATGATTAGACGTATTTTCAAAATTATGGTGTTTAGGATTAGAGTTTAGTAGAAGCACCCTGTCGAACTTATGAAGGTTTGATGTTAGCTGATGCATAGGAAATCCTGATTAATAAATAAAAATGGATATGTATCACTAATTAATAATACTTGGTCAAATTCCTGACTGTCTATATCTTCCTATGGAGACGTTAAGAAATGTTTTACAACTGGTTACACACACACGCATGCACACTCTGTTTAAAAGTGTTTAACAAAGGTAGACCAATATTTGTAAGTCCGAGGTCAAATTTTGATCACAGCTCATACAATTTTGTTTATTATACTTGTTAATACTTGTGTTTATGAATCATGATTGGACAAAGTTTTTAAAAACAAAAGATGTGCCTTTTATATATAAAAACCTCTGTTATGTTAATTTTGATTAATTTCCCTGAAGAAGTTCGGACCAGATTGCCGAACGAAACGTTGGAATTACTCATTTCAATATCGCTGAGATATTACAAATATAATTTTTTACAAATGTCTACTTCTCACTCGGCGCCCAAATATTTTAGAACTATTCCGTCAAATCTTGAAGACAATTCATCTGACCTCTTCGACTCTTTGTTTGTTTGTCTACTTGAATCAGATTCCCATCAGTTATCTAGTAGTGATATAGTGAACCAAAAAGGAGTAAGTAAATGTCCCTTTCTGTTTTATAACTTATATAATTGAAAAGTGTATGACAGGAATTTTACAAGCTTGGTGTTGCTTAATGTTTATCCATAAAATGCACAACGACTACATATCACATTAAGATAAAAGCATATATACATAACTAATGGTTAGGATCTAATGATTATATAATTTTCATTTACATATTTTATAACTTCTTTTTCTGTCTCATGATAGCTAATAAATTAGTAGTAGATACGCATGGATAACATTATTGATCTGGTATATAAGTATTGATAGTCAGGATCTGCATTAAATAGAGATGGGTTAATTAATGCACACTTCCGAAATGAAGTTAAAATAAAATTTTTACACTTCACTGATTACATAGTTGATGTAAGAGCAGAATAGAATCTATTTTAGGACTAATCTATATTCATATTTGAATAATGGAAAATTCAAGGTTAGTTAGTATGCTTTAACAATGAAAATTGGCATCGGTGATAATTTATGAGATTTTGTGCACCACTAAGTAGAACGTCTGTTAAAATAGACTTATAGTGACCCATGCCTATTGTTCTCTAAATCAAATGGATCTTATTATCTATTGGCTATTTGTTTATTTTGAGTCGAGTAATAGTAATTTCATCAGCATATCTAGTTTAGTAGTTTCGACATTTCAACTGTTTAGTATGTAAGGAGCGTAAAGATGGTTTTGTGTAAGTTTTGCCAGAAATGACTTTCCTTCCTATCAGAACATTGTGTTTATCCCTTTGTTTATTTCATATGTACAAGTCTCTGATAATACAGTTCTATGCGGAAGACGTAAAATAAACACGTGTTCCGTCGCACATTATGTTCTTTTCCCATGTGGCTGATTGGTTATGTTATTGGTCGCATCTTTTGGAAATTCACATCCTTTTTCCAAAGTAGAATCAATGACGAGATTGACAAAAATTAAAGTAGGGCAGAATCATCGAAATACACGACATGTGGGTCTGTTGTTTATATTACTAAATTTGTAGCCAGTGCATTCTATTCGAAGTGTAATAACAAAAGACAAGGGCCAGGCAAGGGATCGTTTGTTGAGGAAATCAAGACATATTTATAGATTTTTATGTACATTATTGTCAGTGGAGAAGCAACGTCTTCTGATTGGTTGTTTTCTTGCTGAAGGTTACTCCCAACTGCGTGTGACCGTTCCTTAGAAAATTAAGCCATGTATCTGCGAATCATATTTGAACACGTTAGGTCTGCTGTGATTGGTTGGTGAGTTCCTGAAGGTTAAGCTTTGTTATTGTTTTTTTCTATTGATCTCGATTCGGGACGTAAACGTTGACGTAAATTGTTGTCTACACTTTTGGCTTGCAGACAGCTCTCACCACATAAGCAGAGTTCACATTTTAAATTGTGAGTCGCATAGCTACTACAGTCAGAAGAAACTTTATTCCTACCTTTTACTAAAATAAAACTAAAATTTATGCATTTACCTGGTAGTCACATTTGATAGAAAATATAGGTCGACGAACAGAGAAGTAAGACATTTGCATTTTGTAAACATTTCCCTTATTAGTAGATTATTACACATTCAATTTATACACAGAGTAAATAAACTGAGTATGAAAGCAAAGTTAGTTTTAAACTGTGTTTAGTTAACTGACAGTATTAAAAAAATGAGGTGTACAATACAGATTCTAATCTTTAAGGCCTAGATAAATTTAAAGCAAGATTTTAAGACTGAATTTCAGGAAAACAAAAGACACGGTAACACCTTAGTTTCTTTAGTAAATTTAGGTGTCAAGGTTGTGTGAACTGTTACCACGCCCTGTAGCTCAAAAAAGGTATTAACTGTACTATGTTTAGGTAGTATGTATAATGCTTTTGAAAGTGAGAAAGTGCCTAAAATTTAGACTCACCGGGTGAATTATCATTTTAAATCCCTCGAATGAGAAAATTTTGTTATGTGAGTTCATTGAAATGAAAATTATTTCTTTTTAAAAAGTGCTTCACTATAAGTATGTAGCGTGATCTAGTTTCTCAGGTATTAACTAACACTAACAATTTAAGAAAACTACTTTTATTCAGTGTAAATGTCGTCACTAACGGACATTAGTTAGAGGATCACTGAAAACTGAGAAACATTGTTTTTCCTTTTTTGATACTTATTAGTAGTATTCGCTCACGAACTCACTACGCAATACATCCAAGAATTAGAATTCCACGGTAATTGGATCCCAGTCCTGAGGTTGTTTGGCCAGCCGTTTCACCTTGAGGCCTGAAGTTATTGGGTTCAGTGTATGATGCAAATGTCTGTGAGTGCTTCTAAAAAGTTGCGAAGTAGAAGGAAACAGCTACACAATACGCTATAGTTTTCAGTGATTCCCTAACGGAAATCAAATAGAGAAGAAATGTACACTGAAATTAATTAGAATCTGTACGAACCAAAAATTTTATTTATTTATTCACTCCCTCTGTCTACCCTGGCCCACTATAAGGTCACCAGGATTATTATTACCATTATTATCATTTTGTGATATCATGTCTTCATTATCCATTTCTCCACCCAGTTTATTTCACCTCATTGTTACCCTCAATTTTGTCAACCTTTGTGATTTATACTAAGCCTACCAATTCTGTAACATCTTATTACAATTTACAATTTAGCCTCTTCATTTTATCATTAGACATTATCGGTCAGCCCCCACATTCAGTGTCCCCTTTGTTAATGTGTGTTTGTATGTATTTTGTGGTTATCGCATTTCTCTCACCCCAGTGACACTTGTATTCTGTTGACTATAAAACAGCACTATATCACCCAAACTGTTCATTCACACTTCATCACATTTTTTCTGACTATACACCCTATACACATTTGACTGACTATGTTAACTAATGGACTATCATCTCAACTTACACATGCACCCCAATACAGTTTTTGCCTTTATTGGCTATATGTACTCTATTATTCATGGATTTATAACTGTAGAGCCTGAAGAAGAAGTTATCGAAAACAATTGTTCGCTCAAAATCTTGTTTTGATTCCAAAAATGTTAATTCAATTTTTATCACGTAAAGACGCAAAAGTTCTCTTCCTCACTAAGGATGATTTCTTTCAAGGACATGATGAATGACCATTGCAGAACTTGTTTAAATGTCTGTAGGCAGATGAGAAAAGAAAACCACTGGCATTTTCCACTCATGTATACATTAGTTTTGTTCATTATTATCTTACAACTGAATATAATTTTATGCGAAGAGAAAATAATCTAGTGTTAACCAGCATTTGAGGCACTAATAATACATACATTGATAATAACCCAAAAATGAAGAATAATCAAAGAAAAAATATATTTTACTAATGTTTCCTTTAATTTTTAGGCTTTGATAAAATCTGAAAGTCAGTTAATGCAGTTTTTTTAGGTCACGTATATACTATGAATTAATTCCATTTACTGTTTTTGTACTACATAGATTTGTTTGAAAAACTATTGCTACACAAAATGTAGAATGTAAGAAAACTTTAATTGCAATGGAATGAAGTCAAAATTTCTAGGCTGTTCAATGGACATATTTTTGTTGTAAATCAATGTTCAGTGAAAACTGCTTTGTATTGAAGTAATACTTTTTAATAGTTATTAATTTGTCAAAAGTGTTTAAAACCTTAAAGTGATTCACAACGAAATAAAAAGTAAGTCTTTCGTTGTAAGCAGATTACAATTTATTCAGTTAGTTGGGAAGTATTATAACCTGACATATGCCAGTAGATAGACACATTCTTGGGATACAACCACCACAGAATGTAGCTTTTATGAGATTATCCACTTGTCTGTCTGATGGCAGCTACTGCACTCAGGAATAACTGAGATTCAACATAGAACTTTGTAAAGAAGTTCAGCAGTTCAAGCTAACACACTGCAATTAGCCTACAAAGGTAGAGAAAAGAAAAAAAGAAATTCAAAAGAACTACAATGAGCAAAAATATACAAAAGAAAGAAAAATAACACGGAGATAATACAAGAGGATTCAATGGATTTGAGTGAATACAAATTGTGGATTAATCTGCACAGTTTTGAATCATATTACCGACCATCTGTAGCCACTGGTTTTTAGCATCTCGAGGACTCGAACTAAGTAGTCTAAACCTCTCTTCGTGGCTCAAACCAACAGTAAACCTCTTCATCAACTGATGCCAGGTTTTGACTTCATCACTCCCACACTCTTAATAAACATTATTCATTGATTAGCACATGTTTAAATAGTAATGATTAGACATTTAAATAAAATGAATATCTGAAAAAAGTCAATTTTCTAACTTGAATAAGTTAATCAAAGAATAGAATAAACAAATACATGTACTTTTGCATTTGGACACAAGTATCTAGTTCATAATTTTAAATTTCCAATAGAAGACAGAAATTGTACCTTTCATAATATTTGTATTTGATTTGTCCCAGTAAATAAGACAACTATCTGTCTGTGTTTAGAAATCAGTGTAGTGCATTAAGTTTGTAAACAGTATAAGACAAATTCATATTTGTTCCCTTTCTTGAAATGACGTGTTTTAATAATAATAATAATAACAACTCCGCCTAATGTAATTTCATTTTCTTATCTCCTATCAGAACATCACTGTATTTATTACTTGCGGTAAAAAATTCATTCCTGTGATGTTCATGAAGATGACATAGTTGTGTGATTCTTTTGCTATCCGAAATATGTAACAAAATGAATGTTTGTTTTGGTGTTACTAAAAACGAAATATTGTGAATTTTATTCGATAGACTGTATATTGACTAATAAAATTAAGTAGGCTGAGCTGATTAGAAAATCCTTTATGACTTGTAGAATTGCTATGCGGTAACTATTATTGAAAAATAAAAAATAAGCAAGTTACTACTAACAGTATGTATTTTCTATGCTTTCTGACAGCAATTACACTCATTTATATGCATAAAATAAGCCTAAATAGGTGAGCAAGAAATAACATGATGAGGAGCAAACTGTGGGGAAGTTTTTTGATTACCATTTTTTTCCTTTGCATTCCCGGTTGAACAATAGGACTTCAAGCTTGAGCTTTAGAGTTTCAGTTGCAGTGGTGTTTATTTTTTAAGGAGTGGGGTTGTTGACCACAACCCAACCTGCCTTATATATCGGGCTTGATACCAGCAAGGCGTAGTTAAGGAGTGAGCCCGTCTGGGAATGAAATTCGTACCACATGCTTGGTTGGCGTGTATTCTACAAATTTCAATAATCATGTAGTAAAACCTCATCTTTAGCTAATTGTTCGTCGGTGGCACGGCGGTTAGGATGCTCGCCGACCATGCACATGATCCGGGGTTCGATTCGCGTCCAACGCACACCTGATATGAATGATCGGCCTGCTAAATTTAGGCTATCGATTTCACATGCTGAAAATCTCATACTTAACAGTGTGAACCTCAGTTCTATAAAATGCGTTTAAATGTCCACCATTCTACTCTGAAATTATTGTTCTGAATTTTTGTCAGGATGTCATAATAATTATTCCAACTACAGGAAATATGGGAGGAGTATTATTATTCCTTTTTTTAAAAAGAAATTTCGGTATCTTAAAAGAAAAAGGAAGTCAACAACAGAGGTGAATGAAAAAAGTTCATATTGACCTCATTATGAACTATGTATGTTTCTATGTGTCATTCTATTGTTTACGTATCTATATTTTGGGTCATACTTGTCATTGGTTTCATTTCCCTGACTAATGCTTATAAACCCTTCTCTATTCCTGATTGCTTTCTGTTAATCTTTCTTTGCATTATTTAGGCTGGTAATTGTTTTTAATTTTTAATGAATTAGTTTACTAGAATATTCATTCATTAAGTCACAGATATAAATCAATTGCGCGTCTATCTTGTTATTTAGTATAAAAAGATATGTATTCTTGATATAGTGGTAATATGATGTACAGTGGTAGAGCCTATTGCTAAACTTACTTCCTCAATATAATCCATTAGCTTTAAATTGAGTTAGAAGAAAATCTTCAATGCAACAGAAATATGAGTACTAAAAACAATTGTTAATTTCTTCTCTGTCGTTTACCCTCTTCGATATACGTATAATGTACGTTCACCGATTCCATGTTTGACTAAACGCTGTATGAAAATTAGTCGCTGTCTGTTAACCAGTGCGACTAGTTACTCCAACCTTATCAATCACCCACGCAGTTCAGTCCTTCTTGCGATCTACATCACAAGGTTTTCAGAAAGGGCTGTTGTATTACACCAAAATCTGACTACATTTTGGAGTTAAAACTGAAGTTTTTGTCTAGAAGGACAGTGATTCTTTTGTAATTAAATCTCATTCATCACTTCTGAACCTCGAGCTATTGTTCTAAGCATTAGTAACTTTTGTCAGTGGCATCAGAATAATTATAGAAAGCTCATAAAATGTACTCGTTCGTGAAATTATCTATTCACAAATGTAATGTAATTTATTTTAATATTACTAGAAGCAAATATTTCTAATTTTCTTATTTTAAATACCATTAAAAAATTTAAGAATATCCCTATCATTTCAATATTTACATTGAAAGTGAAAATAAAAGCAGATTAGAATCATTTGAATTCATTCGGATTACATAGCCACCCACTCATTACACACTTGAAACTATATATATATATATATATATATATACTCTATGTAAATGATGAGTAACAATGAAACTTGGTGCTTTAATGCAGTCAAGCGGGTAACTGATAAAAAATAATTTTCAACTTAGAGATTATTTGACTAATGGTGTTTGCTGCCGTAATCTAAACCGTTTTTTGGTCTTATAATTACCATCTAGAAGTTTGGTTGTTTGTAATAATTCACATTTTGAATGCATGTAGGATCTTCAATGGTATTTGTCATGGTTAAACCCTTTGCCTAATCCCACGCGTTAATGGTTCACACTGCATTTCTGTATGAAGAAATTAACTGGACTCCTAGTTAAAAAGATCTTTTGTTTAAACACTGTATGTTTGTTTAAGGTGTCAGTTAAAATAAGAAAACTGTTCAATTTTTTATTTGTAAAAGTGTTGGTTGGTTAATTGAGACTATTAGGATACTGTGTTTTATTAATCTGTTAAAATTCAGTGAGATGACTGTCTGATCCAATTCCAGTTAAAAAAATCTCAAAATTTCAGACCACCAAGTTTATTCGATATTATGTGGTCGAGTTAATAATTTCTATGTAAGACGTAACATATTTTAATCTGGCATAATGTAATACACGTGGTTAATTTATACTGACTGGCATATATTTCTAAACTCCATATTGTAAGTTATATAGGCTGCTGAGGTGTGTTAGATGAGACGAAAGTTTCAGGATACGCGATTTTTTTTACCTAAGCAAAATAAGTTTTCATCAGTTTAAATGTGAAATTACTGTGACCAAACTTACTCATGGCTACATAAATAATAATCATTATTAACATTAGTTTATTATAAATTATTTAAATTAATCCCAGCATGTTAAGAAAATCAAAACAAGATTTTTCTGAACGTTTCGCTGTGTAAGCCACAGCTTCTTCAGCAGATTTATTCGGCTTATTAATAAAAATCCGAATAAATCTGCTGAAGAAGCTGTGGCTTACACAGCGAAACGTTCAGAAAAATCTTGTTTTGATTTTCTTAACATGCTGGGATTAATTTAAATAATTTATAATGATTCAGTCTGACTCGGCATTCAAATTATTCCAGGAAGTTCGTAACACCTACGGCTTGGAAACCTATAACAATAGTTTATGTTTAATTTTTACTGAGAAAGAGTAGAAAAGAATAAGTAGTAGTATAATTGTCAGATGACATCAGAATATATAAATCATCTTAGTTTACATTTTCTTTTTAATCATTCTAGGGACTAATTTTGCTTCTTCTTAACAAGATACTAAACGATACAAAGTAATAGGAATAGACATTAAAGTAATGGCTACAACTAGAGCAAGGAATTTAAGAAAAAGTTGCCATCTATCTTGTTTTTCCAAAGTAAATCTATTGATTAGATAAATAAGTATGCTGCTTGTAACTTCATTTTGAAGCTATTTCAAAGTTAGTGATGAAGATGGTGTCTAGCGAAAAAATCAAAACTTCGCAATGTGAAGATCCATCCAGGAGAACTCGAAAAGTTAAGCAGACTAGCATAAGGATGAACCTGAGATCAAATATTTTTGAAATAATAACAGTTCTGAAATATATTTTTGTAGAAAAATGGGATTTTATTCGTTCGTTGAATAGTTTTAATCAGTAGTTTCTGAGATCCATTGGAGAAAGCTTTGTAAAACCTGGTCAGTGATAACCATATCACTACTAACATAAGTCGTTTAAAAACAGAAATACAAAATAAACGGAGCAGAGAATACTAAGATTATTTCTTCAGTTAGTAATTAACTTATTTTTATCATAAAGTGACAGCATCTAGAATCAGTGTTGGAAGAGTGTGTGAACCAGTCGGATTTTCCTGTGTCTTCATCTCCTGAAATGAAACATCTATCTGTCTACGACATTAATTTACTGTCAGTGGCATACGACAGAAAGTTTCTTAGAAAATTAATTCCAAAAATGTGGCTGATGATTTAAATAGACACTATGGTTCATTCGTTGCTTTTCTACGTCGATCAGCTAAATATTAACAAGAAAAATTCACAATTATTTTATGCATGAAATTAATTAACGTAACGAAAAAGGAGGGTACCAGCTAGACTGTAAGGTTCATAGATTTACTTTTTCGCAAACGCATATGAAATGAACTCATATTCACACTACTATTCATGTGGTATTTTATTCTCCAGGGAAATTTAAACAAATGATGAAGAAATATATCATTTGAAAAACTGTTTTCCAAGGGAATAAGAGAGATTACTCGTTAATTAATAGAAATCAATCTAAAATGTCTGAAGTTTGTACCTTAAATTCAAAACTATACAGAAAGAATACAAAAGACGCTTATCCATAAAATTCTTAGATTAAAATACTCTTAGAAGTAGTTCAGCATGTGTATAAAAGTGATCAGGCCATCAAACCTATGGAATCTTGGAAATCAGGTTGAAAAATGAAAAAGAAATATCGTAACCGAAATTTTAACAAATCAAATAGTTAACCATTCGAATGCCAACGTATACCTAATATACTTCTTGACACATAAAATGCAGCTATTACGTGATTCAAAACAAAACCCAATGAGTTGAAAACTGAGAAATACAGTCGTTTGCCTGGCAGTGTTAATATAGGCTATGTATTGGTAGTATTTTATCAATTCTTATCTTTCTTCTTTTTTTCCTTCACGTTCCCCAGTGGAACATAGGGCTTCAAGCTAGTGGCTTGCAGTTTCTGTAGCAGTGTTTATTTTTACAAGATGGGGTTGCTAGCCTCATGCCCAACCTTTCCTCTTCACCAGCATTATTTCTGGCTTAGCGAGGTAAAGGAGTGCGTCGGCCGGGAATCGAACCCTGTACCATGTGCATGGTCAGCGAACGTCCTAACAGCTATGCCACCGACGCACATCAATTCTTATAGTAACTGATTATAGCGTAGTCGATGAATGACACGATACATACGGATAAAACACATACATTTGAATAAGGCATTTAGAAGACAAATTTCGCGAGATGATATCATTTCGTAGTTTCTTTACAACCGCTTTACAACTAACATGGTTAACAATAATAAAATAAAGTTCATGACAATTACTCAGTTAAATAAAAACAAAAGTATATACTAATGACCAATCATATTAAAATAGGTCATGTAGTCCAAGATTGAAGTCTATTGTTTTTTGTATACACAGTTTAGGCTGTATGGGATTAATCCAAAGTGCTTCCATCACCTTCAATAACCTTGAATTAGAGTTGTGTGAAATAATTGTTAAACAGTCATTAATATTGATTGACCTGACATTAAAAAGTGTTTTGCAATGGATGATGCTGGATTTCTATTCTGATTACTCGCATTGGGATTTTCTGTATGATTTAGTAGCCATTTTGGAACATGTTCTTTTCGACGAACTTGGAACATTCTGTTGGTTCTACCTATATAAGTGTCATCGCAGCTGCAGGTGAACTTGTAGGTACAGTTTGAGGTAAAGTCCATAGAATTTCGTCCTTTAATCGTAGGTACAGGGATCGAAAATGTTCGGCACAAGTAAACAAACTCAAATATAATCATTCGAGTTGTGGTATGTCACAATGTTGTGTGTGTTCTCAATAAACTAACAAATTCAGCACTACTCTCCCAACTGATTACTTCTGTTGATAATTGTTTTTCATTACGTGAATAGAAAGCAATACAAGGCTCACAAAATATTAGAAATAATTATTATTCCCTCAAATTAGATATGAAATCCAAAATATTCTACCGACAAACTACGTGTCTGAGACAACAATGATTCAGGTGGAAAGTAAGTGTTCTCTAAGAATCTTACAAAGTGGCAATCCCCCATCTCTTTACAAAGTCTGATAGTCACCTATATCGCTAAAATACATCTAGAATTAAGGATCAAAGTAAAGAAAACCACAAACAGTGAGTTGAGCTGTTTCCTATAATATTATAAATAGAATTATATTTGTGATAGAAAAATCCAATACATTGTGGCAGTTGTATCATCGGCTTTTACATTTCTCTTACAACGTGCTACCACACAAAAAAAATTACACCCTCTGAAAGAATTTGATAAATGACCTTATGAATGAGAAATACTATGATTTCACCTGCATATATCCAGATCCTTACATTTTACTGGTGTAATACTGATCAGTAAAATATTTCCAGGTAATTCGTTTTGAATAAATTACCTGTGTTCATATTAATAATGCAGTGGGATGATAGTTGAGTTTAAAAATAAAGTTAAAATTAAGATGTAAATGGATTCAAATTATTGGCCAGGCATGTATCTTAAACAGCACTATATTAGATTTAGTCGTTATTATTATCAGTTCTTTGGGTTCTGAGTGGAACATAGTTGTATATTCGTCTCTACCGCCCATCTTAATTGACCATACGATTGTCTATACACCTTCGTTTTCTCTTCGCATGATCTTTCCCATTTCACACGGGAACTCACAACCAACTAGTCCCTTCCAACTCGGGTTCCACTTAAGGGCTTGTTTGGTGTGTCATGTCACTCGACGTTCTCCTCAGTGTATATCCAACTCACTTCCACATTCTCCCACATATTTGTTGAGCACGCTATCGTCTTTTAACTGGTTGGCTACTTGCTTTTTATACTTTCCAAATGGTCGGCAATATGGCTTATAGTATCGAACCAGTGAAAGAGTCTGTTGATGAAAGTTTAAATGAAGCTATTAGAAATGGTTTTATGATGTGAGTCAAGTCTTTGAACCACACAGAAGTACTGACTTGACATCAGAGTTAAAGAAACATATCTTCTTCCTTATGCTCGTAAACGCCTGTCTTATTTCTCCTATACGACAGCGAGTGACTTAAATATTCTCGATCTGTACTTGAAAGGATGCTACCTAGGTCAGCAAAATAGATGACTTCCTTTAGATTTCTTCTGTTAACATTAACTGGTGTTTGTTGAAGTTGATTGGGTATCGTCATCACTTGTGTCTTCCCTATATATATCAAATTACTATTTCCTTGGGCTTCGAATGAAACAGAGGGCTTCAGTATCACATCGTCATTTAATCCTGTTATCTGAAATCCTTATTAGCTGGCTATATGATTTTTCATAAGTTATCGTCTCCTCTTCTCCCGTTCTCCTCCATATCACCCTCAGACCCATGCCCGACTGGCGACTGACTCGAGGGCCTGGTGCTAGTGATGACAACGGTCTCCTCAGCATGCATCCCATACACCTGCATTTCCCTCGGCATATTTGTTTGGCGATTGATTCCTTGTCAATTCACTGCCTTACAGAGCTTCTTGTAGCTTATCCCTTCTGACTGGTCTTCTGGTCTTCACTATGGAGCAAAGATGGCTGCAGACAAGTTTTATCAGCAGATTGCTGAAAATGCTTTTAGTGGCTAATCAGGTCTCTTCTCTCTGCTCACCTGAAATATAATATTTGCTATCTTTCCCACCAGCTTGTTGGTTTTCGCTCGTATGTCGCCGAGTTTCTGAGTTGCAAGACAGTGAAGTTCAGATCTTCTGTCAATTCAAAGTATTCCTGTCTTCTCACTCTGTTAGGTCAATCTGTTGATCCACCACACCACAAAATTGTCTGTGAAAATACGCAACCAGATGTTACACCTGTCTCACTTTCAAAGGCTTCACGAAGTTTCCCGTAGTGAATCAATCATTATTTGAGTTTCAGTTACTCCGACATAAAATCAAAATAAACTGCCAAATCATGGTTACTTGAGTCTGATAAATGGTGCCAACAATTTACGTACTTGCTTGGGAATGCATTATAATCGACTTGATTTACAATAAATCGAAGGTTAGACTTTATTTCGACTTACACAGCACAGCATTTTTAAACATCATTATAACTTCAAGTGATAAAGAAAAATGAGGTCAATCAAATGAAATCATCTGAGTGAAATCGTTGAACCAAATATAAACTGTTTAGTAAATTTACTGTATTGCTTCTAATAATAATATTAATGGCTTTATTGCAAACAGTTCTTTTTATACTTTATTAAATATGCAAATATCTGTCTGATATATTAAATGTACTAATCAGATTATATTTCTGAACGTTGTTATCCTGTGCATATTTTCCATCTTCTTTTTCTGTTATACGAGCATATGCAATGATGAAAGACGTAAACAGCTAAGAAAATTTTCTTTTAGCTGATTCATTTTCATTAGCGGTATAATCGTAATTATATTTAAGAAAGAAATCTAAAGACAAATCAGACACTGGCAAAATTTGTCCTCGAAAAACATATTACGTAATGTGAGGTGTAGCCTAGAAGGCGTGACTGAGTGGAAGTTAGAAAAGAGGCATAAGCTGGCATGACGTTAAAATTGCGAGATTGTGTAGAGTGAACAGAAACTAGTGGAAAGACGACAAAGTGTTCTTATATAAAATCTGTATGAAAATGCAATGTTATTAATAAACAGTAGTAGAGTGATAATAAAATAAGGATAAAGAGAAAAATAATATTAAACATAATAAAAGGGGACAAAATTATAGCGAGAACGTTACTCTGGACACGGTAGGGTGAGGGAATATACATGGTGCTTTTGAATGCAGAGGTCCGACTTCAGATACCGAACAACCAATGACGCAGCTATGTACAGATGGGGTATTCGAAGTCCCTTTGTACGATATTGAGGGACTCTGGGTAGCACCGTGAGGCATTCATGCGGGAATGCTCGATATTCAAAGTTGATAAGGCGTTCGACGATGGAGCTGCTAGTGTTCTTCCTTTCTCCTCTGGCTTACCAGCCTGGACAATATTCCAGAATACTTTCGTGGACTTGATGCTGAGTACGGTCGATATACTTTGTTCCACACAAGCAAGTAAACTGATAAATACACAGTGAAGTGGCCAAAAGCGGTATCTTGCCCTCAGAGTTAGACTGGATAAACCGTTTGCCGAGGAACGTGATGAGTAAGGCGGCTGCTTGAAATGCCGCGTCGGTGGAGAGAATCAAACATGCCCTGGATGAAAAACTTCGACCGGAACAGGCTGGATTCAGGAAGAACAAGTCATGCATTGACCAGATCGCCACATTACGGATCATCATTGAGCAAAGCTTAGAGTGGCAGTCACCTCTCTATCTCAACTTCATCGACTTTGAAAAGGCCTTTGACAGCGTCGATCGAGAGGTGATTTGGAAACTACTTCGCTACTACGGTGTGCCACCAACAATTATACATCTCATCCAACAGCTATACGACAATGCTGCATGCCAAGTAATCCACAATGGGAAACTTACGGAACCCTTCGAAGAGAGGACAGGAGTAAGACAAGCTGGCTGCCTACTATCGCCAATGATTTTCTTGATTGCAGTAGACTGGATAATGTGACAAATAGTGGGCAATGAGGAAACAGGCATAAAATGGACACACACAAAAAACTTGGAGGATCTGGACTTCGTCGGTGATATATGTCTGATTTCCCACAAACTGGAGGATATGCAAGCGAAAAGCAACAAGTTAGCAGAAAAAAGCATCAAAGATAGGACTTCAGGTGAACATAGATAAAACAGAGGTGATGAAAATTCCTGGGCAACACCACCAACAGCAACAACAACTGACAACAATCAGCATAAATGGGAGGAACCTGAAAGAAACAACCTCCCTTACCTACCTACCTGGGAAGCATCGTTTCAACTACAGGCGGAACTGACGAGGATATCAAAGCAAGAATCGGAAAAGCATGACAAGCTTTCACTACTCTCAAGTCTGTGTGGAGGTCAACAGCACTCAGCGTGAAAAATAATATCCGGATTTTCAACTCCAATGTGAAGTCAGTGCTACTATACGGGTCAGAGACTTGGCGCGTCATAAAGACCTTCATTAACAGTTGTCTTCGCTCAATACTCAAGATCAGATGGCCAGAAAAGATCAGCAATAGTGAGAGATCTCTGGGAGCGAACCAACCAGGAACCGATTGTGAAACAAATAGGCAGGAAGAAATGGAGATGGATTGGCCATACTTTGAGGAAACCATCAAGTGACATCACTAGACAAGCCATCGCTCGAGTGGAACCCGAAAGGGAAGCGGCGAGTTGGTCGTCCAAGGGTGACGTGGAGGAGGTCATGTGAAGAGGAGATGAAAACATGTGGATAGACTTGGAGCCATGTGAAGATTCTAGCAGAAAACCGAACGCAATGGAGACGCACGGCTGAAGCCCTATGTTCCTGTAGGAATTAAAGGATACAATAACAATAATAATAATAATGATAATAATAATAATTGAAATGTCTTCTCCAGACATTTAGAAAGGCGGTTTGTAAGAATTTCTGCTTCGATGTAACCTCTGAATTCTAGGTTCATGAAGAGAGTTTTCTTAGGACTAGTTGTGATTTTTTGGCGACGGAGGCTACTGTTTCATATTTTTTTCTATGAATCTTGGTGGATACCCTTTCTCTAGTACGGTTTCACGTAATAAATGTAACTCATTCTCTATCGTGTCTTCTGAACAGATTTTTCGAATCCTTAAGCATAATGAACGTACTAGATTTTGCTTTCGGACCAGTGGGACGAAGTTCCATAAATTGATAAACTGTCCCGTCCATGTTGCCTTGCGATAAACTGATTTTTGGATCATGCAGTCTGGTTTTTTGGTAAGTAGTACATTCAGGAATGGAAATACCATGTTTGATTTAAGTTCTAAGTTGAATTTTGCTGATAGGTGTGCTGCATTGAAGGTTTTGAGGACATACTCTAAATCAACCTTTACATCAAAATAATGAACGTATCATCTACGTATCTCCTGTATAAGTGTTGACTAATCAGAAAATCGAGGATATTGCTTTCCAGACTTGCCATGAAACAGTCAGCTAACAGTGGACCGAGAGGGGACCCCATAGCTGCATCATCTTCTGTACATAGAACCGTTCATTGGATTTGATTTGGATATTAAACGTACATCTGAGAAGTAGTTCCTTCAGGTAGTTTATGGGATAATGAACTTCTAAGTTGTTGGTTTCGATGTAGTCACAAATGAAGAATATCGTTTCTGTCAGGGGAATGCTTGTGAATATAGAGGTGACATCCAGTGACAGCATTTGTCTTTCAGGCACGTTGACATCTTTCACTGAGTCGATGAAGTCGAATGTATCGCTAAGACTATACTTTATCATATATCTTCTTACCGGTTCAAGGATATCAGTTAGCCA
The DNA here is from genome assembly GCA_944472155.2 of Trichobilharzia szidati. NCBI lineage: Eukaryota > Metazoa > Platyhelminthes > Trematoda > Strigeidida > Schistosomatidae > Trichobilharzia > Trichobilharzia szidati. The sequence continues at coordinate 113,828,366 of OX235271.1, forward strand.
CTTCTCGATCTCATGATATGGTGAGTTGACCATGTCTACGATGGGTTGAAGTGGAACACTCTTCTTAAGCACTTTAAGCAATCCATATAGTCTTGGAATAATTGAATTGCATGGCTTTATTTGTTCATGTACCTCCGATGTTATGACTGAATCTTCTTTCTTTCTCTTCAGCAATTTTATAAGCAGGTTTTCTGTTCTTTCCATTGTGTCTTTCTGGTTGGTTTATTTGAAGAATTTGGCGTTGCGTGATAGTATGTTTGTTAATTTCTCAGTATAGTCAGATCTATTCATTACCAAAATCCCATTGTACTTATCAGGACAGACGAGGATTATGTTTATGTTTTCTTGAAGTTGCTTAAGTTGTTTTCTGTGTTCCTTGGTCAGCGAATAACGATGGCTTGGTCTTGTACGAGTGTAGTTGTAGCAGCTGTCAAGAATTAAATCTTTGAATTTTCCGAGATTTTTTTTCAGAAATAGGCAAAAAGTCAAATGTCTGTGAGATTAAATTCTGGAACTGGAACATAGTTTGCAATTCGTTGATTTTACTCGATACATAGCGAAATTTTGGACCAAGTGATAGGGCTAAGATTTGAATAGGAGTATGAGGAAAATTCAAAAGGTTAAAGAAATGTTTTTCAGGATTCTGTGGAATTGATGAGACAGTTTCAGATGGTTTCGGGTTTTTATTAGTCAGGAAGTAGTATCGCCACAACGCTTTCGCACTACAGTGGATACATAATCCTGAGACGTTTGTCGTTCATCATCAGATAGTTCATACAAAGCATGGGTTCTGTGTGATATGTTTCTTTCAAGTTTGGGTAGACGTGAGCGAATGGTGTCAATGTGATTTAATGTTTGGCGTTTTAATGTCTTTGAATGTGATTCCGGCGGAGATTCTTCTAATACTATCTTGGATACTCATGCTTATCAATGCATATATATATATATATATATATATATCGGTCGTCAACTATGGATACTCAAGAATAAGGCATTACTTCATATCATGTGATACGCCTAACTAATACAGAGTTTGTTTCCTTGGCACAGTGCAAAATAACTGTTAAGTAAAAGAATGTTTGGTATGTGTGAAAACGAAATAATACTGCCATATAACCTACACAACTACCGATGGAAGCTTATCGAAGCCCATCAGTTACTTAGTAAAGTTAGCTGGCGTTTGATGTTTATCTAGTGCTGTAATTATGTTATACATATTTTTCATTGTTATTTATTCTTCCTTTTTTGTCTTGTGATTAGATTTCTTATAAATGATAAACAGTTGAGATTAATAAAGAAAAGTGATAATTTTGTTTTTCTCAAATGAGTATTGTTTTGATACACAAGCAGTAACTATGGTTACTTTCATGATGGCATGATAGTCATCGTTAACTTGGGTATAACTGTTAATATACTAAAAATGTCAATCGTGCTGATACAAGTAAAAATAGTGCTGTTTACTCTGGCGAGTATTTAAAACATTTAAAATCGACGGTTTCACAAGTTCTACTAAACGTGAGAAAAGGTATTATTCTCAATGGCAGCTTATCCCAGTACATGAAATGACCGTTCCTGAGTGGTGTCTTTGTTTCACAAATTGTACTCCTGAACATCTTATAATTAGCATTCAACAAAATGAGAATTTCTCGAAGGAGAAAAAGAAGAGACATCATAATGTGTTGGTTTGCGCTTCACGTCAAATAGAGCAGTGCCACAATTTACTGTCAATTAATCTTTTATTTGAAGATCTTGGACATAGAGAAAATATCATACGGTGAATTCCTGTGAAAATTCTGTAGATTATACAAATACTGTTCAGAATAAAGCTATTAGTATAATTATTACATATATGAAAGTTAAAATAAGTAGATTGCTAAGATCTTATCCTTTAATGTGAATCGAGGTAGAAGGGATTAAATTTTCTTTCAGACACTGTCAGATGATATTTTATTCTCTTTGTTTCTTCAGAAAAACGAAGTTAGACCTAAAACGTTGAAATCATAAAATGTATGGAAACTGATGCCATGCCAGCTAAAAGTCACGGGGAAATTAGAGACAACATTTCTATTTCCAGCATTATCTTACAAAATGTAAGTTAATAAGTTTTGTTTAGGCCAAACTTACCTCTAAATGATAAGCGTTCATTTGAATAAATAAAATATATAACATTAGTGTATCATTGGTGTTTTGGTTTGAATGAATTCGTGTTTACATTCTGAATCTTTGATCTTTTTTGTATATTGAAAACACACGGCTGTGAATTTGTAAAAACGTTTTGAATATTAAGAACATAAAATATAAGACATACCTAAACTTACAATTAATAGTGTTCTCTGAGCTAGTTGGTTTAGTTGCGAAGCTTTCGTCGTCCTTCTGGACAACATCTTTAGCGCCATATTTAGCACAAAGTGAAATGATTTAAGTTTCTTAATGAGTGATATAATTGCGTCTCCTGGTAACTATCTTTACATATGTATTGTCGCTGAAGATGTTGTCCAGAAGGACGACAAAAGCTTCGCAACTAAACCAACCAGCTCAGAGAACACTATTAACTGCAAATCATCCACCTGAGCTACAAATCTTCTCTACACCTAAACTTAGTTATGTAAGCGATGAATATGAAAATTCTTTGCTAATTTACTGGCATAACTATTTCATATTATTCAGAACTCATCGTTCCTAAGCCATTTAGCCCAAAAACAATTTCGGAAGGCGTTTGAATTAAATAATCTTTGGGTTTCTGGTTAGTTTTTTATAATAATATATTGAGTTGTTTTAGACCCGTGAACACAATTTCGACATTATTTCTCACTGTAGAAATATGACATGAATTCTTACAGCCAACGTAGCATAACTTCTACAATGTAAATTCTAATTGCTGATCGATATGGTCTGGAGTTCTATTGCAAATGTCACGTCGCGTCTGTTTCCTTCATAAGTGTCTATTGTCGAAGTATCCAGGATTACAACAATGCTAATGCCACGTATTTTAAAGGTGATATTTATTTTTATTGTAAAGATATTGTTCCATTCAGTAAAAACTTTTCCACTAGTCATATGTGTCATAGCTGATACTTGATCCCATTATGATAAGCATCATTGTAAATGTGTTTTGTTCATTTGCTGAGATCTTTCTCACAAGGAAAACTTTTTGTTCTATGCAGCAGCTTGAGAAAAAATATTTTCCAACATTGAGTAGAATTAAAATGAGATTTATATCTGATCCAGCTTTTTCTTGTGGGATATAGAAATAAAATTACCTACACTTGAGGATGATACGAATATTAACTTATTTACTTCTTAACCTTTGGCAGTAGATGCTTTTACTAATATAAAACTAATTAAAATAGTTATTTATCAATAAAAAAATATTCTTTAGTGTATTTAGCATTGAGTCTGAAAGCTGCTTTAGTAATGTAAAATATAAACCTATATAATTTCCACCTGCATTTTACCTGGACAAGGCGTTTACTGATTCAACCAACTCAGAAGTTAGCTCTTAGGCAACCATTTGATTCTTTACAGGTTGCTTCGACTGGGATAGTAAATTGCAGAGTAACATGATCTTAGATCGCCTAAAATACCCATTGAGTAATGAAGAAAATAAAAGACAATTCAGCAAAGAAAATTTTCTTTATCGACAAAATCACCTTCAAAGACTGTACAGTTGTGTTTATAGTTACCAGAAATGTATAGTAGTCTATTATTGAGTAATAGGGGGTGACATAATTGATATAATTACTCAGAAGTGGCTTTAAAAGTAAAAATAAAAGTTGTAAATTACGTAGTACTCAACGGCACATAGGAAGAAAGGGTTAGAAATTTGATTAGGTTAACATTTTTATTGAGTGAGTATAAAGATAGTTGAGTGTCAATTTAAAAAGTGTGAAGAGGGTTTGAAAATGAACAAAAGGAACATATGAGAGTGGTAAAAGTGAATTAATTGTTGAAGTGAAAGCAAACTAAAAGTAAAATTGAAAATTAAAGAATAAAAAATCTTTTTACAGGGAACGACTAGTGAAGATGTTAAGACCATGGTAGAATAAGAGACCGTACAAACTGTCTCTGCATACAGAGTTCGAGGTTGTATTGCCAACGCCTCCGCCATACAAAAATGCCGCAACCTGACGCTTTTTGTACCATTTGGCCTCACCTTGTAGATAATCTTCAAAGACGACTCTGGTGGAGCTACGTAGCTTGAGTTCACCAAGTGCTCGAGAACTGAGCTAGTAACTGTCTTGCATTGTCCTTTGACTAGCCATACCGGATAATGTTCAGTTGTGCATTTGGAAAGTGTGCGATTTTTGCGACCAATATAAGCAGCTCCGCAGGAGCATTAGAATTCATAAACTTACTCATTGAAGTGGCCCAAAGAGGCAGTTTATCCTTCACACATCCAATCATCATTTGTTGGCTGTAGAAATTGATTCGTAGCTCATACATGTATCTTTGGTACATATGGAAACTGACGATAGTGGTTCTTTAGACTTGCCAAGAAGCAGTCTGCATGTAAAGGACCCAATCGTATTGTAGTTTCTTTAAGCAGTGGATCGGAACACCCACGTTTACATTATTATCCTGAATGAATTTGCATATAAAGCAAATAGTTTCATTGAGAGAGATATTAATGGAAAGGAACTTAACATCCATGGATATCATTTTAGACTACTATACATTTTTGGTAACTATAAACACAACTGTACAGTCTCTGAAGATGATTTCTTTTTGAATTGTCTGTTAAGGTCTTGGATAATGATACGATTAAAGTTTTAATCCATATCGCAGATTGGTATTGGTTAAAGAATTGATGAAAGTCAGTGAGCATGGGAAAGGTGTTTATTCCTGGTTTGGAACTATTCGACTGTATTCATCGATGACGCCATTTTGGAATGAACTTAGAGCCTTCAGTATACCAAATGAGTCTGGTGACCATTCAGCCACTAGGACGGAATTCAATAGCTGAGGAATTCTAACTTCTGTCAGTTCTCTGTATATAGCGTCACTGATAGCCAATATCGCTGTGGAGTATTTTTCCTATCACCTAACCTGATGGACCCCACTGGTGATAATTACTCATTAAGACTGTGTGCAACTTCGTCCTGTAGTTAGTCAATAGTGAGCATCAGTTTTATTTTGTGGTTTTGTAAAAAGCATAAAGATACGTAAAAGAAAATCTTGAACAAAGTGATAAAATATAACTCCATATTAGATATGCAAAGCGAATAGTTGTATTGTATACTGACTGTGTGACATTTCCCCGCACACTCTATTGTTTATATTTATACTGCCATGATCAAATATCTCCCAACCCTATACTTTTTAGTTAACTTAAACCACCTTTTCATTTTTATTTGATAAAAAATGAGAAGGTTATTCAGATGTCTTAATGTGATTATGGAATGTAAAATATGCCTGAAACGTCAAGCAGTGCATAACACCACAAATTGGTTTTGTTTATCTATTACACCAGTAAGCCATCACAAAATCCATAAAAGTAAAAATATCTCACCGATACCCCAAACTGACAACTTATTTTCAATGTATACAATGTCGGTGACACCAAGCGGCTTAACCATAAATCAGCCTATGAAATCTTCGTTCAAGAGTATTTTTATCGGTTTTTTATAATTTTGATGCATACCATGAATATATTTAAACCTACCGATAAAGCCATATAATCTGATAAACTATAAACTAGTAGAGTAATAATTAAGGACAGCATATATTCGTCATAATCATTTCGCTGCATATACAAAATTTGTGATATCCTTTTTACAGCTGGTTAAAACATGTATATATTAAATTATTAATGCATCTACTGGTTAACAAGATGTTTGCTTTACTCATCCAAATAAATAATGAATGAAAATTTTATTAAGTTTTGTGTTGAAGAAAGACTTCTCATACAATGTTAACTCAATCAACTGTGATTTGAATCATTTAGAAGAACATTTCTTCATGGTTTTTGTGAATTCTTTCGTATATAAATCGTCACTACTTAATGTTACTGTAGGAACGAGGTGAGGTGGAAGGAAGAAATTTCATTCTTAATCGTATTTTATCTTTTATACTTCAGTTTGCTTAACTGTATGGTTAAGCAACTCATGGCACATGTTTGGTAAATACACCGACTTTGAATTTACTGCTGTAGTATGATTTGTCTCTATCCTTTATTAACTCTAATTTCCAATATGCCTATAAGAATCAATGTTGTGATATGTGTAAAAAGTGCTTGTTTGTAGAAATATAATTAATCATGAAGTCTCTAATACATATCATTGTTTTATGGATGGTGCTTTCATATCTTAGTTTTAATTGTCATCTAGATGTTAAGAAATCACTTAAATTCAGCTAAGCTGAGTTATCTCAGTTAGTTTGGCATACTTTGAACCCTCGATATCCATGTATTGTGACATTTCACGCATTTTGTACGTATATATATATATATATATATGCATTTATATACATTTAACATTACTACTGTGGACGTGTGATACAAACAAATTGTGGCAACGAAATATTATTCTCACATATTCCCACAGTTTAATTCGGGATTAGCAACAGAATACGATATATCTATTTGAAAACTCCATTTGATGTCAGAGGCAGAATACATTTCCCACGGTTAGGTACTGAATTTACAAAAGAATACTATTTGTATTTGACTATTCTATTTCACGTCGTTTGATATAAACCAAAATCACATGCTCAGTGACTGATAAAAGAATATAAACTATATATATATATATATATATATATAAACAGCAGGTTTGATCAATGGAAAATATACCTTGGCTCCCGTGACTTGCTTTCTGTTGTTACACTACTTGTCTAAGTCAGTTTCATTTTCCTTGTTGAACAACTGGACGGAAATATTTGACATCTACTGATGTACCAGCTCCTAGTACAGACGTTTCGACGACGGCTGAGAAGTGACTTGATGCTATTTAGTGGATGGCGACGAGTAGTAGAATTGCGGATGCTCATGTCAACAGAGACTGGAAATTTGTATCCAATCAGTTTATGGGGAAAACAAAGTTGACTTAAACGAATGATAACTGATACCTGTAATATCACCTGGATCGCAACGGCCACCAGTTGTATCACTTGGATATCACTTTGGCGTTTGAAACGATGGGTTTCAAAGTTCGAGTCTCAATGAGAACACCTTCACTCGCTGGAGATTGCAGTTAAATCTTGCTGAAAAGTACCAAATAGGATGAAGTGCACTTCAAGTATTCCACTTGAGCATTATCACTTGTAACCCGTATGTGTTGCTTTCCATTTGTATTTATGTATTTAATATAAGTAATATCTATACTTCATTGTTGCTGCGATTTACTGTTGCCTTCAAAACAATAATTACACACCATTTTTTAAAAATCCGTTCTTTTTTAAATATGTAATCCATCATAGCTGAGGGAGAATAATGTAGGGAAGCACCACTAAGTAGTAAATATAAAAAAGGTTTAACAACAATCAGTGATTTGGATACATCACTATATAGTTTCTACAAGAGTCCCAAACTAGGACGAAACAGTTATCCAGTACTCCCAGGTTTTCCAATGGTTCTCTAACCAACGTCAGCTCATGATAAAGCCCTGCAACCAATCAAACAAAGTTCCCTACAAAACCAATACTTGAAAACATTTCGAGGAAGAAAATTTTACACCCCTGCGAAGTCATCTTCAAAGGCTGTACAAGTGTATTTATATTTACCGAAAAACATATAATAGTCTATTACTGACTCATAGGGGTGTGTGCACGATTGTTACAATTACTCAGAACTGGTATCAGAAGTCAAAAACGAATTGCGTAATGGTTAACGACACAGTAAATTAACGGTTTCGAAATTTAATATAATGATGCCAGAGAGTTGAGTGTCCACCTGACAAGTGTTAGGTGGGTGAGAAGAAAATATATAGTAAAGTGATCAAAGTGAGGTGATGATTTAATGAGAGAATGGTCACCAGTCAGAACGGAAGCCAAGGCCCTATTCTCAGACGATGTATTCATAATACCTCGGCTTTTGGATTAGCACGTAGTGTGCTTGGAAAAGGGGTAAGGTTCGGAGGGGGATGAGCAAATGCACTCCATAAAAATGTAACACCGCTAATAAATGTTTCAAACTCATTTCTTGAAGCTTTACGTTTCTCACGGAAAGCAAAAAAGTGAAAAAGCTCACTGAAGAAAACGTGAAAGTGATAATAGTAAATTACCAAAACAGGAGCAAACACATAAGGAAGATTTGATAGTGTGGAAAATTCCCATATTATGAATTAAAAGTCAATCTGAACGAAGAATATTCTTTTCAATAATTTCTCTTCAGGTTCTTACAATTATAAAATATAATATTTGTTGTCGTTACAATAAGGCCAGTTATGCGGCAGATACATTTTTTAACGTAGAATAACAGATTAGTTATGGGGTGTCAAAATAAATAGTCGTATTTGTGTGACAAACGTGCTAGGCTGAATTCGATTACAAATAATGTAAAACGGGAGACAATGGTGATTAATCATAATCGATTTGTAGAGTGTGGGGTAGGCAGGTTTGTCTACGGGTTCGAGAACATTTACCAGCTTGGTTCAGCAGAGGGGAAATTAAGTGCATAAAAAGCTCGATTCTGTCACACTTGGTTGATACTGGACATCATATCGATGTCAACACAGCTTTCAGGGTTGTATACCGAATTCCGAAATCGTTATCACGTACAGTTCGCTTACGTCTACTACACATAGCTGAAGCTGTTGCAATAAGATCGACTAAACCCGAACTTTGTATCCAAAAAGAACACGTCCAGACGCTGTTCCTACCGTGGCCAAACTTGGATTGATGATTCTCCTTCTCACCAAGAGTGCTCCTTCCCCTTAACCCTCTTGGCCTTTTTTTTCCTTTGCTTATTATTACAATTATTATTATTATTATTATTATTATTCGTCATAATTTATGCCCTTCATGCAAACATTCTCTCAATACTATCGAATTTTTTTTTTCGTTTATACTATCCGGACTTATTATTAGTGATATTATCTCTTTTCTCACTATATGCCTCCACCTGTTTCACTTCATATATTCGTTATCTCATTATGAACCTCCCATTGCAGTCTTACTATCTCCTGTTTAACACAGACCACTTTGTACTAGCCACTCACCTGACACCTTTTATAACCTTGAACTGACTTGTCAATTTTCCTACCCCACACTCTACAAATCGATTATGATTAATCACCATTGTCTCCCGTTTTACATTATTTGTAATCGAATTCAGCCTAGCACGTTTGTCACACAAATACGACTATTTATTTTGACACCCCATAACTAATCTGTTATTCTACGTTAAAAAATGTATCTGCCGCATAACTGGCCTTATTGTAACGACAACAAATATTATATTTTATAATTGTAAGAACCTGAAGAGAAATTATTGAAAAGAATATTCTTCGTTCAGACATAAGGAAGAGTTTAAGACTACGGTTGATTAAGAGGCTGAAAAAACTCTTTCTGCACTCAGAGTTCAAGATTAAACTAACGAATCTCTAGCGCTTCCACCATACTCACGTGCCAAATCGCACTAACCTTTTTGTATGATTCTAAAACAGAATTCCAGTAGAGCTGCTTGGCTTGAGTTCACCAGATGCTCTAGGGACTGAATTAATAATTATCTTGCATTGTTTTCTGGATGACAATACCGGATAAAGTTCAGAGATGCGTTTGGAAAGTGTCTGCTTTGTGAGGCAGAATTACAAATACAATTTTTCGTCGTTAGTTTTAACTAATCTTGTTTGCACAAAATAAACTGCATCAACGTAATTACTGACTCGAAGATATTACTTCAGCGGTTTTACAACAATAGCTTTTGCATAGCTTGTCGATAGTACTAAGCATTAGAAGAGAGTGGCAAAGCAAGCAGAGAAGTCCGTCCCTTTATTGTCGTGAAAAGGTAGATTTAAGTATTGAAATCTGCCAATGTAAAATAACTTAAAAACTACACGGTAGTACAACAAAGTTTGATACAACTTGGCAAACTAAATAATATGCATTTGATGTCAGCTCATAATGAAATCCTCCAGTCAATCAAACAAAAAATCCCTAGAAAACCAGTACCTGACAATATGCATTAAAAAAAAAATTAAAACAGCTAAATGAGCAAAAAGCAGAATTCTTTACATCTCTGTCATTCATCTTTAAAATCACCTAGGTAACTCAGCCAAATAATCACTCACTAAATCAGCAATCAACTTCCAGTTGCCCAATTTATATGCCTGAAGTAATTAAGAAGTCTGTTTGTATCTTACTAACCTTCTATAAGTATTTTCAATCATCAACAATTTTGATTAAAGCGAACCCTCAACTAAAATACAACTTCATTAGGACTAATCAAGCAAGCATGCATATATATATATATATATATATATATATGCATGCTTTTATATACCATTAAATATAATGGCATAAAAAGGAAAGTTTGAATTCCATTATTATCAGTAACAAAGGATTTGAAGTTATTCTTAGCTAAACAATTACTGAATTATCCGTTTCGAATGAAATCATGAATGCCTACATTATTTCTAAGTTTAGTTTATTCGCATAAATAATGGCTGTGTTGTTTATTCATATCAGAGAAACACTCAAAACAACACTTATTTTAAGTTATACTTTGAAAAGACTGTAACGTTTTCATGAATTTAAACATTCATTGAATAGATAAGAACGAATTGTTGTTGAAAATTTTTCTTGTTTATTATTAAATTAATGTTTTCTTTACCTTAATATTTTGTTTACCTGTTATGTTGTTACTCTAATTGTTTGTGAAATTTGAGAAGTTTGTTGTTGAAGTGTTTTACCTATTCCGGTTATTTTTAGGGTAAAAGTATGAAATTTAAAAGTGAGTATTATTTCCAAGTTATCCCTCAAGTTTACCTTAGCTGTTTCCTCGATAGCTGATAGAAGCTTCGTAATGAAAGTACACCGATATTGGCTTTATCTCGGTTAGTTGAATACATAGGTTCTCTAACTGGCTATCGGAATCCCTTTTATCATAGTGTCATGGAATATGGAATTGAAAAGCGACTGACAAGGCCTATTATTCAGGTTTATTTAGATGTAGGTTTATTAGGATATGAAAAAATATTCTGGATTGTCGGAAATACTAAGTAACAATTAATTTTTCAGAATTATTGAACTCATTTTGGAATGAACGTTATGCATAAAGTTGATATCAGGTTTAATTTTCAAACCACCTTTACAAAGTCATTGGTTTCTGTTGCCGACTCTTAGATTAACTGTTTGGTACACTTGATCTGAGATTTTGCAACTCGTCAATGGTTCTTCAAATAAGTGGAAAATTCAAATCAGTGAAGAGATTTAAACAACTGGTATGTAAAGCAGCCAGTAGTCAAGCACTCCCTACAGAATTTTAGTCAAGAAGTTTCTCTCGTTATCCGGCACCGAGTTGTCGCCAAGCAGCATGACTGAAGAAAGCTGTATGGAATAAAACCGGAACCCCCTGAAAATTATGTTGAAGGAAACCTGTTTATGCATTTTAGGCACGAAGAAGAGGTAAGACATAAGGTAGCTCTCTTTGCATACCTTCCGTCTAGTAGTGCTAAGAGTGATAGTGAGACAGATGAACCAGTGCAAGATTAAGCATGGAGAAGAGAAGCTAAGTACAACTTACAAAGCGATGAAGAATATAGTGAGTAAGAGTGCTAGGAAAGACAATACTACTGGCAAATGAAACAAAAAAACCGCTGGTGAGAGAAATAATGTCAATAGATCAAATCGTGGAAAATACCCATTGGAACATTAGATTGAGAAGAATAAGAAGTTCAGCAAAGATATCTTTTCGGCGATTTCATTTTCAAAAGCTGTACAATCGCATTTAAATGCATAATTTTACATGGAGACAATTCTTGTTTGATTCTACATAATTATGACAGCGAATAAAAGGTGATAATTATTTCCAACTAGATATGGTTATACGAGAGGCTTAGAAACAAAAATTACGCAGGATTAGAACGGATATCAAGTGTGTAAAAATGAGCATGGATACAAAATTGAAATAATAATTTTCAACTTGAGATGGGAATCAGGAGGTGCGAATATAGATTACAAGAGCCTTAGAAACAAAATTATATGGAATTTAGCAAATTACAGGTGTGCAGAAAGTGAGCATGGAAACAAAATTGATATAATAGTTTTAGCTTAAAATGGAAGTTAGGAGGTGTGAATATAGATTACAAGAGCCTTAGAAACACAAAATAATTGCACAGGATTAAGATATAATTGCAAATTTTTTTTAAAAACGGATTATAAATGTGAACAGGAAAAGCATGGAAACAAACTTAAAATAAATGTTTTTATAACTGGAAAAAAAAATGAGGTGAATTGAATGAAGACTGAGGGAGTAAGAATTGCACACATAGCGAACGAAAAGGGATCAAAAAAAAGAAAAAAAACAAAAACAAAAACAAAACCAGAAACAAAAATGGAAGCTACGGTAACATACCGAACTAAGTCCATGGTAGTTGTAGAGGTTGAACTAATTTCTTTTGGACACACAGCTCCGGCTTCTCGATGCATATTGAGAGGGCTTCTGCAGTACAGAGAAGTCGGAAACAAACTGCTTTCGGTAGGTTTCTGTTGACCTTGTAAATTACTTTGAATGAATCAGTTGAGATGTTGTGGGAGGTATTGATCAGATGCTCAGTAATGGCACTTCTGATTGAACCGGTGCCTCCTCTTTGCAGCCACGCTGGGTAGTGTTCTCTAACACGTTTTGAAAGGACGCGCATACAACGACCTATGTACCTTGCTCCGCACGAGCAGGTGAACTGGTAAATGCACATTGAATTTGCCATATGCGACAGTTTGTCCTTCCCATTGCTCCGAAGAAGTGGGCGGCTAGAGAATGTCACTCTTAGAGTTGCTGCCGGAAAAGTCTTCTTCAGGGATTTGGAGATTCTCCTTTTAAGGATATCTGCTGCCAGGTCTCCCCTGAATTCCAGATTCAGATAGAGTGTCTTCTTTTGCACTGAAATGTATTCTTCTCTTTTTGTCCTTGGTTTCATGTTCTTCTCCACGAAACGTGGCGGGTATCCGTTTTGAATCAGGATGCTTTTTAGGAATAGGAGCTCTTCTTCTAAACAGTCATCACTGCAGATTCTTCTGGTGCGGTGGGCTAGTGAGATGATGAGAGCTCTTTTACGGCTGATAGGTACCCAACTGTAGAAGTTTGTCAGCTGGCCATTCCATGTTGGTTTTCTATGGATAGATCTTTTCAGAGTTCCGTCCTCTCTTCTTGTCAATTCGACGTCCAAGAATGGAATCTTTGATTTATTTTCAACTTCCATTGTGAATTTGATTGAAGGATGGCAGTTATTAAACTCCTGTAAGATGCAATTTAAATCGGAATCGTCTTGACAAACTATAAAAGTGTCATCGACGTATCTTTTGTACAGCAACAATTTGTTCATTGTTGGTTTAAGGATGCGGTTTTCCATGCTGGCCATGAAGCAGTCTGCTAGGAGTGGGCCAAGGGGAGAGCCCATAGCAATCCCGTCTTTCTGTCTATAGATGACGTCGTTGAACGTAAATTGTACGTTGAGTGTGCATCTTAATAACAACTCTTTTAGGTATGAGGTTGGTATTCCGATGCTCAGGTTATTGTCATCAATATACTTGCAAAGGAAACAAATTGTTTCTGTGAGCGGCACATTCGTAAATAGAGATTCCACGTCCAGTGATAACATTCGTTTGCCATTTACATTCAGGTCTTTTATGCACTCAATAAATTCAAACGTATCTCGTAGAGAGTACTTACAGAGTTGTCGTCTCACAGGCTCCAGCATCTCGGATAACCATTTGGCAATGGGATGGTACGGTGATCCCTCCATGTCCAAAATCGGTCGAAGTGGTAGGCCTGCTTTGTGTACTTTTGGCAGACCATATAGTCGAGGGATGATGGATCCTGTTGGTCTCAGACGTTCAAATAGGTCCTCAGTTATGAGGTAGTCGTTCTTCATTCTCCTAAGAACATCTGTCAGTTGCTGTTCCATCTGCTCTGTCTTATTCTTCTCATTGTCTGGTTTTGAAAATTTATTATCATTAGAGATTAGAGCTGTCAACTTGTTGATATACACATCTCGGTCCATAAGGACCACTCCCGAACCTTTGTCTGGACGTGTAATGATCAGGTCTTTGTTGTTTCTCAAGTCTTTAAGCTGCTGTTTGTGTTCTTTTGTCAGGAGGTGTCGGGCTTTAGTTTTTGAATTGAGATATTGATTGCAGCAGTCAGAAATTGTAGACTTGAAATGTAAGAGATCTGCATCAGAGACGGGTGTGATGTCTCTTGTTTGACTCATAAGATTTTCAAATTGGACATACGTGTGTAGTCTGTTACTGTATAGATTTACATCACAAAATTTCAACCCTAAAGATAGGGCTTCTAGTTGTAAGGTAGACAAGCTGACGGAGGAGTGATTGAAAACAAATTTATTGGGGTCGACGGGAAACTTTCTCTGTACTTCGACGGATTTGAGGCTCCTGTTCAATTCGGATTTGATATTCTCAGCTCGTTTGCTTTGCACCAAGATAAAATATTCATTAAACGATTCTCTTTCACCTGATGATAGTTCGGAAAGAGCAGATGACCTCTGTGATATATTTCTCTGTAACTCGAATATACGCGAGCTAATAGAATCAATAAGGTTTCTTGTGTGGCGTTGGAGAGTTTTAGAATTGGGATAAATGTGGTGTCTTCGGAGAGCTTTCCAAAACCACTTCGGATATCGATGATTCTTAATGCAGTCTTCATAGAAGTCTAATTGCCAAAGAGGTGGAACAGAGGGAACTCTGGGATGACCAACTTTGAAATACTCTTCAAACGACCGCCACCCGTAGCGCGTCCACAAATACCACCAACAGTCATGGAACTGCCAACGAACACCAATAATCTGACGTAAGGGACAACTGAATGAAATGAAGTTACTGGAATTCGGCCGAGAAGGCTGAGGACCAGACAGAGTTCTTCAAAGAGGCTTTAAAATGGGCCAGAAACCTTGGCCGAGTATGCCAACGCAACTGTCGCGGGAGGTTTGGAAGGCAAGAAAGGCGACTTATGGTATCGCAAGAATTGGCGTAGAAGCATGCTCGAGTCGTTCTCAAGCAAAATATTGTCTTATCATCCTGGTGTAACTAATGGATTCTCTTGATGCAAATATTCGTCCCTAATAAGCTGGATTCACGAAATGTGGGACAGTTTGCAACGTTACGCATCACTATAGAACAGAACAAATTTGAACTTCGATGTCTTTGAATTTTGAAAGATATCCGACGTTGTCGATAGTGAAGTAATTTTGCAGTTGCCTTAACACTACGGAGTTCAGTGCTGCAGGCATATATGAACCTCATTCAGCAGCTGCATGATTGTGTTACATGTCAAGTGATTCACAGTAAACACCTACCTGATGACTGTGAAATGAAGACAGGAGTAAGAAAACATTTCCTACTACCACTCCTGACTGTGATGGAACGGATCATGCCACAGACTGTGCAGAGCGGGAAGATGGTCACATGTCAGGCTGACAGGAGACCTGAGAAGTTCTGGACTTCTCTATTGATTCATGTCCTCTTGCTCACAAGGTCAAAGACTTTCATGCAAAAGCTGAGAAGTTTGCAGAAGAGGTTGTGAAGACTGAGCTTCAAGTGAACATAGAGACGATGCAGGTGGCGAAGATACATGAACAACTAGAAGAGTAGCAATCAGTGCCAAAGGTAGAAAGCTGAAGTAAGTCGTTTCCTTCATCTGGTTGACCAGTGCCAGACTGCGGCCAACACAAATGAGTGTGCCGAAGCCAGCCAGTGTGGAAATCTACCGCGTTAAGCATGAAGAACAATATTCGGATTTTCAGCATTAACGTTAAGTCAGTGTTTTGTATGGTTTAAAGACTTGTCGCACACATCATCAAAAGCATTTCGAAAAGGCTGCAGACATTCATTAACAGTTGCCTTCGCTAGGTAGTGGAGGTCAGACGACCAGCCAGAGAGTATAGGCAACAAAGGACTCCGGCTGGTGGCGGAACGATCAAGAATCTATTACCTTACAAATATGCAGAAGAAAAGGGGAGTAGATTCGATATACATTGAGGAGACCGATGATCGACATCACATGTCAGTGAAACACGAATGAGAAAATACGAGTTAGGGATGCATCCGAGATTGTCATGGAGGAGATCATTTTGCGAGGAAACGAAGCTTGTATGTAGGCGTGGAGGTGGCTAGATGGATTTCTATATGCCAGTAGACCGTAAACTTTTAGTGGCAATAGCGTTTTTTTCACATTTTCTCATAAACTAATGGTCGCAAAAAGTTGTTCATAGTGATGAAATCTTCAAACGTGGGATCACATAAACCCTATGAAATGTATGCTGAGCTTTAGCTTCTACACTAACCTGATAAACGTATAATCATAATATTCAGATAGCTTTTACCTTTTTTTAATGAAATGTCATTAGGAAGAATGAAGTTTATCGTGTATCTAATGATAGCTGATAGAAAAACTGTCGTATAAGAAGAAGAGGGAAAGATTACTTTCTGTCAGCATTCAAGTGTTGGTTAAAAGGAATTTGATGCATTTCAAGTTGAATCATGGATTGGCATAAGATAGAGAACTGCTGAGAACCAGGTAGAACTGGAGAGCTTCTTTGTCCTAGTTAAGGGCCTCTTTTATTTTCATTTCTTAAGGGAAACAGATAAATGAGTTAAATAATAACAATAATGTGCCGTAAAATGCGAAGCCTTCAATCTAACAGATACCCTTTCCACACCTTAATGTGACTGAGATAAACTAAAAAAGCATAAATAGCCACGTCTCTGGATTGAGATATACTTATTACTTTAAAGTCTACATATTTTTATAAATATACTCCAGTCCTACGGAAGTATATAAGCATTTTTAAAGACACTACAGTATATTGTAGTAAGAAATTCTAATTACTTTAAATTTATAACATTCAACAGATCAGTTCCGGTGGACATTATTAATTCTCATCACACAGCGTCAACAGAAACTTCGTGTAAAGTCATATATAAAATAATATCAAGCCATTCAAAAGGATTTCGCTTGCATTTTCTTCATGCTGCTGAATCTCTAGCAATCTATGCAGAAAAACCGGAACTTTGTGTTCATAAAAGTTTTACCCAGCCTTCTTTATCACTCTGGCCTTAGTGTCAGTTTCATCTTCCTGATTTGTTGCAAAATAAACCCTGAAATCCTATAATTTTTCATCTGTTTTGTAACCCATTTTCAACTTTTTATTCTCATGGTTACAGGATTTCATCATGAGCTGACATTGGTTAGGGAACCAATCAATCAAATCCCTACAAATCCCTACTTGAATCTTTATTCTTTTGTTTCCTATCTATTATTTTCAAATGACTATTCATCACCTAACTAACTAAATCTTAACTCTATCATTTGCGTAAGGTTATTCACTCTTTCTCATACACTTTGACTGATTTTATTACTAACTGACAGGAACCTCTGACCTTTTTTGTCAACACACACTGTATATATAAGCCCCTAAGAAACTGCACAGCTTTAAAGCGAAGCTACGAAATAGATCTCATTGTTGACTTATCTGTTTTTAAGCGTATTGTAAAGGTTGCATTTGAAATAGGAATTAAGCAGGTTGAAATCATCTTGCATTTTGCTGTAAAATAAAATAACAACTACTTTAGTACTTTTTGTCGATATTATGCTTTGTTTCAGTGAGCAGTGAAGCACAAAATTTGTTGTATAAGTACTTTTGTTTTACTATGATGTCCATCAAAAGTATTAGAATCTAAGTTTTCATCTATGAAAGACAACGAAGTTAAATTGTGGCTGTTGCTATGCTATGAAAACGTGTGGGCAGACATGGAGCCATGTGAAGATTCTAGCAGAGAACCGAACGCAATGGAGACGCACGGCTGAAGCCCTATGTTCCTGTAGGAATTAAAGGATACATTAATAATAATAATAATAATAATAATAATAATAATAATGCATACTTTTTTCACTTTTCACACCCTGTCTGCAACACTAAGCTGCTTCATTATATTTACATGATGCAATTACAGAGATCGTCA
The DNA here is from genome assembly GCA_944472155.2 of Trichobilharzia szidati. Lineage (NCBI taxonomy): Eukaryota > Metazoa > Platyhelminthes > Trematoda > Strigeidida > Schistosomatidae > Trichobilharzia > Trichobilharzia szidati. The sequence goes on from OX235271.1 coordinate 113,846,498, forward strand.
TAAATGCTGATTGAAACCTTTCATTCATAAATACGATATAGTCACTAGGCTAGAAGAAACTGAGCTATGATACATTTTTATACACTTTGAATCTTATCCATGTGGAAAATAATCCAACTAGTCCGGTTTTTAGAACCAACAATCTGAGGATTGAAGTGTCTGTATATTTATCTCTCTGAGTGAAAAAGAAAATTGCCACTCGTAGAGATTAAAGTAACGTAGCGTGACTGATAAAAATGGTTAAACAACGAAGGTAGTTTTTTAGGCACTTGTATGGAAAATGAGATAATTACTTTAAAATGAAAAAGAATAGTTTTGTAGAAATAAAAATGATAATCAGCGATTATGTGAAACCATTGTTCTGAGAATAAATAGACATTAATTTAGACAAAAAGTCAAGGGAATGGTTTGTATAGAGAAAACAATAAGTGGATTAGAGTAGATTAGATTTTCAAGTGTTAGTTTGCAGAGATTTGATTAGTTTTAAGTTACATTCTGAATTATCATTAGTTAGGGAGCCACTGAGAATCAGGGAGTACTGGACAGCTGTTTTGTTTTATTGTGAAACTCTTCAAAAGTAAGTAACTGTGACTTCCCCAGGGATCAAATTCACGACTTTCAGATTACAAGAAGAGCTCGCTGACCACTCAGTCACCAGGACGGAATCCGATTTCCCGTTAATTCTAACTTCTGTCAGTTTACGATTTATAGTGCCACCAACAGTCGAAATTATCGTGGAGAATTTGTCCCCACATCTGACTTGGTGGACTTCAGTGGTCATAACTTCTAATTAGAACTGCAGGCAACTTCGTCATGTAATAAATCACTAGTTAGTACTAGAGTAGAGTAGGTCTATATAGTCAATTTAAGAAAATACTAAGACGAAATCACTACACCCACAGTGGGTAGCCAAATTCTTCCTTTGCAAATGATTTACCTTAAGCTTAAATATTCAGTAACAGTTATTATGTAACTGATGCCCTGAAAATTCTCCAACGTGTTTTTGCATCGTAGAGTTTTACAGTGGGATTTAGCATTTGTGAAATGGTTTCTTCTTATTACCAGTCTTTAGGTAATCCCTTTAACAAAGTAGCATTTCAAAAGTCAGCATTTTCAAAATTATTTGATCTTAGTTCTGTTTGAAATTAATTCACCCAGTGTCTTACTGCCGACTGTTTTCCAGCAACTAACACAATTATTTGGTTGAGTATTTGTACTGAAAGGACCCTATCCTACGACATTTTATTACAAAATAACTTATCATCCTGTCTTAACATGTATTTTATCTAAACTGTTCAATAGAACTTCCCTAAATTATGAAAAATCTTTACTGATGGTGATACCTCAACGAGGAAGTTGATATTATTTCGATATACTTATAAGATTATTGCTATTAGTGATGAAAATTCCTGGGTAACACCACAAACAGCAACAATCAGCATAAATGGAAGGAACCTGAAAGAAACAACCTCTTTTACCTACCTGGGAAGCATCGTTTCAACTACAGGCGGAACTGAAGAGGATATGAAAGCAAGAATCGGAAAAGCAAGACAACCTTTCACTACTCTCAAGTCTGTGTGGAGGTCAACAACACTCAGCATCAAAAATAAGATCCGGATTTTCAACTCCAATGTGAAGTCAGTGCTACTCACTATACGGATTAGAGACTTGCACTGCGCGTCATAAAGAGCATCTCAAACAAACTACAGACCTTCATTGACAGTTGTCTTCGCTCAATACTCAAGATCAGATGGCCAGAAAAGATCAGCAATAGTGAGAGATCTCTGGGAGCGAACCAACCAGGAACCGATTGTGAAACAAATAGGCAGGAAGAAATGGAGATGGATTGGCCATACTCTGAGGAAACCATAGAGTGACATCACTAGACAAGCCATTGCTCGAGTGGAACCCGAAAGGGAAGCGGCGAGTTGGTCGTCAGTGCAAGGGTGACTTGGAGGAGGTCATGTGAAGAGGAGATGAAAGCGTGTTGGCAGACATGGAGACAGGTGAAGACTCTAGCAGAGAACAGAACGCAATGGAGACGCACGGCTGAAGCCCTATGTTCCTGTAGGAATTAAAGGATACAATAATAATAATAGTGCAATTCATGAAATTTAGGCTCCTAAAAAGGAACACAGTGGTGATCACCATTTATAAAGTAACATAAAATAGGCGTTAAGTCATCATCAAGACATTTGTTATTGCAGCCCATAAGCAATTATGCACCAGTCATTTTAACCTAGTTTAACTACTAATGGGAAATGCATAAATCACAAGATATAATAATTATTAACTACTATTGTGGTCCAGTATTTCAGTAGATAAAGAGTTGACTTTTTAAATAAGGATGCTTAGTTTGAGTTTACCCGGAAATTTTATCAGTTACTAGAATGCGAGTCTCAGACAGAACCAAACGCGCATCATGGATCTCACTGTTATTTGCCATGTATGAAGTAACATTTACTAATTGCAGTTTTTCTAAGTAGAATGTTTGAAACAAGCCAACTTTGATATCACATCACATGTACACAATGACGTAAGCTACTGACTTTTTTTATTCGTTGATCGTTATTACGAAAAAAAGAATTTAAGTGCTGTTTTCTTGTGTTGAAAAATTTTCTTTCTCTTCCAAGTAAGACTCTGAATAATAATACGTCTTGTTTAACATTTACTTCTTTTGTCCTGTATACTTATGATTTTTAAATATGGTTGAACGACTTAATTTGTCTGTATCTTGCTAAGCAAAAAGAAATGACATTCAACAGGTAAAAAATATTAATCTTAGTCTGTAATTCCCCATGGTGATTTACAGACGTCAATCCAATGGAATTTTTGTGAAATGTTTATAGAAAAGCAAACAGTGAAGAAATTTTATCCCTCCTCATTAACAAAAGGAGTTTTGAAAACAAAGCGTTTTATATAGAACTTTAACATGCTTCATTTGTGTAACGTTTATTCAGCAAAATGATGAAAAACATTTTACCCTTAACAGGAATCATTGCAAAGTGAAATAGTGGTTGCTCCTGGTTTCTTGTCAGATTTCTATAAGACTTGGTAGCTAGGCGAATAATTGACTAAGAGAATCTCTTTTTATAGGATGCATGTGACATTTAAGTGTTGAAATGATAGCAGAGAAAATATTATAAATTGAGAAATCTTGGATCTAAGACACTGTTAATTAGTATGCACTCAAAATAAGAGGGGAAGAAGACAGAAAAACAGCAAAAAAATAATCATTACTAGCTTATAAAGTTAAGTAACAGCCTGAGAAAAATTACAATCCGTGAAACTTAAATCTTTTCAGTGAACTGAACCCAATAATGTGGTTAGTTGCGCAACCAAAATCAGTCTGTTTACAAAAGAAATGTGAGTTTTTTCACAATATCTTTCTGGATGCATATGGAAGGGGGAAAGCGTTTTATTACAATTGTCTTTGCACTTCGTAGTCTTCTCTTCATTTAAAAATTTTGAAGGATTCGGGTGTGCTAGCGAAATGTCCTGTGTCCATGAAATGTGTAGAAATTGAGCTCTTGAAATATTTACTTCTCTTTAGTTACAAATGTTTTAATTACGCTCAAAAAACTTATAAAAGCATGTCATTAAGCATGTCTAATGTATTGATGACGAAACTGTTTTTATATTTATAAACACACTTCGAAGTAATTATATTATTATAGTATTATTACTTCTCAGGGTTCCAAGTGTAGCATAAGGGTTCAACAGTACATCTCTGTTTCATCCTACCCTCTACAGTACCCTTTAGCTGGCTTCACGATTGCCCAGAACTCTCATTTCCCCTCTTCACACACAGGACCTTCTCCACATCATCCTCGGACCCAAGCACAACTCATCGTTTCCAATTGGGTTCCACTCGAGGGCCTGGAGCGCAATGTAGGTTAATAGTCTCCTCAGAGTGTGTTCGATCCATTTCCATTTTCTCCGACGTATTTGTTAAACAGCAAGTTCTTGGTTGGTTTTTTCTTGCTTATCCTAAATTGCCGTCCGATCGTCATTCTGGAGAGAATTCAGCTGTTGATAAAAGTCTGCAGTCCATTGAAAATGCTTTTGGTGACGAGTGAGCGAAATCTCTGAACCATACAGAAACACTTACTTGACATTAATGTTATAAATCTGAATCTGTCTTCTCTATGTACATCTGAAGTTCTGTCCTTGCAATCTACTTCCTCTGTAAGCTTGTTAATTTACGCCTACAGACCTATGAGTTTGTGTAACATGAGATATAAATCATCCGCAAAGTCCAGATCCCCTAGAGTCGTCTTATTTGTCCGCCATATTTTTGTTTTCGCGCTTCCTATGGTGATTACAAAATATAGGTAGATAAATGTATCCCCTAAATGTCTTGCATATAAAACATGTTTAATCAAATAGCTAAAGATATGTATCAATCAAGAAAGTAGCCTTACTTATTATGAACTGTTTCTGTCTACCGAAACATTAAGCCATGAAGCAAGTTATTGAAATGCATTTAACTATATTAAAGTTCTCCAACTAGTTGACTTCTTTTAGATCACCTGATTCATTGCATACCAAACTTTTCTTTTTCTGAATAGTCAAGATATTTTTTAATTTGTTATTGCTTATATTAATATAAATTCACCTTAAAAACTCACTAACCTGTATATTCTTTAGTCAGGTCAGTAAGTAAGAATAGAAATGAAAATAGTGAAAAGTTATCACTCACTCCCTTCAGCCAATCAGAATAATTCATTTTGATTTCTTTTTTCCCTCTAGATTCTCTTACATGTCTACATTTTTAATCATTTTGCAATATGAAGTGCTTTGCCAAATAAGCAAGTTTTAGAGAATATATATATCCTTACAAATATTACAAGATAGATTTATAGATATAAAGACAACAGATAATCAAATGTGCTCGAAAGCATTGCATGGACTATAATGTTATTATTTCTAAATAAAAGTCGTCAAAATTTTCACTAAACCGATACAACCTAAAGGATATTGTTATTTTATGAGTAAACAAATTAGAAGTAACACATTTTACTATTCTCAGACAATGCATGGAAATGGCGTTTATTAATAGCTTCGCGTGAATTTATTTACCAAAAATATTAATTATATTGTCACAAGCTAATAAAATTTGCAATGCAAACCTCTTTGAAGCCTGTATTAGGCTCGTCAGCCACAAGTCTTATGAGTGCATCCAGTGGTGGAAGTACTGGTAGTGCAAATGCTTCATCTAGTCAACCGACAATATCAGCTACGCTTACAGCAGTGCACAAAATGGAATCTGAGTTACGGTGTCCATCATGCAGACGATTTTTTCAGTGTCCTTTACTGTTACCTTGCGGACATTCTCTTTGTAATCAGTGTGCAGCTGGGGCACTGCTACCTGCTAATGAACCGAGTATTGCAGCTTCCATTACAGCTGCATTACACCTAACGACTAATGAAAACTTTAGCTCTAGTAGTGGTCCTCCCCAGTCGTCATCTTCATCTTCATCTACAACTGGAAGCAGTATTGGTTGCCCCAGTACATCAAATTCTCAAGGGAACACACAAAGTTTGGGTTGTACTTCAATGATTCATTCAGATTCTGATCAAGTTAGTGTTCTTAGTGAAACAGATTCTGGAGTTATTGTTAGCAGTCGACCAGGTAGTTATGTAGCAAGATTACCAGTTGTAATATGTTCATTAACCTCAGGTTTGAATCCTAGTCAGAGCTACAGTGTTTCTTCATCTTCAATAAGTCAGGTGTCAAGTGGTTTGATATGTCCAGTATGTAATCACGTAGTTGGCCTATTTGATGATAAAGGATTAAGTCATCTTCCAAGAAATCGTGCACTAGAACGAATTATATCAAAATTTGTCAATCCGAGTCAATTGCAGCAGTCTCAAAAGTCCAATGCAGATTTAGAACCTTTTCTGTTAAATTCCAATTCGGATCCAATCAGTCGACCAGGTGGGCCACTTTGCCAACTCTGTGAAGAACCTAGTATCCCATCAGAAAACCAAACGGCTTCAGATAGCAATAAATTAGAGGCAAGTGAACAAAACTGTCTAGCCACATTTTGGTGTGAACAATGTGAAATTTTCTATTGTACACGATGTCGTGAAAAGTGTCATCCACCACGTGGACCCCTGAATCGTCATGCATTACATTCAGCAACACAAGGTGTGGAAATAATCAGACAAAAGCAGCGTAATCAACCTACACCATGCATGTCACATTTAAATTTAATACCAAATCTTTATTGTGTTAACTGTCATATACCAGTGTGCAATGAGTGTATTAGTGCGGATAATTCACAAACATTTGAAACACATTCAAAACATGAAATACTTCCACTGCTCGGAGTTTGTAAATCGCGCAAAGTAAGTCAAAACTCCTCAGTATATACCCCCGTAGTTTGTAAGCCTTTTTCAACTGTTTGTTTTCCTAAAAATTAAGGATAACCACACAGCAACTTATTTTACGGAAGTATTGAATAAAGAATTCATCTTAATTGAAAAAAATAAAAATAAACCGGGTTATATCTAAAAAGCGTTTACTGCTAATTCAGTCAACAAAGCACATTATAGCTTCCTTTGTCTATAAGAAATAGACTGATCCAGAAATTCACTTGTTCAAAGGTTAGCGGGGTAAAACATTGATGAATACCGTGCCGTTATACGCCACCTGTTTCATGCTTAGTCATCTAGTCTTTTTTTTCCTTTCAAATGGGACGAATATATACATGCATGATGTCAAATAAACTAAGTGACTCCAACACCACGATGTACTTTTTCTTATAGACAATCATATATTAAATGTGCTTAAATATTCATTAATTAGATAAAAAAACATGTAATATGAATTTATGGAATATATTTTTAAAAACACTTTAAGTTAATTTCTACCGTTTCGTCTAAATATAACGTTAGATATGCAATGTCATAATTTAATTTTTATATTGGCCGGTGTAAAGTAATTATGTTTAGAAAGGTCTATGCAGTCATAATTACTTCGTTTCAGTACAGTTACCTGTTTACAGTCAAGCGGTGCACAATACTAACAACCATAGAAATTGTACTCTGTATATTTCATAATAAAATGTGATTGTCTTGCAAAAGTATCGTGAAAAGCAAACGAAATAAACCTGTAATAGCTTATATATATACTGCATTAGTTATGTAATAGGCGTGTTTATAATTTACTGATTGTCATACAATACAAATTTTCTTCACCACCTGAGAAAATATTGTGAACAGCCTGATGTAAACTATGGAGGTGATTAATACTCAAAACTGAAGCAGTTTTCTCTCTGTGACTAATCTAGCAGACCTTAAGAGTATCCATTCAAAATTTTGATGCAAAGTAGTTATTTTCAGCCTTCTTTCAGGTTCGATCATGGACTGATGTGAGTTAGAGAACCATTGAAAACCGGGAAGTACTGGACAGCTGTTTTGCCCTAGTTGGAGATTAATCATCAGCACGCACCCAAAAGCATACCGGGAATCGAACCTAGGGCCTTCGGCTTATGAGGTCAAGAGCTTTGAAAATTCTTCCAACTGGACTGCAATGCAATGGCTAGCGAATTCTAGCTTCTATCTATCCAACTTTCTTTTTAATGATTTATATATTTAAAATAAAATCAAACAATAGGCATATTTCTATTATTTGCGAGAAACCGAAGTGAGAATAATTGGTGAAGCTAAGTAACACCTATTCCGCTAAATTTAGAAATACTTTCATCGTTGAAGAGGCCGTTTAATACTCATTCGCTTTGACAGGCTGGTCTTAATTTAACTACTTATAGACTGGAATTGAAACGAAACCTAGTGTCGCAGGAATATTCATATAAATAAATATTCGCATTAGCTGGATTATATACCAATAAGATAGATTTCGTCAAGTATATGCTTAGTCACACTTTAGATAATATGACAAACAGAGTAAGGCTGTGAATAGTTATTATATGCATTACACATATAAAGAATTTAGTAAAACGATTAAATCCTATTCTGTCTATGAAAATTTGGGCTTATAGGCGGGATCAATGAAGTTTGACTGATTCCTTCGTGTGCATTATTATTGTCTCCTTTAGTTCCTAGAGGAACGTATCCATTGCGTCCGGTTCTCTGTGAACGTTTTCACCTGGCTCCACGTGTGCCTACATGCTTTCATCTCCTCTTCACATGGCCTCCTCAGTGTCACCCTCGCACTGACGATCAACTCGTCACTTCCCATTCGTGTTCCACTCGACAATCTGGCATGTGATGTCACTTGATGGTTTTCTCAGAGTATGTCCAATCCACCTCATTCTTGCTATTGTTGTACAATCGGTTCCTGGTTGGTTTGCTCCCAGAAATCCCTGTTGCTGATCTTTTCTGGCCGGCCATCTGATCTTGAGTATTGAGCGAAGACAGCTGTTGATGAAGGTTTGTAGCTTGTTATAAGTGCCCTTCCTGACTCACCAAGTCTCTGATCCGTATGGTAGCACAGACTTCACATTGGAATTGAAAAAGTGCATCTTATTTTTCATGCTGAGTGCTTTTGACCTCCACACAGACTTGCCTTGCTTTCCCGATCCTCGCTTGTATATATATATATATATATATATCAGCAATTGTTAATTTTATATTCAGTAGTTTTAGATTTTAATATTTCATGTAAATTCATGTAGGGAAATAACAAATTATAAAGATTCGTGAAATGTGGTTTTTGAGCTATATTTTCTGTTATCAATAGTCTTTAAAGCAGAGGTTAAAGACCCATTTTTCTTCAGTATTTCTTACATGCTTTTCTTTATCAGCCATTGACATTTAGTTCTATTTTATTCATTGCATTAGGCAAAAGTAATTTCATGAATGAATTTATTTCCGTTTATACTTTCATATCTCTTTCCCATGATTTCGTTGCCTATTGTTCACCTTTATATAAATGAGTATGGAATTTCGATAATATTTAATGACCTTAAATGAATTAGATCAATTTCTAACTTCTCCTAAATAGATAAATCATATACTGATTATGGGATAATGAAAAGAAGTAAAGGCAACGTACAGATCACTATGAATGAATATCTAAAATAGTAAAACCCAACAATTAACTACTGCTTTGAGAATAGTTAGGTGAGGTTACTTCTTCATTTAACGTTACCTAGTAGACATTTAACTCTGCATGCAGTTCATCTAAAGTGCTGCAAACCTTTTCATAATAAAATTATATACTATAATAATGAAGTCTGTGTAGTTTACTCGTGATGTAGGACATTTTTAAATCCCTTTACGTTCCCACTGAAACATAGAGCTTCAAGCTAAAGGCTTGAAGTTTCGGAAACATTGGTATTTATTTTTACGGGATGGGGTTTCTTGCTTCATGCTCAACCTTCCCTCTTTACCCGTCTTATTCCTGGCTTAGTGAGGTAAAGGAGTGTGTTGGCCCGTGATAGAACCCCTGACCAAATACGTGGTCGGTGAGCATTCTGCCTCTGTGCCTCCGACGCACAGGATGTGGGACATGCTTTTGTCAATTTAAGTTAATTCATAGAACAATATATCATTATATGAAATATTTATATCACACATTTTATTAATCTGTAATTCATCACGATGATAGAGATCTTCCCTTGTCTGATATATTTAAACTTCTTTTGTATGAAGTATTCAAGGATGGGGTGATTAGGTTAGCATAAATAAATGCTTCACACTGACTGATTTGGAAGTAGATAGGCTAAAGTTCTGTTAGAAGTCTGTGAATTATCATTTCCTGGATTTAAGAGTCGTACGGATTGTGCTTCACAGTACTTGACTGTATAGGTAAGTTGGACTACTAAAATCTTCGGTAAGAGGACTAAATGTATATGTTTTAACTGCAATTAAACGACACTCTTAACACCATTATTGATGGAAAACCAGTGACACACTCTCCATTTTCACAAATGGATCCTTAAAATATGTTTAACAGCTGACCCTTAACCGATGTACTTATGGTTTTGACTTGTTTCTCACTAATTATTTATTCCAACTTCTCCAATTAAGTATACCCAAAATGTAACAGACTATATACTTGCAAGCGTATTATCACAACTATGTGTAGAGCTACCACAACTGTCAAACACTTCTGTATCAATATTTAAATGCCACCTAATGTCTCTTATTGTATGATTCCTTTGTCAGACGAGAAAGTACTGATTTATGATGCCACAAAAAAAGATGAATATTTTTTATTGATTACTCGTAGGGTTGCTCTCAAATTTTCCCTACTATATACTTTTTATCTGACATGTGTATACAAGTATACACACAAGACAATATGTCTATATCATTATGAGAAACCGACTTATGCGAAAGAAAATAAATAATCTTGAATCAAAGTATCTTCGTGAGATAAAACAAAATCAGATTAGGATGTTGATCTTTGTGTCAATGGATTACAATTGGATTTTAATACCTCTTTAAAGAAACTTGAAGATGGTGCGTTTATTTACAAAAAGAATCATAAATGTTCACTCTTCACTTCTGTAATACGTGTTTGAAAACACTTTTACAAGTGGGCAACAACTAATAATCATTTAGATACAGAAAACAGTCGGTCATTTACTGATTTTTCTGAATTAACAGAGTTTTAAAGGATATTTTGCAAACAGATGTGAAAATACTAGTATGTATCTAAGTGACATAAATGAATGAAGATACCTTCTCGTAAATCATTTTGCAGTTTTTTAAACGGTTGTTTTGAGCACTGTACAATATAGTAGAGTGCACTAAAACTGAAAGTTTGTTGTTACCAGGAAACGTAACCATAAGAATGGAATAACAGTGTGTTTTCTACAAAAAGAAATTAGACATCTGAAATGTAGATTCAAAAGGTTTTCCTTTTACATTTCATACACAGTAACTTTATTGCTTCACTAATTTTTTTAAAATCATTCTTCAGCAACATAAACTAAAGCTGTTTATATGGTGGGCAAATTACTGATTTACGGTTTATGGAGTACTTATTTTTCAGTAGTTAATATGAGGTTCCATTTGTGGATAGCATCTGTTACTCAGAAGGATTTTTTTCGGTATTATTGTGCATTCTGAACTCGACGGTTTAATTATGAACATTCGAGTGCCAATTTCAGTGCATAAATAGTAATGTTTGGAGTATTCAGTGCAGTTTAGTGATTGAGTGTCATTGGTATGCGTACGTATCAGATCTTAAGTGGAAACTAAGAAAATTAATAGCAGTTGTTTCAAATTTGATCAGCGATTCATGTCAGTTGAAGAACCACTGGCAACCAGGGAGCACTGGGTCACCGTTTCGTCCTAGTTTGGGGTTCTCCTGTAATCTACACCTATGGCTCCACAAGGGAACGAACCCGAGGCTTTCAGGTAAAGAGGCCAAGCTCGTTGACCATTCAGCCGATTGGACTGGAATCCAATGGTCAATGAATTCTGTCTTTTACGAACTCGCGATTTCGGTGCAATTATCAGCTTGATTTATTGACGATTATTCCTCCTCACATCCGACCTGATGGCCCCCATTGGTTACGACTTCTCAGAAATTGAGACAAGTAAGAATTCAGTGGCCATCGGATTCCAGCCCAAGTGGCTGATTGGTCAACGAGCCTATGTCCACCTAATCTGAAGGTAATTGATTCAATCCCTGGTGTGTTTGTGAGTACTTACTTCTGAAGAGACCCGAAGTACGAGGAAACTTCTGTCCAATACTCCTTAGTTGTCAGTGATTCTACGAATGACATCAATCAGTGATGAGATTCGAAACAAATCAAATTCCTGCAAACCAGCTCTTAAGAACGGTTGTCTTTCAACCAATTATTAGCAGTGTGTTGGTGCTTGCAATAGCTAATTAATATTCGCAGTACTTTAATCTTAGGATTATTTCAGTCTGGATGGAATTTAAGAGTAAGTTAACTCGTACGAAAATAAACTACCACTGGCTAATGTACCAAATAACATAAACCAACAATCTTATAGTTTAAGACCGTGTTAAACAGAGATATCTGCTTTGTAAGTTTTCTGCTAGATGACGTGAAAACTGAGAACCACGGAATCAAGCCAGCCTGTGTCAAACAGAACTTTCTGACCAAATTTTATTCAGGGTTTCACTTTTATCGAGAGCTACAAAGACATAAGTTATTTTCTCGAGCCACCAACAACTAATGTCCATTTGTCTTTTCACATTTCTTTGATTTATAAATTTATTCTCATTCTTTCTCAAACCATTACATCGTTTGTTTAAATTTACTTTACTTCAGGTACGTATTTTACAAGAAATGTATTTTTCTAGTTTATTTTCTACTCTTTAAAAGTAGTTTGTTTCATTAGGTAAGATAATCACATCACGAAATATCCGTGTGAATTTCTGATATAATTTACTGCTCAGGAATTCTTTTGTCGAACCGCAATATTCAGACAATTACTTCCGTTAATTTATATTTCAAGATCAATAAAATAATCCTTTTTGCTGTTTATATTAACAAGCATTTGATATTCACTTAGTAACTGAAACAAAGAGTTTTTTGATTTCATCATGAACTGACATCGGTTAGAGAGTCACAGGAAAACCTGGGAGAACTGGACAGTTGTTTCATTCTAGTCTGGGACTCTTCGACAGCATTCACCCAGCCAGGACCTTCCCGTCACAAGGCGAGCTGATAGACCATTAAGCCACTAGGGGCCTATCCAATGAGCTAATGGTATTTTCTAAGTATCATTCGCAAGTGAACACCAAATCTTTCAAGAACAAACCTATTTTACAAAATGGTGAGAAAGATTTGTAAATTATCTTGTTGTTGTGTTTTCCAGGCTTATTAGTTGAATGGAGTAGCCTTCAGAATTCTGTACGATAAAATTCTCAGCGCTAAATCTACAGTTATACGAGGTTTTGGAATTTCATATAGAACAAAACAACTGACATGTTTACGAACAGATGTCATCATAAATTAATACAGTTTCTTCATTTCATAATGTATAGACTAATATACTTCATAGCACATGAAGGCGAAATCAACATCTTCATCTTCTATGGAGAACGATTTTTCCGCCAAAAAATATATCAGCTTCATCTTCAAATCAAAAGGATAAACTGAAGTTATGATAAGTATTACTTCTTATAAATGTATATGAACAACTACTGACAGCCGGTTTCAAGTGGAGAAATGCTAAGTATTTTCAGAACCTTGATACTAGAGTCAGTCTGCAGTTAAGAGACATTTTGAGACTAATCATATTCATCAGTCACCAAGAAACAAGTCATCTGTTCAGAAAATGAAGTACCACATCATATAAAATGTGAACATAAAGACTAGAAAATCTCAGGATAAATAGCTATGCCATTCATGGAGATATCTTTAGGTTCTTTTCATTATAAACTTAGCACCAAAATACGTGAGAAGATCTGCATTCTAATTAACAGGCCTTGAGAACACAACAGCACCAACAATATCAAATTCATAACATACTGAAATGGTATACATTCCTTAAGAAATTTAAATATTTCATGTCATGTACTTTCAAGAGTTTGTTTGTCGAGACTTGATTTGTTTCAAGTTTTCTCATGAACTGATAAAAGTCGGAGAACTACTGAAAACCAAGGAGGACTGGACAGCTGTTTCGTTCTAGTTTGGAACTCTTTACAGTACTCACCCACTTGGTTTCAAACCCAGTACCTTCCGGTTATAAGGCAAGCTCATGGGTCATTGAGTGGGGTCCCAGTGACTGAATGGTCTATTAGGTGACTTGTAACAAAGATGTTCTGGGTTCGAAACCCAGTGAATTGGTCCCAAACTAGGACAAAACAGCTGTCCAGTCCTTCCCGGTCTTCAATGGTTCTCTAACTGGTTTCAATCCATGATCAAACTTGAATAATCTCATATAGCTGGTGCGAAAAAAGTGTCATTATCTGGTTGATATAAACAATTTTTTAAACGAGGATTCATTTATTAGGATGAGATCACAATCCGTCAAAATCTCTGATGACTAGGAATATTTAAAGTTTGTCGTAATATTACACTCGTACGATTTTTAACAGTTTTCAAGTGTTGGTTTGCAGGGAATCAAATTCTTACTTCTGTCATCGTGTAATTTATAGTTCAGCAGTCAGCCAGTGTCATCAGAGAATATTTATGGTCACATCCAACTCGACTGACTTTACTGGTCACGACTTCTCACTAGAACTGCATACAACTTTCTCCTGTATTCAGTTACTAGTCAGAATTAGATTTTAATAGTCTACATACTGAATTAATCTCACTCTTGTTCACAGAACATCAATAAATTGAAATACAATTAACTTATATAAACCAGTATCACGATAACCAAATAGTAGTCACGTTATCAAAGAAAATTATGTTAAGAAGGAGAACAGAAGTAATAAGGAATAAAGTTTACATGAATATAAGGTAGTATGAAAGTTTGTATACCTTTAATTATTTTATTTGATGAAATTATGTTTTCTATTTACAAATTACAAGCCTAAGATATTTTTCACATTCTAATTATATTTCATCAGAAATACAATTTAGGTGTTTTTTCTTCCAAGAAAAGAAACAATCAAAATCAATAATATATTGATTTATGGATGTCTTTACTATTTACTCTCTATCCGTTTTTAAAAGAGTACTTGAAAACTCCTTATTTGTAAGTATTTGAGGAGAATACGACTATTCTTCTATAAAATGAATGAATAAATGTTTACATTTAAGATACAATTGTATAAAAGTCATTTCATTTATGCCTATTTAACTCAATTATGAACACTTAACATCAGTATTTATTAGGATGAAATTCATGTGATATTAAGCAAGGACCACTGAAGAGTTCTTATGAAGCGTTTTGATGTTTAAATTGTGTTTCAGCTGAAATTTAGCCCCACTTGAATGTGATGACTGATAAGGAGAAAAGAAAAGTCTGAGGTTTTCCAAAGCTTTAATTACAAGCTTCGTTGAAGGATGACAGAGAGTTTAATACTTATGCATTGCTAATTGTGTAATGACTGAAACCTAAGTATTTTGGTGTGAACTCAGGAAGTAATTGATGCTCGAAAAACTTCCGCGAGTCAGACAAGGTCAAGATTCATACTCGAAGTATATCAAGACACGATGTAACGTATTAGAATATGTAATAATGTTGAACAATAATAACTTGTATCAAAAATAAAACACTATCACAATGTCGTTGTCCGGCAGTTTTTCATTTACAAAGTAATATATAACTAAATCGGTTAACCAAATTTAATTGTAAAATACCTGAAAATAAGGAAGGATATTCCCAGCAAAATGCAAACAAAAATCTGTCTGTATGAATCAAACAAAATGAAAACACATATCCTGCCTTCACTCTGAGGTCAAGCCTGAATTCATCTGTAGAAAATCACACTAGTAGAACGACACATTTTCGTTAACAGTTAACCATCCAATAACAGAAAATAGAAGTGCTAAAACTAAGAAGCAAATAAAAATAATAAAAGTTTAGTCAAAAGAAGATTTACAGATTTCAGAACGATGCTATAAAGGTTTGGGGAAAAAGGTGATAATTACAAAATTATTTGAAATAGACTTTACGTGTTGGAATTTTTCAATCGATTATTCTGCCACATTCCGCCTGTAACTATGAGGGTGTAGAAAAAGGTGGTGTCCATGTATGTTATGTAAAATATACCGCAACAACAGTGTATGACTATGACTTGTTTTGGTTTTTCATTTAAACAAACTAGACTGCAACATTTTTGGCTTAATACGACCTTATATTATCATTTGGAATGATTAGTTATTTAACTCAGTACTTCCATTTATTGGCGTTTTTTAAAAGCATAATTGCATTCATTTAGTTCCTACATCTAGTTTAAATTTCAGTACACTAAGTTTTGACTAGACAGTAAACCCTTACGTGATGAACACTAGAGAATGTCTAAATCTGTTTTCCAAGAAGCTCTGTTATTATTCACAGTAATGTTTTCCCCAATGAGGTGTATTATACGGATAAGATGTAAAACGAATCCAGTTAAACTTTCTAAAAAATATATTGCAATCGACTATTTTTGTTGGCACAAGAGGCTCAGTAGTCTAGAAGTTCCACCTTGCAAGCGGAAGGTCTTGGATTTGATCCCCAGTGGGGTTCTGGGATGCGTACGTATGGGGAGTCCCAAACTTTGACGAAACAGCTGTCAAGTACTCCTTGGTTGGACGTCGGTGATTCAGTGGTAGAACGCCCATCAACCACTTACATTGTACGGGTTCAATCCCTCTCGGACGCCCATAGTAAGGCCGGTAGAGAGGGAAGGTGGGGATTATGACTAGGAACTACACTCCATAAAAACTTAACCACTGCTACTGAAACTTCAATGCTGAAGTTTGAAGCTGTATGTTCCTTTCGGAAAGCCAAGGAATAAAATATAAATACTTTTAGTTCACCTTTTTTATTTTGAACTCTGTGAAAACCAAGCACAAACAAAATTAGTTAACAGATTGAAGAAATCTTATAGACAAATATAATATTAACTAATTTCAAGAATCTCCTGCTAGCAAGAACTAGTAAAAAAAACATGTCACATATAATTGGTTTCACTGTTAAAACTGACGCTAACCATCCTTCAAATATTAATTTATCTCTATTTACTTGAAGTTAAATCTCTTCTAACAAAGTTGAGCATATTCGTGAAGAGAAAGAGAGTTTATTAACCCTCTCATATCTACCATTTTTGTTGATTTAGTTGTTATCTGGAGGAAATATTTCATGAAATTGTCATGAATAAATTATGCTGACATTGTTAACTGACTGATTCTTTGTTCTGTAGAGTCTAGTCTGAAGAATTCACTGTTTGCAGATGTTGATTGTCTGTAGACATGTTTTTCAGTGTGTGAATGGGTGGTCTTTAATTTGCCTTCTGCATTTTAGTAATATATATATATATATATATATATATATATACAAAATTTGCAATACTGCTGAACATATAAGCAAAACAAATATATGTCTGTGAATAGATCTCAGTCCAAACATAACAATTCATTTTATGTAGACAGGTAGATTTAAGTTTATATTTGCACTTAGCTAGTAAGAGATTATTTGCAAATAATTCTCTCTGTTAATTGACACAGTCATCCCATGAATTAGAACATAGTTTCAGCTAGACAATGGTTAATTACCAAGGCATTTTTTTGTCCCAGTGGGAGGTGTCGTTTTACTGAGGTCTGAAAATGTTTGAGAATTACAGTTGGAATTTTTCATTCTTTTTTCAACCTGGAGAGAGAAAAGATTGAAAAATCGATGGATTTATTATTGTAGAAATGTATTCTCTTTGATACATAGAATTTAATGAGGCTCTGATCAAGTAATTATCATGACACACACAAAAATGTCTAACTGAATAAAAAAAAGCCAAAACATTATTCAGTTTGAACAAGAAATCACCTAGACACTTGCACTGGTTACCTTCGATAGACGCAAACTCTTGCTAATGTATCCAAAGAAATCAGTTTTAATTTAAAAATATCTCCTTCTGTTGACACGATGAATAGGTATCTGAAGATTTGGGTGACGTGTGTAATTGCACCTATGTTCAAATAGAACCCATTTCTATCAGTAACTTTGATTATGATCCATGCAATTTATATCAGTATTTACATCTAAACAAAACGAAAAAGGTTACAGTAGTAAATTTGTATTAGGAAACTGAAATGAAAAGTAGCAGTAGGCATTTGTCTCTTCAGCGCATAATTTACTAACACTTATTCTGTACAGTCAGTGAATACATCTTTTAACAGAGGGTATAGTAGATTTTTACTGCCTTACATCTATCGGGAATTCAAATTCCTTTTACCTGGCGTTTTCTTTGATGTGATATTATTGCCAAAAAGATTAGCGGAATAATAAAATATGTCAGTTGCCATAGCGGCTTTGTTGCTTCCGTGATTTATTGTACGAAAAAGAAGTATTGTATAATGTAGAGAAATATATATAGTGCACAATTATGCAAACTGTAGTTAACATTCCTCTAAGCAGACGATTACAAACGGGTTAGAAATATATACATTTGGGTAATATAGGCTCAATGCATAATTAGAAATAGAAACATCTAAACATAATATATACTAGCCACGTGCAACTCAACAGGTATATGAAACGATTAAAGCATCTTTGAACTATAAAAAGCTTTTGAAATTGGTGGAAGTCAGAACAAACTTACACAAACATATTTGAAATTGCTGTGACATTATAAAATCTACTCATGTAGTAAGTTACACCTCTTGGCATCAGTAAAACAGAACAATAGCACATTTAATTAGATAATAAAATATGTATTTCACGGGTCGCTGCATATAATCTATACATTGGATAGTTTTATACAAATACGATTCTATTTTAAAAAGCTTTCGACTGGAAAATACTGCATAAGCACCAATTATTTTCGATTATTCACTCATCAGAAAGGCAGAGTTTATGTATAAAACCTTAGATAGCATATGCGATAGAAATATTTGTTTGTAGTGGGTTGATTTAAATAGTAAAAAACATTTTCTCGAAAGATGCATTACTTGAGCAGAAATTACTCTAAATATTCTAGTCTTTATCTTCTGTGTCAGTAAACCATTCAGATTATGGATTTTGCAGGAATTTGGATTCATTTCAACGTAGATTTTTGTCAAAAGCCAACATCTGTTGAAGAATTGTAATATTTATCTATTTAACTATGCTGCATATTAGAAGCATATTATGATGAATTTTTATAGAAATATTCCAACTGTTAAAAAATATCAATTATGCTTTTCTACGCTTACTAACAAACTGTCTAATCAGTTACTCACAGATCACTGGCATTTATCTTTTTTTCAAATTTTTGTTTCTCAATTAAACCGTACATTATTGTATCTAGATGTAGGTGAAGGTAAAGTTTAACAAATAAAACTCTATCCACGACTAGTTAGTTTCATTCTGTTACATTAGAAATAATGGTAAGTTTCCAAACATCTTTTTGGAACACAATTTCTACAAAAAAGCCCATTTTCTTTCAGGATAGACCACGGATTGATATCACTTAGAGAACCATTGAAAAACAAGAAGTACTGGAATGCCTCTTCGTCCTAGTTTGGAACTCATCATCAGTAGGCACCCCCTGGCTGCGAACTCAGGACCTTCCAGTTACAAGGGAAGCTCGTATACCATTCAACCACCGGGACTCCACAAAATGGCCTATGAATTCTCACTTATATTCGTGATTTTAGCGCAACCACCAACCACTGTCATCGGTGGGAACTCCATCCTTAGTCCCGACTGGATAAATCTCACTGATCTCGACTTCTTACTAGATTTCCAGAGAACTTCGCCATGTAGCCAGCCAACAGAGAGCATAAGATTAATTTTCAATAATTAGTTTGCAGGTATTCTATTTGTTTCAGGTCAGATCATGGATTGGTATCAGTTTAACCTGGTCTAACTTGAAATAAATGGAATCCCTGCAAATCAATTCTTGAAAACCATTTTCATTATTATTATTATAGACAAAGTTCATTACCCTGTTCCACCTAGAAGAACTTCAAAGATCACTAACTAGAGTCAAGCGGCTGGCGACCATGTATTAGTCTTTAGAAACTTCTAGAATGATCGATTTTCATAATGGATGTGTATCTAATTCATTGGTTAAAAATCAGTTGATAAGGATTTGCAGAATATAAAAAGAATTAATAGAACTAGCTTGACCTTACATTGTTTTATAAAGATTCACTCACTTATGTACTTTCACGAATTTGTTCAAATATGCCCAGAGGTAGATTAAATAGGTCAGAATAAATCAATGAATTCTCTATTTAGATAGGTTGAATCAATTTCAATTATCCACTAACTAGTATTCTAAGTTGCATTGGTTTCTCTTCGTTCATTTTTTCTATTAGTAAATAAGGACAAAGTCTAAAGGTATAGAAACTGACTCAGTACATTAGGAACTGCACTAAAAAAATCATCTATTAATAAAATGACTAATATTGTGCATTTTCATTCATTGAATTTTCTTCCATCATTGTCATGCATAAAACACTAGAAATGTAAGAGAAATCAGCCAAGCTGCAATCTTGTCTGAATGTTTATGAGTAGCAGTTTTAAGAAAGCAGTTATTTTGCTGTGAAGTCTGTGAATTTTAAACTAGTTTTACTACCTACAAATTACATTTACTTCCCTGAACTCTTCCGGACTAAGTGGCCTAATAGTTAGTGAGCTTGGTCTCGTAGCATGAAAGTCCCCAAATGAGGAAGAGCTTCTAGAAAAGGACGAAACAACCGTGAATTACTCCTTGGTTTTCAATGGTTCTCTAAATGACATCAATGCGTGATGAAACTTGAAATAAATCAAATCCCCATAAATTAACCCTTCGAAAATCTTTTATTTTGGATAAATAAAGAATAATAACTGTCTAATTGTACTTCACTGAGAATAACTCTTTTAAACTGACGTTGATCATCATGCATAACTAATTGTTCACTGCCTGCAGATTATGATACTGACCACTGAAATCATTTTGAACAATAGGTCATTTCGTGAAGGTGAACTAACTGTTATGTCTACACTTTCCCAAAGAGAAGACTAAACCAAGATTTTCGTCATATACTGGGAACTGGGAGATGAAAAAGCTGCTTCAGTTTGCCAAAAATCTCTACTTTTCAATTACTCCTTTCTTTTGATTAAGAGAAAAGTGGTTACAGTGATAGTGGCGAATCTGTTGAGACTTGCAGAATACCTTTTATTCATAGACGTCGTGAATTCAGTCGAACAACTCATTCAAAATCTCATTGCTTCATGACACACCTCATGTAACTGAATTTTTCACTGAACACAGATGTTTAATATAGACTGTCAAATAGTTTTGTACAGGGTCCAAGTTATGATATCGTTATAACCGCAATTCACAGACCAATTTTTTATCGAACTTTACAATCTAATAAAAACTGAGTTTAGTTTGCTCAAACATCTTTGTTCAGCTATCATGCAGCACCGTCATGTTTGCTCCAAGAAGCGACAGAGTAATTATTTTTTTCATTTTTGTGAAATTATTTTTTCAATTTCATGTTTGATATAAGAAGGAAATTTGTAACACAAAGACTAACAACTGAATTTTTTATTTTCTTTAAATATAATTCAACAACCATCAGCATTAGATCTCTTTTGCAATTTCTCAGTGAGGAAGTTAGACTTCAATAAAAAGGCAGTCTTCAAAATACTTACCGTAGGTTTCTTCTGGCTGTGGTTCTTTCGAATTTCTTTATCTTTTTCTCTACCTCTGTGTGCCACAGGGAGTGCTGCAACTTGAAAATGCTGCATTTCTGTGCAAAGTTCTGTGTTGAAACTCAATCGGTCAGTAATTGACTAGTGTGAATCTTTAAAGTTAACCATTAGCAATTCTATTATTCTTAAAAGTACAGTCGGAAAGCAACATTAAACATATAACAGTTTTAATTCACCAATTTACCTAAAATTCTTTTAGGGCAAAAATAGACTGGCTAGTCTATCAATCATTAGAATTAAAGTACACTTTATAGTTGGTGATATAGCCCTTGTTATTTCACTTCAAATTCATTATTGTTTCTGTTGTTATGGTTATATAAACAAGGAGTATATTTAAATTGAATAAAAGAAATACTGAAACATCTTAAAAATGCTTTTGAATAGCAGCTAAGCAACATTTTAAATGTTTACTGACCTTTGTGAATGTATACTGTGTTGATAAATTCAATCGACCAAAAACATTTAGTGGTTTTTAATTGAAACTGCTTAAGAGCTGCGTCGCTGGCCTATCGGTAGAATGCTCACCAACCACGCAGGTAGTTTGGGGATCGATCTTCGACCGACGCATTCCTAAACCTAACTAAGTCGATAATAAGACCGGTAAAGAGGAAAGGTTGGGCATAAGGCATAAGGCAACCCCAATCACTACTAACGAAACTTCAAGCCACTAGGAACGTAAAGGAATAAAAAAGCTGCGTAATCGTAAAAATGGTTTTATATATACATAAAACTTGTGAACAAAATTTAGTTGGGGTACTCGTTTCTTAAAACAGTTAGTCAATTAGAACTGAAAAACTTTTAGCTGTCTACGTCACAGACAGTTGACAAAACTAGAAATGACAAATATTTATTCTTTTGGCTTTAAAATCTATTTGGTAAGCGATCATGACAAAATCACTGTTAGCTAGCATAATTTCATTTTTGTCAACCATTATATATGTAGACTCATTGAAAAAAGTTCTTTAATTTTAGCAGTTTTATTAAGTTTTCATCTTCTTTGGGAGATAATTGTTTCAAGAGATAATGTCTTACACTTCTGAGAAGATTTTGTTAATTTTCCTAAATTCAGTAGAATAACAGAAAATAATTGAACGTTATGCTCAGAAGCTGATTGATTTAATCAGTCTACTAAAATTCTACATCAATGTTTTTTATTGAATATGTTCTCTTGAAGAAAGTCTTTTTTAAGGAAAGAAAACAGTATTAACTCTAATTATCCATTCTCATGGTCTCCAGCTGATCTTTCTGGAATGAATCGATAAGCATCATTTTAACCTATGAGCTGCTGGAAAGGATTCTTCAGTATAAATATTATTTCTAGCTAAAACTTATTTGTTTCGTGACGGTACCTCGATTTAACACTCATCATCTGAATGAACCTGAATCTTAGTTAGTGATAGTGTCCTGACTGACTCCCTATTTCAGTATTTATCTTCTCGAATACCAAACCATTGTCTACTTGGCTACTGTGTAACCAAAGGCATCTCTTGTTCTGGATTTCGAAGGGAGCCATTAATAAAAACAAATGAAAGCGGATTCCAGTAATTCAATCTACCTAATGTTATTAGGTTTTACTTAGGCCCCTACCACAAATTTTTTTGATCAACTGATGAAGCATAGTCACTTGATAAAGTATTAGTGTTTCATAGGGTAGATAAAATTTAACATTGGGCACGTGATTTTTCTACTGCGTGTATTTCTAACCCTGAGTGCACAGAATAACTTTCTCTTCGCTAAGATGTCATCTGCAGTGCTATTTGACTTTCCGTCAGTGCAACAGCATTAGAGCGACAGTATTATTTTCATATCTTATGTATGTTGATGATCCCGTTCGAGTCTGAATCCAATAACATAAATTGGCTGTGAAAAGAGACACGATATGTACTCTTTCATGTCGATGCATACAGACAATTATGAACACCAGTTTGATTTGGAATATGTAGAAATTTTAAACAGAGGAAACACCGAAATTTCCAAGGAATTTCTGGAAGCCTGGTGCTCAGAAGAATCAGTAACTAAAAAACATATCACTATATACTAAATTTATCAACTAATAAAAAATAACTCCCATGACAAGGAAGTTCAAATAACAAGTCAATGAAAATGAACCATAGAGACATAAATTAACAGCCACTGAAGACAATGTTTCGAAGGACATAAGATTATATCATTCATGGGGAATTCAACTAATTCTCAAGAGTTGGTTTGAAAGGAATTAGGTTTGCTCTTTCAAGTTTGACCACGGATTTATATCAGTTAGAGAACCATTGAAAATAAGAGAGTACTGGAATACGCACCCACCGAATTTTGCAGGTGACTGGCTACAGGACGAAGTTGCCTGGAGTTCTAGTTAGATTTCGTGACCAGAGGGGCCTATTCTGTCGGGAGTGAGGACAAATTCTCGTGGTCGCGCTAAAAATCACGAAATGGTAGGAGTTAGAATTCATGGGCTGGCCATCGAGCTGAGTCCCAGTGGTTGAATTGTCTACAAGCCTGCCTTGTAATCCGAAGGTCCTGGGTTCGGACCTGTGTGGTGGGTGTGTGCTGTTGACGAGTCACAAAGCAGGACGAAGGGGCTTCCCAGTACCTCCTGGTTTTCAATGGTTCTCTAACTGATATCAGTCGTTGGTCAAACTTGAAAAACAATTCAAATGCCTACGAACCAACACTTGAGAATTCAAATAAGTTAATTTCATACTAAAATATACTCTGAAGACGTTGTCCAGAAGGACGACGAAAGCTCAATCGAATCAACGAGCTCAGAGAACACAACTAAATCAAAATCCGAGTATTCTAGACAATGTATGTCTTAAGCTAAATAAAAGCCTTCCTAAGTAACTCAGACAAAGGCAGGCATTTTAGCAACTGAAGACGAATTTTCCTTAATTGTTCGTGAGACTTCCTATGATGCCTACAGACTGACAACAACTGATAATATTATGGATTATGACTGAAGATGAAAACAGAAAAATAAAGTCACTAGTTTATGAACCCATCTGTGAGTATTTCTTCTTAAATTAAGTTTTAGACATATTCAATGCTTAACACCCTGAATTTGTAGGTTTGAGTTCCAGACACCCTATACAAGTATTAGTTGCAATATATCTTTGAGTGAATTTCTAAGTTAAAAGATTTTCATACTGGGAGAAGCATACAATATCTATAAGTGACTTGTCAATTATTACAGATGCAGCAGTGATATGTGTTTACTAAGTATATAAATGAAAAGCTAATAGACACAGAAATCTTAGAACAAGTATATTAATGATATATCAGGAATGAAGTGTTGATCATCAATAACGTTTATCATAAATAAATGAAATCTGTCAAGACTCTTCATCACACCGGAATTTTACGAACCTATGGTCTGTCAGGCTTAAACAGATAATTTTGAAACCTTTCCCTTATATTGATGACACCATGTTTCTTACGCAATTTTTCCATTTTTCTCTGCTTTCCTAGTGTACTTAGGGCTTCAAGCTTCAGCTCTGAATTTCCAACAGTAGTAGGGTTGCCTTACGGAGTAGGATTGCTGGCCTAATGTCCAGCATCCTCCCGTTACTGGACTAACTTCTGGCTAAGGGATGCTTAGGAGTGTGTCGGTCCAAAACCGAATCCCGGACCGCCTGTGTGATCCGTGAACATCTTGCCACTGAAACACCGGTGCACTAATCAGGACGTACTAGACACACACCACCAGCAGGGGTATAATCCGAGACTTTCAGGTCACAAGTTCAAGTGTGTTGACCATTTAACCACTTGAGCTTTCCTACATAACATAGTTGGAATATTAAATGTGTAAACAAATTCAACGAAATACATTTGGAACTAACTTTTACTTTTACACAAAAGCATCAAGAAAAGTTTCACTATTTAGATTTTTCCTACAAGTAGTGCACCATCAGATTCTTCAGTTAAATGAACACGAGGGGAGATGGACCACCCCTGACATTCCGAATACAATTTATTGCAATCATTGGCATTGTATTGATGTGTGTTGTAGCCTGCATTTCTTTGGTTTTATACTCAAACACCATCAAACATAAAACAATGTAAAATGATGACATTTTTTATTGCTCATTTTAAAACTTTGGTTTCAAGGTTCAAATCTTACATTTCAGTCTTTCAAAAGAGACAGTTACTTTTGCCAAAATACTAAGTAAACAGTAGTACGCACTTTAATACTTATTTGATACAAAAGAACCAACATCAGCACATTTTTTGATAAATGTTTTTTTAGAAGGCTTTCGAACAGTTTTTATCCACTATTTACAAATGTGTTTGTATTTAGATATTGACACCAGTCTATTTCTCCAGGCGATTTCAAACATATACAAGTTCATTCAGTTATCAACATATTCATAGGATCCTTCATAAAGATGACACACTCAGTTTACTTAAATTGGCCATGATGTATTATTTAAAATACATCATGAGTCGTTTCTTTTGATTAACTTATATAAATAAGTTTAATCTATACACGTTGATCAATTTATTATGAAGTTGTCACTAGTAAGGCTTATGGTCTGACCTATAAAGCATTGAGTTAACTAAGGAACGAGATAACTTAAACTTTCTATGAGTAATGTGTTAACAGAATTGCCAATGCACATTAATAATGACTGATACATTGTTTATTGTTGTATTTGCTTGAAGATGGGTTTTCTTGAGTACATGCACTGTTTCATTCTACCATTCAGTGAATTCCTTAGTTTCTTATTTTGAACACATTTTCGTACAGTTGATAGTCAACAATATACCTTTAATGTTCTATCAGTCCTGTTCTGCATAAAGTGACAAAGTTTACTGATACAACACAGTCTGTTACACTTAATGTTAATCACATAAATTCCTTAAAAATTCACTTTTCCAAAGCTAATGTGTGGGGATTTGATTTGTTTGGAGTTTGATCACGGACTGATATCAGTTACAGAACCACTGAAAACTGGGGAGTTACGAACGGTAGCGTCGTAGTAATCTGGGACCCTTCAGTGGTGTTCACCTACCTGGGTTCGAACCCTTGACCTTCTAGGTATAAGGCAGGCTTGTAGACCACTCCACCACTGGAGACCAATTTAATGGCCCATAAGTTCTAGCTTCTACTGTGGTGAGAGCGGTCTACTAGCCAAGTGGTGGACAGTAATTGAGGTCAATGTTTATGTATCAAATATTAGTCATGTTGTGGTGAGAGATGGTTGCTGGCCAAATTGGTTGACAGTAATCGAGGTCAAAGGTCAAGGTGGACAGGCGGTTACAGTTAACATATAGATGAACTGACACAGCCACAAGAGATGCAAGGTTAACTTTGTGTGAGAAACAACCAATCAACAGACTGTATTTTCTACTAACATTGACCTTCAATAATGTACATAAAAATCTATAAATACGTGTTGATTTTTCGTAATAAACGATCTGTTGCCTGGCCCTTGTCTTCTGTTGTTACATTTGGTGTCGCTGCCTACCGACAAATGGAAAGCCTATGCCCTGCAGTTTTTGATGAAGACATATGGATCTTCGGGCAGGACTTTGAGGCTTATTCGCAGTTGAGTGGCGTTCAAGATCTGTCAGCGATAAGGCTGCTACTTGGGACGCTGCTGGGAGGTCGGGAGAAAGCAGCATATGGAAGTGTGAGGCGAAATACCTACGAATGTGCGACAGGGTCAGGCAAACAGTTTCCAAAGTGGGAAGGACCATATATGGTGACGTTGAGATGGGGTTACGCAGACACAATCGCAATGGTAAACACCGTTAAACAAGTGGACATCCGCAAGCGCCGAGATTCCAGACAGCACGACAACAGAGCAAAGCCCCAAGAACAGAGAAGACCGAGCCGACTTCAGTCCAAACTATTTGACGGGGGGACGAGTGTGGTGAGAGCGGTCTACTAGCCAAGTGGTGGACAGTAATTGAGGTCAATGTTTATGTATCAAATATTAGTCATGTTGTGGTGAGAGATGGTTGCTGGCCAAATTGGTTGACAGTAATCGAGGTCAAAGGTCAAGGTGGACAGGCGGTTACAGTTAACATATAGATGAACTGACACAGCCACAAGAGATGCAAGGTTAACTTTGTGTGAGAAACAACCAATCAACAGACTGTATTTTCTACTAACATTGACCTTCAATAATGTACATAAAAATCTATAAATACGTGTTGATTTTTCGTAATAAACGATCTGTTGCCTGGCCCTTGTCTTCTGTTGTTACACTACTGATTCGTGATTCGAGGGCGACCACCAGCCAGTATCACCGGTGAATATTTTTCTTCATATCAATTTTCCTTTTTAAATATTTCCAAATGTTAATTGGACTGAAGACACATTGCTCTAAAATACTAATGTCTCAACAAATTATCGTGAATTACGTGTTTTTTCAGTGTTTTATTAACTATGAGATTACATTCACATAACAATAACATAATTACCTGTAAGCATCAGTGATTACTAAAGCTAAAGTTTAGCGCTTTGGGAATTACACTGTCTTTTTGGCAATATATATATATATATATATATATGCAAACCTAATGAACTCATTATTGTTTGAACAATTTGTTCTAATCTTCACCATCTCTCCATTTCGTTTCTTCAACTTAAACACTTTATAGTACTTACTAAATGTCTAATAATTGTATGCAAAACTTATAAAATATGGTAATGAAACAAACAGATATACGTTGTATCACTGTACACATTTGAAAATAAATCTACAATATCTATTTGTTTTAAATTTTGCAGTTTATATGAAAATGGATTTTTCTTATTTCTGTGTTTTTTATTTTGTTTCGACTTCTGCTAAAAAGTTTTTTCCCATTATTTTTCTTGTTAAAATTTCAGTAAATTTATTTAGAATCTGTTAGAATGTACACACACATAAAACAAGTGACTCACTGCTTGGTGAATAAATAATATAATAAAGAGTAGTCACTTTTCTTCTATAGAAGAACTCGTGTATGTTCACCTAAAGAGAAACAGCATTGAACAGCAAATCATTTTGTTGTTACAAAATCCACCCAGTCTATTACATAATAATTTGACAGGTGGTAATTACGAAATATGAACAAATCTAGAGAGAATATCATTGAAACTATTGAAATTTTCCGAGTAATAATTAGTGATATCAAACTGTTCTTACTCAAACTTAATGCACAGTTACTCCACTGTCTCATATATATATATATATATATATATATATATATATATAGTGTTTTGATAACAGTAGACTTCTGTCTATTAATGGACGAATGAACGAAATATGTCTTTGTCCCTGTATAAACAATGATAGCATAATAACAATAGTTAGAAACGCTTCGTCTTCGTTTAACTTTATGCTTGAGTAATAACCGTTATTTGTTGAGGAAGGTAAATTTTTTACGTCTGTGTTTACGTACAACAAAATATAAATGAATTTATTAGGCCAGTCTCTACACAGTGCGACTCAATAACTTCGTCGGGTTTTATCATTATTTCTATTAAGTGAGATGAAAATGTTTTATCGAAATTATGTTACAGTCTTATTCTATTCTAAGTAGTCGAGGTAATTATGTGTGCATATATATACACATATATATTATTCGTGAATACATTTCATCACCTCAGGATAAAAAGAATTCAATAGTTTTGTTCTTTCTTGCGTAAAATGACGTTAAAATATAATTAAATAATTTTTCCATCTACCCAGTTTCCCTGTAGACTAATATCGCTGAGAAATTAGACATACTGAGAGTAAGAAATGTTTAAAATACCTATTGTTGAATAACTTAGAAATCGATAGAGGAATTACAGAATGTATACATTTATACAATCAAAACGACAGAGTAATTGTTATTTCAAATAAGAAATATGAAGACATCGTTGCTGCTGGATGGCATCAAAAAGTGGCCCTCGGAGAAACGTGTGATGATTGCAATAATAGGGAATGTCTAAATGCTTATTTGTTTGTTGACATGTCAGCTATTTGTGAGAACTCTTTGATGGCGACTAAGGGTATACGTGAAGTTATTTTGGTTGGTATTGACTAGCAATGGAGTCCCAGTGGGAATACCATCTCTCACATACAGTTGGTGAGTCACAAAAAGAGGAAATGCCCAACTTGGGTTCAACTGTTGGTCACCAACAACAAAAGTGTCAAACCGTTTCACATGGCTTAGAAATTTAAGTGAATATAGTATCAACCACCTGTGCTCATGACAGTGTTGAGCAGTTTACTTGATTCATCCCTCCTTGTTTGATTATGGTGATAATAAAGATGGACAAAACACTACCTTCAGTAGACTTCCTACACAGGATAATACACTAAAACTTAATTAACATGGAAAAAGGCTAAAAGAATTGTGTAATTTTCCTGTTTATAATTTACCTACGTTTTCCTAATTGTCCTCTTGTTCATTTTTGTTTTGTTTTAACATCATCAATCACTAGAAAAAAAATAAATGAAAAAATTGACTACACTCCATCCGTGTTTTTGTTTACTTCCTTTCTTCCTTATTTAAAAGAAAATTCTGTCATCTGTTGTTGACAAGTCGTTCTCCTCGCATAGGTTAACCACTAAAGACGAATTCATTTCTTTTTCTGTTCGCTATTTAGGTTTTCATGCTTATGTATATATACGTTGTCTTGTTCTGAGGGTAATTTTCTCTAGCGTGTGTTGTTTGTCCTCATCAGGAGAACATTAAAGGAAATAGTAAACAAATGAC
This sequence comes from Trichobilharzia szidati, assembly GCA_944472155.2. Lineage (NCBI taxonomy): Eukaryota > Metazoa > Platyhelminthes > Trematoda > Strigeidida > Schistosomatidae > Trichobilharzia > Trichobilharzia szidati. The sequence continues at coordinate 113,876,432 of OX235271.1, forward strand.
TTTACATAGTATGATGGAAATATCTTTTTTCCTCATGAATGAATTATAAGCTGGAATACTCTCACGCATAAGCACAGTGAAATAAATTGTGGTCAAGAAAATTATCCGAAATATTGAAATGAGTTTTTTGTTTACATCATATGGTACTTCATTTTTAATTCTTTTTGTGTATTCGTTGTACCTTCATCGAACTACTGCTACTTTGATTTCATGGTGAAATCGAAATTATCAGGTGTGACTAACACGGTTATTAATTCATAAATTAGAATGTGTGGAATGTTGAATGATTTCGATTATTTTGACGACTCACACTATTTATATAATTCTCTCTTGTCAACGATTTTTAGCTAGATCAACTCACAGGTGTTTCTGAAATTTGTCATTTTATTTTTAGAGCACGTAAGGACATTAAAACTTAATTATTAATGTCAATGTCAAAGCAATTCGATCCGAGAGATCTATCTTCACCGAAACACATTCATTCTACTTATCGGTGCACATTGTTTTGTTGACAGGTCTCCTAAGATAACTTATTTGAGGCTGTGTTTATTGCAATATCTTTTTCACTATTTGACAGATGAATACATTTTGATAACTATCGAATCTATATAACATATCACTATCTTGCAAGACTTCTTTCAGTGTTACAGCTACGTTGTTTTCAGCAGTTTTTGTTAAACTTCGAAAGATTGGTGCTTTTACACAAAAGGAGGTACCAAAATGGAGTCGCTTAACACCATTTTTCAACTGCTTCAGCCTAAGTCTGCTGAAAAAACCTGACGCTTACACGGTGAAGCCTTCAGGAAACTCTTTTTTGAATTTTCTAAACACTCTGGAATTATTCCAAACAATTTTATAGTGCTTTAGCTTCACAAACTTGATAAAACGTTTCAGCTTAAGTTCAATTAGCAATCAATGAACATTTAAACATATAACTTATTAATATTACTTACCGAAAGGATGATAGGCTGAAAAGAGCACTTCATATCTTGTGCATTAGTATCTAAATTCTAGTAGGGCTTTTTTATATAATAAATGTTCTCTCATTTAAAACAAAGGAATATTATTTTTAGAATACCCATGAGAAACATAAAATATGAATGATACTGTTGACAGTAAAAGAGGAGATACAGATATAATCAGGAGTTATTTCACAAAAGTTGGAATTCATAAGATCATTCCGTCATTTCAACAATTCTAATTATTCTAATATTAGTTACAAGCTTGGTCACGAGCTGCCGTTATTTAGAGAATCAAGGAAAACCAGGGATGATTGGATAGCTTTTTCGTGGCAGTTTAAGCCTGTTCAACAGTACTCACTCACCGGCGTTCGGACCCGGTACCCTCCGGTAACACGGTGACCTCATAGAAAATTAAGCCACTAGGACAGAATCCAGTGGCCAATCAGTTCCAAGTTCTGTTAATTTGCGACAGATAGATATATTAAACCATCACAACAATTACACCACTATATATTTTCGATTTATGAATTCATTTACCTAATTTCATTTTCACTTCACATGTTCTACATGTCGCCTTCTCAGATGCTTTCTCCAATGACTTTCGTATTGATATCCCGTCTTGCGAGAAAAATAACAATGCACTATCTTAAACAAAGCACTGGATATCATAAAATTTCGAAATAGTAGTGAACCATTATAAAATTCGAAATATATTTTTATTTTCAGAGAGACAATTATATTATTTTTATGCTGGTTATATCTGTTTAAGTAGGCTGATAACGAATGCATTATATGTAAATGTCAATAGGAATAAATCATAGTTTGCATTGAGATTCGTAACAGAAACACAGAATGGTATGTGATTTATAAGGTGGTATTTATAATTTCTTAGTCTATAAAATAATACCATTTAGTGGGGTGATTTTATGTAGAAAATATATAGGTAACATCAACAGTTTCGTTAGAGATGCACTAATTACTTACCTTAGGATAATCCAATTTCTTATTCGGAATTTCCCAGTTTTAGAAAACAGTACTAACAGTATTTGGTTTAGAATCTTCTTTTTACCTTGAACTGTTAATCATGATATTTATTATTACAGTGAAACTAAAAGTCTAAGGTGTATAAATCCTTAAGTCTTGATCTAAACATTTTAGAGGACTACATATTATTGTGGTGCGTGGTTTGGGAAAGTGGGTTGAAAATCAGTTTTATAAACAGTGACCTTGGAATTCATCGTACAGCGTTCAACCAGGTCAGTTGCGAGACCCAGTCACTGAACAAGTCCCGATTTTACGGTTGAAAGAAAGATACATGAATAGTGATCTTTCAATTCAAAACTATTTCAGATAATAACACCAATGAACAACCTTCTCTTGTCACCGTAATCCAGTATGATAAGTATTGACAGGAAATCTTGTTTAGCATTTAATGTGATGATAACCGGATAGTGACGTATCTGTCATTCTCATGAAACCTGGTAGTTAAGAGTAATAAGTATTGTGAAATTATGAACTGGTTAACAGTAAGATCTGATATCTGGTGCCAGAAAACTGGATTAGTGATTCAGAAGTTGATGTTTGGTTTCCTACTATGACCTGAGTGACTTCCACAGGTCTGTCAGAATAATATCTGACAAACCTAATCTCACAACCGACAGAATAGAAAGTAATTCGCTGGAGAACCATTTGCATTCATAAGTCAGAGTGGAATATCTGTGCATTTTGCCTGTTAGGATGAAGATAATGCTTTGCAAATCATTATACAACCGACAGGTAAAAAAGGTGTTATTCTTTGCAGTATGAAACAGTAACGTTTTCATGACAGTTGTTTATAAATGTATGCTCCTGTTTTCTGCGTCTATCCTTTTTCCATCCCGAATATATTTAAAACTAAATTCAATGTCCTTCGAGTGGGGAACGTAGCAGTTCTAGCCTGATTTCTGCTTTATTTGTTTAGTTATTTTATGTGAACCCCAGAAGAACTAGTTTATTAACTGAAAATATTTTCAGCTGAAATTCTAAGACATTTTGTTTTCATGGTATTTTATGGTGAAGTGTCATTGGCAACATTCGTTTTGCGTAATCTCTCCCGGTTGACAATATGTGAATGCTAATAGATATTTAAAATGTTAACGTGAAAAGGTGTATTTACAATTATCTTCGTAACTGTTTACTTTACGGTCATTGTGATGATACTGGAGTGCTTTTATTAATTGATCACTGGGGAGTAACAGATGTCACGTGTCCAGTCTTTGATGTTGATGACTGGTTTCTAACAGTCAGGTCACCTTCTGGTCATTAATCTACGAGACTTAATATCATGTTGTCTGCTTCGATTGATATTAGTTGGTTAAAAGAAGTTGTTAGGAAACTTTGGACATAAATTTTTCTGTTGTACCTGCTACTTCCAAAGAGAATGATGTTCTTTCTGAGGTCTTAATCAATGCCACTAAATACACAACCAAAATACTTGATTTCTTTCTCATTGCCTCTAATCACTTAACAATTCAGAATGTTCGTATCCATCGAGTTAAGAAAACACAGTTAATAATTTTCTTGATATATCATGGTGATAATTTTCCATAGTGAATTTAATTACCAACATTGGTCTTCATTGTGAAGAAAAGTAAGTCGAATGTAGTTTTTTAAGAATCATTTGTGATGATTATGATCTGCTCTTGATTGTAAGCACAACAATTCACGTCTGGCCTCATAGAAGTTAAGTGCTCTGACCTACGTATATTAACTCTCCTTCTGTACCTTTTAGTTACAAAAAACAGTGAAAACTGGTCTATCGCAGTGTTGCCTGAGTTAGGTTGAGGAAATGCGAAATGCTTTAACTACAAAATATGATTAGCTAGAGACTCATTCAAACATCACCTTTAAAGACTGCAGCAGCTGTTGGCTACTCATTAATTTTAAGTAATACTGTTTAGTTATATCTTCTTTCGAAAAGTAAGCACTAAAACTTAATAATACATAAATATATTTTCTTAAATATGATAAATTCAAATATCAGTTTGAAGTTACTACTTTTGTGGTAAAATTTCACTGTTCTGCTTTTGAGTTTTCACTTATTGCACACCTTAATTTTGTCTTCAAGAAAATGTTGAATGATCAAAATGCATTCAGGAACACAAGATCACTTCAATTGATTAACACACCTGTTGAAATAAATGTGAAAATGAGTGAAAGCTGACACAGTGTTTTGTTGTTCGCTTGAGACAGTCTTAACGCCCTAATCATCTAATACATGTGATAATGAAAAGTGATAACATTATTATAAACACGGATGTCATTCATAAAAATACCAACTGAATAAATAAATTAATTCATTGTTTCTTTTACGGGTCATCAGACAATTCGCGCAATTCCATTTATTTCAATTTTGTTTATTGAATAAAGGTCAATGGCTATATCTTTCCTCAAGCTGATAGAATCTGAGTGAAGGAATGAAAGAAGATTAGGCCACAATTAGAGAAACTGTTATGTGATGCGCCTTTTATTACCGAGTAAAACTGGAAAAATAACTGTGCTAATTATACAACTCATGAAAGAGTGAATATACATATATATACGTATATATTAACCGTATTAGAAGGAATCATTTATTCAAATTTCAAGGGAATTTCTTAACTGCCCAAAAAACGACTCTCTAAGTGAACTTGTTGATATATACGTCATCATTATTGTCAACAATATACGTCTCATGCCCACACACAGACATACTGAAGTGCAGTAGTCAGGATTACACAAAGCAGTTTGATTTATTCACTGAAATAAGTAATTTTTGGAAATCGTCTGAAAGCACAATTATTCTATGATTAAAATGAATGTAACATGTGTCGTGAAGGTATTCTGTCAAATGGATCATATATATATATTATATATGGGTGTTCAGGCCATAATATCATTCCAGCACTTGCACACTTTTTACTGCTTCAGTTTCTATTCGTATATACAGCACAATTTTCTTTTTCATGTCTTCCATTTAGTTCATAAGCATTTCAATGGAAAAAATAACAACGGCTTTAACAAAAACAAAACAGTCACAGTCTCTTTCAGAATATACGGTAGAAACAATACTATTTATTACCTTTATAGACATAGGCATAAACATTTAGATTATTTATATCACCTGCTATTTATTCAACGAATAGTTCAATGAATAATGATGACAATACCATGATTCATTTTAACTTATATATACATATTTTTATGTTATTCGACTTTAAATTCATAGCTAGTGATCTTATTTTATAAACATTCAGTGGAAAAAATGTCATGCCATGAATTGTGATACATAGAAGAATACATCAGCAAACACTAATTTACCAGCAGCCCACTAGTTCGCATATCTTAGTGAACAGGAAAGCTAGTCTTTAATCTAGAAGCAACGCATATGTATTTTTATTTGTCAGACTTTAATTTAAAATGTATATATCAGTCTTCACTGTGTATTATTTTAGAAACTGAAATTCCCTTCAACAGTTAACCATTAAAATTAATCCCCATCTACTGCATTTGATGCGAATTAGGCACTTGAACACTTAAATATAAAAATGATGCAAAAGTATGTATGATTGATCAAGAATAAGCTATTCGGATTCCTAATAAATTCATACTTCAAAATTTTTAGCAATCGCCAGTCGTTATTAATTTTCCCACAAGTCGAAACATCTACCAACCAATACTAGTTTGCTATGCCAAATAAAAATAAGCCTAAAATATTCACAGCTGTTATTTAAGAGTATTATTTTTAAACTATTTTGTGTGCTGTAAATGTCGACTGGAAACATATGGAGCGTTTATTATGGAACATTTACCCTTTCAGCATCACAAACAAACTGCAAAGATAAGTCAAAAGGACTATGAAATCTTTCTCAACTAAACTTTGGAATACCAAAATACAGTCCACTTCTTTAGGACATTTAGCTCAAGATTCGTTTAAACATGCATGAGTTCCTGCAAGAGTGCAGATACACCTTGCTGACGATTGACAACAAACACGTAGACCCAGTTGAAAGGATTCCTGCCCATAACCTCCAAGTATCTAATAGAAACAATGCAGAGTGTAGGGTGATGGTGAGCCACCTAGAATGTCAAGCACATTGCTAACCTGACTAAAAGAATTCATTTCCCACCAACCAAAGGACCAGACGTATAACACTACATACTATCCATTAAAATAACTGTGATTATAAATTCAATCTTTGTAGTATTATTTCTTTGAAAGTCGTAAATTTTTCTTCACAAAAATAACCATAAATTTCAATATTCCCACCTTCTTTTTCGGAAGAGCTTGGAATGAATATTTTCGATTTCACTGCCTCCGATTCACGGTCATTTGATCATGGTACCATTTATAATTGATTAACTAGAAACGCTTTTAACGTAGACATAGGGAAAATAGACTTGTTTCCATTGAAATGTAAAGATGTAAATCTAAATATAGCCAAAATGCATTTGAAAAATCAAAATTATTATCATCTTGCGTGTTACACATTGACGTCAGTGTCATGTAAACACTTACTAGTATTCTTCTGAAAATAATCACATTCTATAAGGTATTAATTATACTCTATAAAACTTTCACAGTGTCTTTTTTAATGAACTTGATCTTAAGATGGTTGTTTCCTCTCTGTCTGATAAGCAGCAGTGCTGATCACCAGGTGATAATTTTTTTATCTGTGCTTTACGTTCACTTTTTATTGATTTTATTCATAATGATTTTTCATGAATAAACTGAAAAACAGATAGAACGTGTGACATTTCATATCTACTTTCATTTCGGTTGCCACACCTGTGGTAAATGCACAAGCTTTGAGTGTGTCAACCTCAGAAAATCAGGTAAGTCAGAATTTACCGATACTTTTTAATTTTCGAGGCATATGTGAGCTAAATTTATCTTCCTCCTTCACAAATTAAACAGTAAACTGTTACATCGATTCTATAGACTGTTCATTTGGTTCACCGAAATCTTCTGTTGAGTAGATGTATGCATGAAACTAGAGATTGTCTTATTCAGTCACAGCAGACTACTAAGTAGCTCCAAGGCTTCTAAAAATGGATGTTACTGGACTCGTTTTGAGTGAGAATACAATCACTGTAGGAGGTACAACATTGTTTTATATATCATTTATTAAATTAAAAACAATAAAGGCATCTTTGAATCCTCTATCAGTCGCCAAACAAACAAACTGATCAAAACTCAACTGAAAAGGAATGAAATACAGTTTCTTCTTAACAAACGGTGTCAAATGATTGTTCTGTAAATCTTTGCGTGTTGGAAAACTAATCCTTAGATGATATTTTCTGTAGATCCTATGATTAAACGTGGACCATATGAAAAAAATGAGTATTAAGTCTGAATTTCCACATGCAAACAGATACTTGAACGTTTGCAGAGGAAAATAAATAGTCATTTCTTAATTTTTGAAGAGCAAAGTAAATAAAACTCTTTATGCTTAGAGTACTGAATTTGTCTTCTACTATAATCCCAAGTATTGGTTAACAATGCTTTGAATTTAAACATATTTTTCGGAAATACTTCATGGATTCATCAAAAGTTACTTGAAAACAGTGAAGGAGAAAGAGCGAAGTGATTGGGAAAACATACCAAGTTGATTCTCATCTATATTATTTAGTCTAAGTAGAGAGTTTTGGTCAATAGACTGATAATGGATTGTAAGGTTTAAACAAAACTGAATGGTTGTTTCCTATGTTCTGTTCTTAAAGGATACACTCTAATGTTCAAAGAAAGATTCCTAGAAAGATAGCATTCCAAGTGAACAAATGTCAAAGTATAGATGAAATATTTTTTTAATTATCTAACTACCGTGATCTCTGATAAAGGTATCAGTTGTACGCAAAGAACATTTACTACAATTGAGGAGCTTTTCTGGTTGTCTTTTATGTTTATAACTTTTCTATCATAGAGACAACAGTAATGGCAAAAGAATAGCTGAAACTCTTATGGCAAAACAATCAAATCAATTAAGAATAGATTAGACTGGTGGACAAATATCTTGTTTTTATGCTAAAATGGTATTATTTTTCTTTAAGGTCATAAATGGAAATAAAATAATAATAAAAAACAACATATTGAAAGGTCAGATGTAATAGCTATTTGAATAACAATAGTGTTTTTGATGAATCATCTTACTTGACTGAATTCCAACTTCAGACCATTCGTGAGCACTTGGGTTAATTAAGGACAGCAGAGTAAAATAAGCAAGAGGATAACGTTAGCGTAGAATGGTTGACTGCATAATATCTGTTGCCAGATTTTGAGTAGACTTTTCTACAACAAAAATACTTCGCCAAGTTTAACAGTAGGTAAAAGGCTTTAATAGAAAAAATGCCGACATGATTTACAAAATAAAAAGTATGTGAAACGACTTTCCACTTTATTGACAGGTAACGTTTATGCAATATGAAGATGAGAACTATAAAAGTTACAAGGTTGACATCATGTACGTATGTAAATTCTTTGAAAATAAGCGGACTGTTACTGGTTACCATTACGTGATAAATTAATGTCATTGTGAGCATCCACTGTGACTTATTACAGCTCACAATCTTAAAAATCGTACTCTATGTCTCTTTAACTGATATCACTACGAAAACCCGGGAAACATATTTTATTATTAGATGGACGATGAATACATGTGCTTACCATGAAAGGTTAATTTGTCGAATTCATGATCAAATGTTCTGAAAGTCTTAAGATGTTAAGAACAACAATTTGTGTCCGCGTGTCTGAATGGTGAATATATTTAAAATGGTAACATAGGTCCAAGTAGGTATCAAAGTGACCCCTTTGCATTACAGACATGAACGTAGGTTCACATAAGACTAATATTCCAATCTAAACTTCTTATTAGCATTTATGCAGCACTGCGCCAGTAGGCTGTGTGAATTAATTAACTCAAAAGAAAACCGCAAAATCTCATCGTTTTAATTCTAATACCTGTTCAGATGTCAAATAGCAGTATAGCCGTATAATTAGAAAGAATCAGAATATGGCCATGTTTAACTATTGGTGATTTTAATACAGCATTATTCTAAATAAGTTTATCTCTACAAAGTGTTATTGTGCTTTTATGTCACGACATACTCTGAAATCTTAAATGATGCTTACACTTTTTAATAAAATTCACACTTGATCAGCATAAAGTCAGCTGATATTTCAATTTTTAAAGAGCATGGTATTAATGATCTTTCAATGTTTCTTTTTAAATATTTTTAGACTGAACTATCGCAATCACTTCAGGCTCTTTCAGAAAGGGCTCGATCGGCTACAGAACACATACAACGTCTGAGGTCTAAATCGGAAACTGTAAAAGTGAGTTATTTTTAATCCTCATTGTCAGGTTTAATATCATAAAAACGTGATATGAATACAGAGTAATTAATCAATTGTGGCTATTAGATAATTAACTATCTTGTATTCAGATCTCTTGTTCTTTTATTATACTTTCTAAGTTGAAGTAAAAGTATGTTATTGTAAGTGTAAATATATAACTTATACTGTTTCTAGGCTATTGGAAGCTTAAGGAAAGCCATAAAATAAGAGACAAATGAGCTGCTTTTACTCTAGAAATGTTCTTTCTTGACTAGATAATTAAACTAAAAGAACACGAAAGGCATGAAAAAAGACCTGTTCCGTTAAAATGTAGAAGTAGTAAGCTGTATCAATTGTAACTTGCAAAATCCAACTTACTTGACTAACAGATATGCTGATAGACATATATGTAGAGCCAACAAAATATCACTTACACATAGTCTGAGGCGTTTTGTGATACCATTTATGTAGGAAACATTAATTCAGTATGATCTAGCAAGTAAATCGTCAAAAGAGATCAGTTTACAAGGGTCACCCGTTAAGATGCCTGTTGAAAAGGAATTCAAAGCACATAATTTATCTGCCAGTTAGTTTTTATTATTTTCTGTATAATAGTAGTAGTCATTGAAGTCGCTAATAAGTTGCATAAAATAATAACATTTGTAATATTGAACAATCTGTGAAACTCGCTCATCAGGTTGATAATTTTCAGTCAGTGATAAAGTATCCATTAAAGTGTATGCATTCAATGTTTATTTTACAAATAACTGTGATATTTTAATTGTTACTAATCCCTGAAGTAGTCTCAACCAATCTGTTGAACGAAACTTTGGAATTATTTATTCGAATTTCGCTGATTAATAAGAAAAAATAATTTTTACATATATGTCTACATTTCATTCGATGTCCAATGTTTGTGGGACTATTCAGTGAAATCCTGATTAGAGTTCGCATCAAACACTGCTCTTCTGTTGTTGAATCATGAAAAATAAAGTAAAAACAAGTACGGAAACTTCTTAGTGCTTTCCGGGATTTGACGTGGATTTTTAATGTGCATACAAAATTGTCACCGAATACTACTTGACACCCAGATGATTAGAATAAACCACTAGTTATGATGTTTGAATAATTCGCGTCTTATTAAGAAAAATATCACATACAACTCCTTAATAAGATTATTATACTATACTTTGCTATGAATTAAACAAAAAACTTACGGTTTTATTTTATTTTTATTTGAATAAGCAACTAGAATACAAACAGACTTTAATGATAAAATAATTCTGGACAAGAATAAAGCATGTAGATACTAACTTAGATTTGATCATTTGATACACTATGTCTGATTCGTGACGAAGTAATTTTTTATTAGAAAACTTTAGGGTTTATATCCTCAATTTTTATATTAGATATTAATTCTGTCTAAACTGATTTATCGAATAAAACATATATATATGTATATATTAGTTAGTTATAAAAACAGCATAAAACGCATGTTGTTGATAACACATGAAATGGAGGATAAAAAAAACATATCTGTCACTTATTTCATCTATCAACACAGTCCACTCTATAAATGAGAATTGATTGTATGATGAAATATTAATGTGACTAGATAGCCATATTTTATTTATTGAATAGAAGGATTGAATTAGATAAATAAATAACAGATTTATGAGTGAAAATATCAATGAGAAATGTTTTCTACTTTGAATAACTGATTTAAACTGTAAAGTAGCTAATAAAGGAGTAATAAAACATAAAAAATACAGAATACTTAACTTCATGTGTAATCACGCTTTTTTCGGGAATTAAACTGTGAACAAGTGATTGGAATAATAAACACTCAACTAATAGAACTACGATTGAATGTGGATGGACTATCAACTGAGGAGATTCACTTTGAGGGGGTAACTTCATTTAATATGATGAAATAAAAGGTTATCAAATAAACTACTAACTTTATGTGCTCCTGAAAATACTGTGAATTTGTATTATTAGAGGGGAGTGGTGGCATGTGAACTGTTACTAGGCTATTCAAAAAGACAAGAACAAATGTGTTGATACATTAGTTCACTCGTGGTCGTATTCTCTTCCGAGTGACTACACAACGATTCTTATACCGTCAACTATCACAGGGTACCTTATCATTTCTCAGAATGAAAATGTCAGCTTTGATTATCATTCAGATTCTTCCATAGGGTGATGCGGATCTATATATTCAGGAATTAATTTCACCAGTTACACAAAACAAAATGCATGATTTGGAAGGTCTTGTACATTGTTTCAGATGTCTTGATGCAACCAAAGTTATTATATACCTACATGTTCACTTATGAACTATCAATTTTCAAATAGAAGCAAGTTAAAACCAAGATATGAAAAGCGGATTAGATCATGTTCGTTTACATAAGGAATTGGGATAAAATCTGTCAAACATGAAAATATGTTTTGGTTAACCGGTAACTTTTACATTTTTTCAAAATGCTATACAACATTGCGTAATATTCGCAAATTTGGAAACTGGAATCATAGCATCAATAAACAAGATAATCGGTAATGATGATTAACGAATAAGACTAGATTACCTAATTTAATTTATATTTACTATAAATGAATTCTCACTGGGAAGCCAAAATCTGTGAAATAAATCATCTCCCTCTGTTGATCGCTTCAGTGTAACCAATGTCTAGTGGTATGCTATTAGTGGTGCTGAATGATTTGAGTCAGCTTAGTTTGTAATATAATATAATCAAACTGAGATACATGCATTGTATTTTGAATTGTTACTAGATGTTTTGAGTTCTTGTAGCGACATCAGCTTTTTTTAAAGTGATAGGTACGACTTGCTGACGAGAACCAATAAGTATAGAATCTAGAGTCAGAAAATCCTATTGATTGACTCACCTAACAAGTTATCTCCATATCAAAGTTTTTCACTAACGTTGCTAATCGTAAATCAATGGCTGATAAATTTAGTAAACAATCAGTCTACAAACCTACTGTATACTGGTGATAAATTGATCATTACAAATATTGTCACCTATGTGCAAAGAATTATTCTTCATACAATCTGTAACATTTCCCACTGCCTCTACGTAAATGGTTACTATTAAAAGAGATAACATACAGAATTCATGTGAGGGAAATGTGGAGAAGAATCACTGTTATATATATATATATACACGTTACGTTCCGAGTAGAAGACAGGGCTTTGAGGTTTCAGTAGTGGTGCTTTTTTGTATGGGGTGAGGTTAGTAGCTTCATCCTCAGCCTTTTTTCTTAACCAGGCTTACTATCAGCTAGCAGTGTTTGGTAGTGTGTCTGACAGTAATTGAAACCGGATCATATGTGTGATCGGCGAGCTCCTCACCACTGAACCGCCAACGCATATGTATATGGTTTTTTAAAATATCAGTTTTTTAGAAGTTCTAATTGGAGGAAATTATACAACATCGAATTCTGGGATGAAACTCGTGGTACAGGAACAGTGTCATTGTAGAGTAAAGTAGTTCACTAATTTTGCCAAACATATCTTCGGATACACATGTCTTAATCGGGACTCAACATATATTATAATTAGCGTGTTTAGTTGTGCAAACAAAAGAATGAGAGGCACTGATCACAGTAACTGAAGAAAATATCTTTTAATTCTCGGTAAACCAACGTAGTGAAGTAAACTTGTTTAAAAGTGATAGACGCTTAGAACTATTGTTATTGATTGCGACAGTCACTTTTAATTTCCGCTTGTCAGTGTGATACACTGTTTTTGACAAAGGTTTAGTAAAATTATGTGATGATGGATGATACATAAAAGTCATCCTAACTCCTACGACAAACGTCTGATACATCCAATGATTTCTAAAGTTTTTTTATCACATACGAAGATTCAACTACCCCAAACTTTCTGACCATTAAAAATGGATTCGTATCAGTTTAGATGCAGTTAACGTTTATGTAATCATACAAAATGCAGCTGTTTTGTTTCATATTTTCTCAAATAACTGCATAATCAAACATAATCAGAGTAATACTTCAACGTTCTTATACTTATTTTTTCTCTACATTTCCTAATTTAACCGTAATTTTACCATTTTATCCTCAGGCAAATACAGGCTAATTTGAATGCTTTTAGTGGGTGATACATTAAGCTTAACTTATTGATTCTTTTCAGTTTATATCTTGCCTCAAAGCGAAATCTTCCTTTCAACGTCCAAAGAGGAATAAGGTCATCCTCTTCATTAAATTTTAATTAGAGCAGTGTAACCAAGACTTTTGGACACGAAAGCTCAAGATAATTATTGTTTAATAGTTAGGAAAGCAAATGTAAGGTTCTATAAAACCACTTCGTATAACTAGTACTGCCAATATACGTTTGCATAATTTCATTGTATGTCTACTCAATTTTCCATTAGAAACGCTCAATCTGTCTAACTGCATCAACAAATGGTTGATCAGGCCTCATCTATATTGAGTGATTTAAACGGAAATGCATGTAATAATTAAAATTGGTAATAAATCATACAATGTCAAACTAAGTGCAGGATATCTTTAGTGATTGACATACTTGTTACTGTTTCCTGTGATTACTACATATCATAACTGTAATGCAGTACTAATTGATATGAGTAATTGGATATCACTTTTAATGGTATTTAATAGCAGTCTGGATTTGAACGCTTAGCATTTCCCCATAATTTATTTCACTTTACCAAAAGTTCATTTATTGTGGATGCAGTATAATAATAGTCAAATCTTCCATACTCTGGTTGATATGGATCATGAATTCATGGACCAATCAACGTTTTTTAATCAAACACTACTGATTGACTGATATAATTAGTTGAACTTCACTCACATCAATCAATGGTGCATCCCAGGTAGATCGAAGTCATTTAGACACCGGACAGTCTTTTTCACATAAGCTCGTCAGTGCTATAATCGGTTTGATCTACCTCGGAGGACCGAATCAGTCCAAACCACCTGAATTCTAACTACATTCATGAGCTAACTGATAGTATATGGAATTGAATCCGCCATTTATAAATTAGAAAGATCATCACATTTATCTTTAGAAAGAGATAGTTTTTAGATCATAGTATATGATCTGCTGGATTCGTTCTTTTTGAACATACTTTTTCTATATTCAAAAGATACAGTAATAGTTGCCTAAAACATCATTACATGTGCCTGACATTTTCTGTTTGCATTCATGAAACGCTTCATGTAATTTTATACTTACTTTTTATTCATTCGGTGAAAACCATAACTTTGAACCCAATGTATTTGGTATACAACGACTTATAAAAATGAGGCGAATCGCATAGAACTTTTCACGATAGCACACCTGTTAATTAATATTTGATTTTATAAGAACTCTTTACTCGTCGGAGAAAATACGTTTTTGCGTCAATAAACATGATAGCGCTCGCATAATTTATATCTAAACATACCCTTCGGCAATGAAAAAGTAATACTGACAAAAACCAGACTTCATTTCGGTTAAATTGGGGGTGAAATGGTGTTAATTTCATTCACTATGAAATACCACATTCCTCATAGTATTAAAAACATTAACAGTTCTGTTGTAGTCTGATAAAAATAGGCAATTTAAACTTATTTCTAACTTATAACAATGGTTTATTAGTATAGCAAGTTACTTTTTTCATATATGGAATTTCAAATCAGCAACACTTTATAACCATGAATTACTTTCAGCCGTAAAAAAAGAACATCAAAGTCATAAAACTAATTAAGATTTATTTTTAGTCTGAATATAAAACAAAATAAAAGCAAGATAAGATCAAACCTGAACAATATTTAAATTTTCTCTTAAAAAGGATACTCTTTCCTCTGCTTTTAATAATCGCGTGTACTGTAATCGGACATCAGCAGACTGAATAAAGTAGTAAATAAGAGTTGTATTCCAATGATTAGGGCATTCTAGTTTTGAACAGTGAAATTTGCCGGAAAACTATTACTAAAACAAAATCGCGGAACTTTGGATTTGAATTCTATGACTTCTAAGTTACCAACCGCCTATGTAAGAACGTAAGGAAAGTGATTGTTCATACTAAAGCAAAACAGTAAACCCCTATCAGTGAAACACTTGAAGTACTTTGGTATTTTAGTATACATTGTTGTCAGTTAAAATATTTATTAAATTAATTGACTAGTAAATTAAAAAGCTTTTACAAAAGACGTTGAAAATAGATTTAGACAGTAAAGGTTCATAAAAATAAACTTGAGTTCTTCTTTTCAATCTACTTTAGTTTAACAGCCGCTGAACTTTTGCTAATCTACTACTTTCAATCAGCAATTCAGGAAGTATGATACAACTACAACTGTGGTCAGTATTTCTGACAAGAGTGTGTAATTAGTATATTGCGTATAGGTTGTGCAAAATACTAAATGTTAGTGAGATAGATTGAACGGCGAAGAGGAGACATGGAAGGTCTTTTTGAAACAACAGTGAAATCATAAAATGTAGACAAAAGAGACACAATACGGACAGGTGCAAATGGAGATTTCACTGTGAGGTATCTCTTCTTCGCCATATCTTTACATCTTTTGGTCAATAAACACTTCGCCTACCAAATACTACCATATTCTGTGGTTATACAATTATGATCTGTTTAGTGTCAATCTAGTTAAACCGCATGGTATTGGTTGATTGATGTACCTATGTGACAGGTGAGGAAACACGAATGGAAACGTTTCACTGCTTGTTTCTGTCAAACAAGATAATTGCCTGGTAGAACTATTCTTAGTAAGTGTCCAGATTCTACTTTTATTGCAAAGAAAAGGAGAGTAACTGATTACGCAACATAGCAGGAAACTTTTCACTTGGGGTATTTCAGTTAATATTTAGGACTATCCGATAACTCTGATCAGCATATCCAATCTTAAGACAGATTTCGAATCTCACTATACATTGTTTCTGTTCAATTCTAGTAACAGCTTTTTTAATTTCCTTCTCTTTTGAATTTTTGTAGAGAAATCTGGCAGATTCAGAAAAAGAACTTATGGATCAGTTGAATAGTTTGATTGCTGCAATTGAGACGAAAAAGCAAGAATTAACAGAACGCTTACGTGATGAGCGAGCGAAAAAAGTTCATACATTAAAGGATCAAATAAATCGAGTTACCTCACTATTAACCAAATCAACTGGCCTTATTCAGTTTTGTATTGAAATGTTAAAAGAAAGTGATCCATCCGCTTTTCTTCTGGTAATTTCAGTCATTCTTCTTAACTTTTTTCTCTTTGTGTATCATTTCTGAAGTAAGTGATTTAAAACCACTTGTAATAAAGTCTGGCAGAAAAGCAGTAGTTACATTTTGAATAATCTCTGTACATTACTGTAAATTCAAGCCCAGTTGAGGATATGAAATTGTCAGTGACTATATTCTAACTAAATAAATCCATTCAATGTAACCCCAATAATTTTGAACGTATAAAGCCAATACTGCTAATGAATCCACCACATTTTCAAAACCACTTACCTACGAGTGCCTTTAACTGTACAAAGCTATATGATGAAATGTATTACTTCAGAGTAATTTATTTCTAAAGGAAATTTGCCCAGGATTCGATATAACTGTCTAAAGAATTTGTCAAACTGAAAATGCTTAAATGTTCCTCATTTATGACATCAATACCAATTAATGCGGATGAAATATTATACAAGGTAGCTTTTATATTGTCTAAAATGGAAAGACGCAAGCTTTATAAATTCAAATCTGAAAAATTAAACACAAATACATAAGTGTTTATACATGTAAATGATAGTTTCCAGTTTCTGGGTACTAGATCCCTGAAAATTTTAAAGTCCTGAATCTGACAATATTAGGACAGAGAATTTCTTAAATTCTGTCTATTTATCCTTGAATTATTATTGACCTTTTTTATGAATTATTAAGTTTGGCGATTATGCAATCAACTGCGTCAGTGTATTTTGTTACCAAGTCGAGACATTGTTTTTATTTGAAAAAGTCTCATTTTCGAACACTCTGATTTGTGATTTTGAAAGTCTGTATTAAATAATGTAATTTACATTTTGGCCACTCTGCACTGATGTATACTTGTTAACGGTTGATCACTCAATGAAGGATAAATTAGCAGCATAATGCAACATGCTTCTTAATTTGCTTATCTTTCGGAGTGGGTGTGCAACTAATAAGAAGCAGAGCATAATAAGTTTTCTGATGGT